>CAJNDS010000650.1:35000-98916 GCA_905221605.1 Symbiodinium natans
TAGGGTGCAGGGTATAGGGTTTAGGGTTTAGGGTTTAGGGTTTGCGCTTGAGGAGACGTACTGGCACGACCTTTACCAAACGAACACAGGCCTTGCCAGCAGCATCGTCGGAGCCGTTCCTTGGACAGGGTCCGTAGTGGGAGATGGGGACGGGCTACTACAGGGGCCTTAATAAGCAGAACGGGGTCTTGGCAACGGTCTTGGGGTCATTTCTAGTATACATCAACAGGACCATAAGGGGGACACAATCAGATGGTTTTTTGGGGGTTGACATCGGCTGTGGGCCTCCTCTTGCAATAACTTAGATCACCCCCCCCCCCCCCCCCCCCATGCCTTTGTGGTACTTTACCGTAACTTTAGATCCTTACCTTTTTTGGGTTTATGGGGTTTCTTAATAAGGCAGCTAAAAGTTTAATTTATAGCTACCCTCCTGAGTGCAGCCAAGATGCCTAATGCCTGTGGCTCCGGTAGGAGCCACCAACGCAAGCGCTTTAGAGATGTTGGCGTCGTGCCTTCGGAAGGACGGCACAGTAAAACCTAGCCTTTCCAAACTCAGCATGCTGAGGTGTGTGAAGCTACATTGTTGCTACACAGCCAGAAAGGCCTGACCTCCAAACCCAACGCCCCAAGCCCCTAGCACCTGACACGTACCACCTTGGGATGTTCTCCCTAGTACTAACAGTCCCTGGGGTGATCATAGGGGGCACTAGAGTCCCTATTAAGGAGCTGTTAGTATACCTGGGAACATCCCAAACAGACACCTCTGGCTGGAGCCCTAGGTGTGCGCGGTCATTCCCATCGGAGCCATCGAGCCGTTTGGGGCCGGGAGACCGAGACAGGGCTTTCAGGATGGTGTTCTAAGGGGTAGTTGCATAGGTATGTAAGGGGTATGGAAGGGGTCCCCTTTTAAGGGCCCAGATGAATACCCTAAGAGGAGTTGGGGATGAAGGCTGCAATTTAGGGTTTGAAGCTGCAAGGGAAGAGCTCGTAGGGAGACCTGAAATGGCCCTATGCTGGATCATCCTTATGACCCCAATCTTCCCCGAAATCACAACGGCAACCGGGACCGGAGGCGGGCATCTCGATGGACTTCGCGGGGGTCTGCGATGGCATCCAGGTCCCGAGCTTTGCAGACTCGACTCTGGGCTTGTAGGGCTTTAGGCTTGTCTGGTTTGTTTTTTTTTTTTTTTTTTTTGGGGGGGGGGGGCCTTCGGGGTTTTGTGGGGTTTTAGAGGCTGAAAGCATTGCCCATGTTAGTGTGTGTATTAGACACGACCCGTCAAGCGACAGGGTTTAGGGTCTATGGCTTAGGGTCCCGAAAGGGTCCTCAACATATTGCATCAGGCGGCGGTTGCGGATACCATCATGTCGGCACCGGCCATCAGGCAGGGTTACTGGCTGGTTCTCAGTAGGGAATGATGGCATGAGGTACCCTATATCCCCCAATCTGCCTTTTCAGGGATTATGTAGGGTACCTCATTCTCCCATTCCCTGCTAAGAACCAGGTTGTTTGGGGGGTTTACGCCTTTCGGGGGGTCCCCCAGCACTGCGTCCCACGCCCGAGTTCGAAGCCCCAAAAGTTCCGGAATGCCTCCCCTGAGATCCCTGGCCTTCGGACTCACAAGGTTCGCAGCAAGCCCAATGCCCCCTAGGTGCAGGGATGCAATGAACCCCGAGGGGGCTCCTTTGAATAGTTATCTGCCCCTGATTCGGAAAAGGGAACTGGGCACTGTTTTGAGAACTGAGGGATCACGGGTCGGGTCACTAGATGTGCCAGTGGCATGTACCAGGCAGCTAGGTCTGGAGCTTCAGGGTTTGTTCTGCTCTTGGTTGAAAGAATAAGGTAGAACAGGGCATGAAAAGGCAGAATAATTAAGGCATAATTCGGCAGAACAATGCACGAAAAACAGATAAGGCATAAGAAGCTAGCATAGGCTTTAATAAGGTACAATGAGGTATAAGAAGGTCGAATCAGGTATGACATGGTATAGTATGGTAGATTGAGGTAGGATGAGGTAGAGTGAGGTAGAAGAAGGGATGAATCCAGGCGATTGCAAGGCCTTGATGCCTTTCTGCCATGGGTTTGCTTCGTCGTTTGTGCCAGGCAGGCGAAGTTCTACTATGACATGGCCCAGGACGCTGCCATCTGCCTGCGCTGACAAGAGTTCCCCGAATTTCTCCGCCTCTAGACCCTAAACCCGCCCCAGCATCTTCGAGAGCAAACTGAAGGATTGAGAAACGCACAGCCTTCCAAAGTGGGCAGCTTTAGGTTGCCCAGCGCCCCAAAAAGCCTAAACCCTTATTCCCAGTTTACCTGCGTGTTGTCAAGTCCTAAGCCCTCAACCCGGTACCTCCATCTGTCCGCGCTTGTCGCAGGAAGACTATGCGGTGCGGCGCCCAGGTTGGGGTTTGTCCGGTTTGTAAAAAACATGACAGGTGCCTACCAGGGGGGGTCACCCCCCACACTCCAGGGCCCCCAAACCGTCCCAAACCCCTTTCGCCACATGCAAAAAAAACGGCAAAAAACGGACCCCTCAGGATTGCAACCCACTCCAGACGAACTTCGCGCGCCTCTTCTGTGACATCCACTGTGTTCGCGACGCCGTTGTCCGTGGCGACCGGAGCATCATCCGGAATCTCAAGCAGGCCCGGTTTAGGGTTTAGGGTTTAGGGTTTAGGGTTTAGGGTTTAGGGTCCCCCCCGATGTCGGGATTGAGGGTCTCGATGGGTCTCGGAGTGCAATCTGTGATTCAGGTGCTTTGCGGTTGCCAGAGCTAGCGTGCCTCAGCAAGAAAGGGATTGCTGTTCCACCCTAAGCCAGAAGCCGAGAAACCCATGAAACCCCAAATCGTCCCCAAACCCTATAAAGACCCTCGATAAAACCTATATCAACCTATGAAAACCCTGTACAAACCTTATATAAATAGACCGGAAACTCCACAAAGCCCCTTATAAAGCTATGAAATAAAGCCTACATAAACCCTCTACAAACCCTATATAAACCCTGTATAAATCCTAGATAAACCCTATATAAACCCTATATAGACCCTCTACAAGCCCGACATAAACCCTACATATGAACTCTAAGTTGTCCCTCTCCTGGAAGGCCACAGATGCCCGGGACTCGGTGGTTTCCCTTTTCAGTTTAGCCCGGTGGCATCATCGCTTGCCCTTTTTTGGGGTTTAGGGTTTAGGGTTTAGGGGTTTCGGGGTTTAGGGTTTGTAGGGTTTAGGGTTTAGGGTTTAGGGTTTAGGGTTTAGGGTTTAGGGTTTAGGGTTTATCCAACAGGGTACCCTCATGATGCGATGGTTGCTGGGCGAGCAAGTTGATGGTAGGCAGCCCCCAGTTAGAAACAACCATACTACTTACGGTAGTATTCCTGATGGTTGCATGAATCCCCCCCCCCCCTTGAATGGACTCCTCATTTTTCATGCAGGAGGGGTTTCGAACCTCGCCCTAAGCCTCAGCCCAAAACCCCCAAAACCCCAAAATCCAAGCCCTAAACCCTCAACACCCTGCACTTTACAACCCCCAGTTTGCTTTGAGGGCCAGGAGGGTTTGGGGCCGGAGGGCTTGGGCGTTGCAACTTGAGGCTTTCCGGGTTTTAGGGTTTCGGGCTGAGAATGCTTCAAGACCTGCCTCCTAACCCTAAACCCCAAACCCTAAAGTCTAAACCTACAATCCTGAACACTAAGCCCCAACCTCCTGAGGAATCTGGGGCCCAAAGAGGGGATCTCAGACTTTGCGGGTTTTTGCTTCTCTGACCCTGGAGGGTTTTGGGTTTAGGGTTTGGGGTTTAGGATTTAGGGTTTAGGGTTTGGGGTTTAGGTTTTAGGGTTTAGGGTTTAGGGTTTAGGGTTTAGGGTTTAGCGTCGCACGGGGAGCAGAGGTGACGAACAAGAACCTGGACCAGCTCTCCTCCTGGATTGCAGCCCTCCTTGGAGAGGGCTTCGGGGCTTTTTAGGGGTTGAGGGTTTCTGTGTGCTTTTTAGGCCCTAAACCCCCAAACCCCTAAACCCTAAACCCCAAACCCTAAACCCTAAACCCTAAACCCTAAACCCTAAACCAGGGTTGATAGGGTTTAGGGAGTTGAGGGTTCTCTGGGCTTTTGAGCAGCTTCGCCAGTACAGGGGGGGGCCCGCGGTTCGGAGCAAGCAGATGAACCCTCTTTGAGCTTCGGCTTCAGGTAAAGGCCGCGCAGCAAGCCCCAAACGAAGCCAAACCCCAAACCCCAAACCCCAAACCCCAAACCCCAAACCCCAAACCCCAAACCCCAAACCCCAAACCTCAAACCCCAAACCCCAAACCCCAAACCCCAAACCCCAAACCCCAAACCCCAAACCCCAAACCCCACACCCCAAACCCCAAACCCCAAACCCCAAACCCCAAACCCCAAACCCTCAACAAACCCCAAACCCTAAACCCCAAACCCTGAAGACCACAGCCGAGGTCAAGTCTGCGCAGGTTGATGCCGGCTGGCTTGCTGACAAGCCCCGCGGCTGCAACACCACCATTTATAGGGGTTCTTAAGGGAGGGGGGGGGGGGGTCATGGGGGGTGTAGGGTTTAGGGTTTTGCGGGGTTCATGGGGGGTAGGTGCCTACTGTTGGGAACCTTAGGGAAGCTTCGGGCCGAGGGGGGGGGGGGGGGGGGGCGGTCATGTGTTTTTGTTGGACGATTGGCAACTTTTGCATCGCTTGCGCTGTGTGTACTATGTTGTATTGTTTGCAGTATCTGCCACGTTTTGTAGTGGTTGTAGCATGAGTATAACTACTCGTACTGGTAGGAGCAAGAGGCGGCCCTGGTGCTATTTGCGTGCCGGCTCTGTCTAAACCCTTGAAGCCCTAAACGACCCGATGGGCCCCATAAGTGAAGTCCCAAGAACAGGCCTGTGAGCCCTGTAAGTCCCCCGAAAACGGGAAAAAAACAAATCCCTATATTGCCATTATAAGGAAGAATCATTATTTCTATTTTTGTGGGTTCTTAAGCAAATAGTAGATTAGACCATAATTACTGATAGTATTCCCTTATGGTCGCTTGGCAATTATACTATAAATATAAGTAAATAACAATCTATATATGTATATATGTATATATGTATATATGTATATATGTATATATGTATATATGTATATATGTATATATGTATATATGTATATATGTATATATGTATATATGTATATATGTATATATGTATATATGTATATATGTATATATATATATATATATATATATCCATCACTAGATTCTTTTAATTGTACTGGTACTTCTGACACACTTATAAGCCCCTTAAGTGCCTTAATTTGGTTATAGTACAGTCAAAACTGGGGTTTAGGGCCTAGGGTTTAGGGTTTAGGGTTTAGGGTCTAGGGTCAAAGTACCACGAACCTCCAAGTACAGTCCCCCCCTACAGGATTGACTATGCAGCGGCCGTGAACAAGCGCGACTTCGAGAAGCTAATGTTGCCTGGCTCAGCTGGAAATGTGGGGGTCCCTTGCCCTAAACCCTAGACCCTGAACCCTAAACCCTAAACCCCAAAACCCTAGACCCTTTGTGCTATGTGTTCTTTACAAGGGGTGGCTGTTGGGGCTTTCCAAGCCGATCCGAAGCTTTCGCGCGGCCAGCGCCGGGGCTCCGGGATGAAGATGGGTTGCAGGGCAACCTGTCCGTGTTGGAGTTTCAAGGGTACTTCCAACCCCCAATCTAAAGTCTACTTATCACCTACTTCGAGGACTTGGGGGGGGCTTTACAGTTAATCGTTGGGGTTAGAAGTACCCATGAACATCCAAGAAGGCCCCTCAGAAGTCCCCCAGCTTTCGGCACTGAGTTCAGCTTCAACCCCGATAACGCCGAATTGCTCAACACACCTAGGCCCTAAACCCTAAACCCCAAACCCAAACCCGAAACCCTAAACCCCAAACCCCAAACCCTAAACCCTGAACCCTAGACACCCTAAACCCTAGACACCCTAAACCCTATACACCCTAAACCCTATACACCCCTAAGCCCAAAAAGAAGCCCTCCACAGGGAGCTCCTTGCCGGAGGGGATGAGAAGACCACCCTGGTGGCCATCCGTGCGGCCACCGAGCCCCGGCTGCCTTCCGGGTTGAAGGGTTTGGGGTTTGGTTGGGGTTTAGGGTTTAGGGTTTGGGGTCTTTAGGGTCTAGGGTTTAGGGTTTAGGGTTGAGGGTTTAGGGTTTAGGGTTTCAGGGTTTGGGGTTTTAGGGTTTAGGGTTTAGGGTTTAGGGTTTAGGGTTTAGGGCAACCCCAAACACTGGATCCCTACAAATTTGAGAGCCCTAAGCCCGAAGCCCGAAGCCCTAAGCCCGAAGCCCTAAGCTCGAACCCTAAACCCTAAGCCTAAACCCCAAAGCCATAGAACGCTTCCAATTCTCTCAGGAGACCATGAAGAGCGAGCTCTTGGGCCTGGCACAGGCCAGGCCGCCTGTTCCTTCCACAAGCAGACCTCACAACATAGTAGGGCTTCGGGTTTAGGGTTTAGGGTTAGGGTTTAAGGTGCAAAGATTCCCGCAAAATCGGGGCTTGGTATATCTAGGGGCCATACCTCTAGTTGCAAATAGAATACGACCCTGAAATTGGGCTGTTGCTGTGGCTAGTATCACCTTAGGCGGGTTACTACACTTAGCATAGTAAGGGAGCCCCTGCCTCCAAAACCCAAAAACCCTAACCTGCAAACCCTAAACCCCAAACCCAAAAAGCTCTAGACCCAAAAGCCCTAAACCCCAAAAACCCTAAACCAATAGACCCTAGACCCTAAACCCTAAACCCTAAACCCTAAACCCTAAACCTTAAGCTCTAAACCCTAAACCCTAAACCCTAAACCCTAAACTTTAAACCCTAGCACCCTAGCACCCTAAACCCCAAAGCCCGAAGCCATTTTGGCTCAAGCAATGCGCGTAGGACTTTCCCTGGCACCTTGCATCAAACTGGATTGCAGCATTACTTGCAGAAAAACTATATATATATATATATATATGTAAGTCAGCGTCATAGACTCCTCCTGGCAGCAGCTTTGGGGAGACTTCGCTATCTCCACGAGCCCTCGGTCAGTCTACGCAGTGCTCAGGAGGGCGAGCTGCGTGTCCGAGCCTGAGACCTCTCTCTTTTGCAGCCGGTCTTGGCCTTTGCAAGGAGTCCCTCCTGCATGCGCTTCGCCGCGCATGCCGCGCTTTTGATGATCCAGACGATCCAGATCAAGACAGCTCTGCACAGCAGCAAGCTGTCTTGATCATTGCCCTGGGCGCAGGACCGATCGAGCAGATCTTTACGGCAATCTCACGCCAAAATCTTAAACCTTTGCAGGAGCTGCGAGCGATCTCAAGCCCCAAATCTTGAACCTTTGCAGGAATTTCGAGCGATCCTCGGAAGGGTGCTTGTGGGGGCCTGAACAGGCATCCAGACTTGAGGGGTGTGGGAATGTGGAAGCACTACTATAACTTTATGACATCTTAAGGGCAACCCTTGTATAGTCGGAAAGTACAACTACAAGTCAAGATACGGCAGCGAGATTAGGCATCATTCCAGCACGATTCTAAGTGATGCGGGGCTGGGCGGGGTTTGGCTTGAGTCTCCTCTCGTCCGAAGAGAAGTACGATTCTAAGTCCGTTCTGGGGCTGGGTGGGGTTTGGTTGCGGGTAGGGTTGCAACCTCCTCTCCTCCTAGGAGAAGTACGATTCTACGTGCGATTTGCGGCTGGGCGGGGTTGGTTGGGGACAGGGCTTGAGTCCGAAGAGAAGTACGAATCTAAGTAGGATCTGGCCTGGGCGGGGTTTGGTTGGGGGGTAGGGAGTACTTCAAGCCAGACTTTTGCAAAGCTACAATCTAAACCCTAACCCTCCCTTAGCAGGCAGTACAAGTCACGCGCAGAAGGCCATCCAAACATGTCTCCGTGCCATTGTTCATAGCGTCAAGCCCGAAAACCGCCCAAGCGGTGTCAAGGTGGCGAGAGCGTTCCCACAGGCTTGGTGTCTACGGGCACGACGTAGGATTTTAAGTTACGAGCAAGGCGTCGTTGATGACTGCGGATCTGGCCTTTGGTGTAGCCCCCCTCATTGTGTGTTTAGTTTTTTTTTGCAAAGCGCGAGAGCGAGAGGGAGAGGGAGAGGGAGAGGGAGAGGGAGAGGGAGAGAGGGAGAGGGAGAGGGAGAGGGAGAGGGAGAGAGGGAGAGGGAGAGGGAGGGGAGGGAGAGAGAGGGGAGGGGAGGGAGAGGGAGAGAGAGAGAGAGAGAGCGAGAGCGAGAGAGAGAGCGAGAGCGAGAGTGAGAGGGAGAGGGGGAGGGTGAGGGTGAGGGTGAGGGCGAGGGTGTGAGGGTGAGGGTGTGAGGGTGAGGGCGAGGGTGAGGGCGAGGTTGGGTGAGGGTGAGGGTGAGGGCGAGGTGAGGGTGGTGAGGTGAGGGTGAGAGGGTGAGGGGGTGAGAGGGTGAGAGGGTGAGAGGGTGAGAGGGTGAGAGGGTGAGAGAGAGAGAGAGAGAGAGAGAGAGAGAGAGGGAGGGGGAGAGGGGGGGGGAGAGAGGGGCGAGCTCACTTGCCGTCATGGAAAATGAGTCTACGGCGGTCCTTGGCATGGGCGCCTGCCTCGCACCTGCCTTCTGCGGGACAGGTTCCTAGCAGGGCAACCAATGGGTGAAGATGCGTTGGATGGGAAAGAGGGAGGCATCGATTGAATTCTTCTTGTCCTTAGTTCTTTTTTGTCCTTGGCTTTCCGCTGCGACTTCCGACATTGTGCACACTTGCATTCGCGTGTGGAGTTTCATCGCGGGCCGCATCTGTTCCTGCTCATGGCTTGAACAAGCAGATTATGCGCATTACCCGCAAGAGCTGTCCGACAAGCTAATGAAACACTCCGTGCAGCTCAAAATCTAACAGCACGCATCGAGCCATCATTGCTTTCCACGGCGATGACAAATGCCATCGCCGAGAGAGAAAGAACGGGCGCGGACCTTAATTTTCACGTCGCAGACTGTTTGCTGCAACGGGCCTCCCCGCAAGGTTAAAGAAGGTGACCTTCGTGCTCCTGTCCGGTCAGAAGCGTCAAGTAGAGGTGGGGAGGAACTGTCCTTGATATTTCAATTCCAACTGAACCTTTAACAAGGCTCATTACAACTCACGCATGGTCAACGTGGCGAAGAAGGTCGCCGAAGAGTTGTGGGGAAAAGGCACGGGACTTAGTGCTCGATGACTTCTGAATTGCTCCCTTGGCCACCTGCGCCTGCCCTGCAAGGTGCTCGATGTAGAATCCTTTTCAAGAACCGGAGCTCTCGCCGAAAGCCTACGTGGCTGTTTACGCCAACGAGGAAGTGAACCTCGTGCGCCTCGCAGAGTCAAGAACTCAGAGAAAGGCTGGTGATTGACTACACCTTCCAGGTCGAGGGGGAGGGGAGAGGGGGGAGAGGGGGGAGAGGGGGGAGAGGGGGGAGAGGGGGGAGAGGGGGGAGAGGGGGGAGAGGGGGAGAGGGGGGAGAGGGGGGAGAGGGGGGAGAGGAGGGAGCAGAGGGAGAGTGGAGAAGAGGGGGGATAGGGAGGAGGGGGGAGAGGGGGGAGAGGGGGGAGAGCCAGGTCGTTAAATTTCTTCAATTGGCATTGTGAAAAGTGTTCACATTCGGCGACGTGGCAAGCCCAAGAAAAACCCTAAACCCTAAACCCTAAACCCTAAACCCTAAACCCTAAACCCTAAACCCTATACCCTAAACCCTAAACCCTAAACCCTAACCCCTAAACCCTAAACCCTGAACCCTCCTTCGCGTTGCTCGATGCCTGCAAGGTGAAAACCGTCACATCTTCGGCTTGTACGCCATACTACAGCAAGCCCTAAACCTTAAAGCCTAAACCCCAAGCCCCTCACCCTCAACCCTCAACCCTCAACCCGAAACCTGAACCCTAAACCCTATACCCTATACCCTGTACCCTGTACCCTTTACGCCCTAAACCCTAAACCCTAAGCCCTCGCAAGGCGGCCTCCTTCGGCACCGCCTCGGCTCTTACGGCCCGGGACGCCCTGCAGCGCTTCGCAGACCAGGCGCCTGTTCTCCAAGGCGCCTTTGGAGTTTAGGGCTTAGGGTTTAGGGGTTTAGGGTTTCGGGTTTTGGGTTGAAGGATCAAGATTTAGGGATCAGGGATTGGGGTTAAGGGTTTGGCTTCGAAATCCTCTGCCGAGCATGAACCCTGATGTAGGACATGTACTAGGTTTTAGGCGTTCAATCAGCCCCCACACCACCTAACCCCATACTGCCCTGGCAGCCTAAACCCCCTAAACCTAAAACTTCTAAAGCCCGAAACCCCTTAAACCCCTAAAGCGCCTAAAGTCCCTAAAGTCCTTAAAGGCCCCGACAACCCTAAACGTTTTAATCTTTACACCCAGAGCCCCAAAACTCCTAAGCCCGCATAGCCCTTGAACCGTGTACAGCCCCAAGTCCCAAACCCCAAAGCCCTCCCAAATGAAGAACACCTAACCTTCCTAACCCCCAAGCCTCCCCTTCCCCCCCCTCCAAAAGCAGGGGAAAGAAGCAAACCAGAAGCTCCCAAGCCCCGCACCACAAACCCGAAAACCCCTAAACAAAAGCCACGAGCCTTTAAACCCTAAGCTCCGGAACCCTCCACCCTAAGCCCAAAGCCCACTAAACACGGCCAAAGATCCCCGAAAGCCCCTGAGCCCCCTAAACCCCAAACTCCAAACTCCAAACTCCAAACCCCAAACCCCAGACCCCAAACCCCAAACCCTAAACCCCAAACCCTAAACAACCCTAAACCCTACACCCTAAACCCTAAACCCTGAACCCGAAACCCTAAACCCTAAACCCTAAGCCCTGGAGGTGCGGCCAATGCCTCGGACGCCATGAGATCCCTGCAGGCGCTCGCGACGCTGAGTGCCCGGCTTCACGGCGCGGCGCAAGGCCGTGGCTCGGTTTTGGGGGTTGGGGGGATGAGGGCTTGAGGGCTTGAGGGTTTGGGGGCTGGGGGTTTGGGGGGTTGAGGGCTTTGGTGGATGTGGTTTGGGTTGGGGTTTTGGGGTTTTGGGGTGGTTTTGGGGTGGTTTCGGGGTTTTGGGGTTTTGGGGTTTTGGGGTTTTGGGGTTTTGGGGGTTTGGGGGTTTGGGGGTTTGGGGGTTTCGGGGTTTCGGGGTTTGGGGGTTTGGGGGTTTGGGGGTTTGGGGGTTTGGGGTTTGGGGTTTGGGGTTTGGGGTTGAGGGTGTATGTGTCTGAGGGTTTCTGACTTTCCCCCTAAGCTTCGTTTGTTGCTCGCCTTGTGGTATCAGCTGCTCCGTAAACTCCTGGCACCTGTGGTTGCCCCCTACTAAAGCAGGCTGTTACCCTGCCAAAACGGTGCTAAACCTAGAGCCAGGCATCAAGACCCGCGAAGATCCCTCAACACTGAACCCCCAAACCCTCCAAACCCCCCCAAAACCTGCAAAAACCCTCTCAACCCTCGACCCCCCCCATCAGGCCCCTAAACCCTCAACCCAGAAGCCTAGGCTCCAAGATGGACCAGCTCGACACGCAGCTTACCAGTGGCATCGCCCACATGCAGGGGCTGGCGCGCCTGAATGCGAAGGCGGAGACGTGAGTGGGGTTTGGGGTTTCGGGTGTTTGGAGTTTAGGGGTGTTTGGGGTTTAGGGTGTTTAGGGGCCTGGGGCTCAGGGGTTGAGGGCTCCAGGGTCCAGGTTTGGGGGCTGAGGCTTAGGGATTCATTACGTGGAGGATACATCTGTCCCGGCTTTTGAACCTTGAGTCCCCCGAGCCCCAAGGCGCTGGGAGTCTACAAGCACTTCCTGAACGCCTCGAACCACGTGCACGACGGCAAGCGCTCGAAGGGGCTGCTACGGGCGCAGCACGAGGTGCTTGTGTCACTGGACAAGCGCCCCGCCCAAAAAGAGCTGCAATGTCATCGCCTCAACCTAAACCTTAGACCCCAAAACCAAAACAAAAAAACACAAACAAGGACACGTGCAGAAAGCCTGTGAGCCCTTGAATTGCTTAAGCCCCCCAAACCCCTACATCCCGAAGCCTTGCTACCATTCCTCCAACACCAGCCCTACATTATGGTACATCGTTTTGCTTGGGATGTTCCCCTTTTTATAGTAACAGTCCTTAGAAGGGATTATAGCAGTCATTATAGCACCCCCCCCACTATACTCCCGAGAAAGGGCTGTTAGGATAAGGGGGGAACATCCCAAGTTGTTGCTGTTAGAGAATCCCAAACCCTAAGCCCTAAACCCTAAACCCTAAACCCTAAACCCTAAACCCTAAACCCTAAACCCTAAACCCCAAACCCTAAACCCTAAACCCTAAACCCTAAACCCTAAACCCTAAACCCTAAACCCTAAGGATGCAAAAGTAGTTGGGGGATCTTGTCTGGCCCCACCGAGGATCTGGTGGTCCCTGCGCGGGAAGATGGACAAGTGTGGATCTCAAAAAGGGGGGGCCGGGCTGACCCTAAACCCCTAAACCCCTCACCCTTAAACCCCTAACCCCTAAACCCTAGCCCTAAACTCTAAACCCTAAACCCTAAACCCCAAACCCGAAACCCTAAACTCTGGGGTCTCAGGGCTCAGTGGGATGAGGGGGTTTCCGAAATTAGGGGCACCTTTTTTGGGGTCCATAATCATCAGGGAATCCGATTATTGGGGGTTTGTATTGGGGGTTCCTTCATTTTCGTGAACCACCATGAGGGAATTGGGTGCACACAGGCTTCGCAGTGTCGTACGGTTCAAGTGGTTTGCGGATTGCGCCCTTGTGGAGAAGTAAGGTTGACCTCGCAGGTTGGTGCATCTCCTGCACGCGCCCAGGTACTTCGATGCGGCGGACAAGGAAGTGAAGAGCTTCATGCCCCTCGGTCATTCGGATTTTTTTTTTTTTTGTTTTTGTGGGGGGGGGGGGGGTTTGGGGCTTCTGGCACTTCCTGGGGCAAGTGTTTTTGGGGTTTTCAGGCCTGCTGCATGGCGCTTGGCTTGTGTGGGGAGTCTACGAAGGTTTTCGGCATTCAGGGTGATCGCCGACACTTACCTTTCCGACACAAGCGGAGGGGATCGCGCGTCATCTTCAGCGGCTCATACAGTTGTGCCGACTCCGCACAGATCCTGGTAGCTTGGGCTTTGAACAGACCCCAGAACCCGAAACCCCAACTGAGGAGATCCCTGGCGATGATGCAGGACTATCAGCAGTGCCACTCAGGCCTGCCGCGGGTTTCTTTGGGTCTAGGGTTGAGGGTTTAGGGTTTGGGGTTTAGGGTTTGGGGTATAGGGCTCAAAGGTCAGCAGTGCACCTTCATCCATCCTTGTGGCACAGAGGCTACACCGACCTGCTTGCCACCTACAAGACGACAATGCGGGTGTCGGGCCGCACCCATGCGCTTCTACGGGACACGTGGCGCGAGTGCGACTTGACAGATGACAAGCACAGTTTCAGGTCTTGTGGTGGACCCTGTACCCGAAACCCTAAACCCTAAACCCTAAACCCTAAACCCTAAACCCTAAGCCCTTGACTAGAGATCCCAAAACTCCTTAACTTTGAGTGTGAGAAATGACCTCCGGCGGAAGCCTGTGCAGGCAGCAACCTCGTTGGAGAGCTTGCAGCCACTATAGGCGACAGTCACCTGGCCGCAGCAGCCCACGGTTGCTTCCGAGAAGCTGTTGGGATTGGGTGGGTTTATGGTCTCAGGCAGAACGAGGTGATAAGGCTGAGAAGGCTCCCTGAAATTGAGAACGCCCTCCACCCCCTCCCCCACTCGAAGTCAGGTGACGCCTTTACCACCTTTCTGGCAAAAGAGGGCTGCGCCTCCTCTTTGGCACTGCAAACAAGGCGCGGGGCCGAGGTCCTACGGGTAGCTGGGTGAGAGGTGCCTTGCGGATCTAGAGGTTATCCTTATATACCTAACCCTAAAAACCCTAAACCCTAAACCCTCAACCCCCTGTAGTCCCTTGAACTCCCATTGCCAAGCAGGAATCAAGCCCGCTTGGCGATGGCTGGCATGCGTGGCCAGGATGCAACACACAGGGTTTAGGGTTTAGGGTTTAGGAGGGGTCTATGAGAATGTGCAGCTTTATCCGTCTTGTCAGGGCGTTAGGTTTCAGGCGGGCTGAGGGGAACCGCTGTGAAGAAGTCTTGCCTGATTGGCTCAGCAATGTGGACAGGGTGGACTCGGTTGGGCTCCCTTCTTCCTCTCGCTCTCTGTTCTGTCTCTTCCTCTCCCTCCCCCTCTCCCTCGCCCTCTTCCTCGCTATCTTTCTCTCTCTCTCTCTCTCTCTCTCGCTCTCGCTCTCGCTCTCGCTCTCGCTCTGCACACTCTGCCCAACGCTTTGGGCTTCACACAGTGTTCGCATGGAACAGGATCAGGGCTGTGGAGCACTGAGGCCTTCTCTGGCACCGTTTTCAGGTGGCCGGACTTGGCAATCCCGATACAGATGTTCTGACTGCTGCAATGCAACGCCTCGAAGACAGCTACAGACACTTGGTGACAAAGCCTTGCCCAGAGGGTCCAAATACCCTTTCTTTATGGTTTTGAGTCCCCAAAAACCACAACTTGAAGGGTTTTTGGGCCGTAAGGCCATAAACATTCAGGGTATTTGGACCCGCTGGGTTGTATGGGATGTTTCCACATCTTTTTTGACAGAGAGGTCGGTCGGCTGGGTTGTTCATGGCTTGGGAGCATGATGCAGCTCCGTCGATTTCCCGCTAGCAACCTCAGCCATACCCATTTCTTTGTGGTACTTTACCGTAACTTTAGATCCTTACCTTTTTTTGGGTTTATTGGGTTTCTTAATAAGGCAGCTAAAAGTTTAATTTATAGCTACCCTCCTGAGTGCAGCCAAGATATTAACATGCTACTGCAAGCCCTGAAACCCATGGCATGCAGCACATTCGCGGGCTTGTGCAATGCGAGGTGAGGCGTTAGCCGCTCAGGGCTGCAAGAACTGAGTGGCCCCCCCCACACCTCTTGACTTGCTTGGGCAGAACGGCTCAGCTTGAAAAAAAGATGCATGCGACTTTGAGAGCATCGGCAACACCCTAACCCATGGTTTCATGGGTTATGGCTTCGAAAAACCCCTAAACCCAAAGCCCTGTTCGCCCAGCTTACTCTGAATCTAATGTCTGGACTCCAAAGCACCCAGGCAACGAAGCAAGAAGCTGCGGGGTTAGTTTTCAAGTAGCACCCCACCCCTCCCCCAAGTTTGTTGAAGGTTCAATGGTTGAGGGTTCAGAGGTCGTGGCTGACGTTAGCTCCCTGAAAGCAACAAACGCACCAAAACCTAACACCCCAAACCCTTAAACCCGAATTAAACACTACCCGGCTCTGAGCCCCCCACTCCTGAGAGCTGTGTGCTCCCCGTTTCGGGTTGTGGGCTCAGGTGGTTTCGATGGTGAGTGGTCCACATAGGTCGTTTTTGGACGAACACTCCAGACCCAAGCTAGTGGAGACCAGAGGAGTTTAGAGCTCAGGGGCCTTGGGGTTAGGTTGGGAGGTTCCCCCTTATACTAACAGTCCTTAATAGGGATTATATATGGGGGGGGGGGGGTACTATAATCCCCTATTAGCATAAGGGGGAACATCCCAAGGGTTCGGAGTCTTGGCCCCATGTGGACCCGAGCCCATGAATTGCACGATGCCTCGGGATCGAGCCTCCGGGCTGCCAGATGCGTTTGATTTGTCAGTCCGATTCCGAATTTCGGAGGCGGCCCATGCCTCCAAGAAACTGCGCCGGACTTGCGGTGAGCTTGTTCGGCGCCCTCGTGCTCCTCGCGGTTCTGCCCAGCCGCACCGGAGCCCTCGTGCACGCGAGCCAGGATGACGCGCAGCTGAAGAGCCGGCAGGGAATCGACTGGGGAAGGCAGAACAAGCTGCCGCCGTGGATGACCTCCATCACTGAGGGTGCAGATCAGGCAATCGCCGTGGTGCTCGGCCAGTCCCTGAAGCCCGATGGATCAGCGCCCCAAGTTCTGCTGGACCGGGCTGCGATGGCCAGGAAGCTGCTGAAACAGGGGACGGTCAAGAAAGTGATCGTGTCGGGTGGCGACCCAGCCGGGGTGGGTTTCACGGAGGCCTCCACCACTGCGCGAGTGCTGGTGAAGGCTGGGATTCCTTTGGAAGTGATTATCCAAGAGTCGCAGGCCACGACCACTGCGGAGAATGCCTGGTTTGTTCTTCGATGGATCCCGAAAGGGACTGGCCGGGTCTACATCGTCACCTCGGATTTCCATATGCCGCGTGCCACCTACATCTTCCAAGAGGTCCGGTGAGCCCACCTTGTGTGCTTCAGCCAGCCCTCTAACCCGCAATTCCCACGAAGCTTCCCAATTGGGGTTTCTGAACAGAAGGGTATTTTTCTAAAAGGGGATTCTATTCCATTTGGGGAATGAAAGGGGTCCCCCTATTTTCGCAAACCCCCCAAAACCACCTGGAAGCTACCGAACCCCAAGCCCTCAGTCCTGCCGGAAGGTCTTCAACCACTTCTATGCGATGATGGAGGAGACGTACAGGGATGATCCGCAGTGGAGCCTTGGCTTGGGCCAAGATGCCACTTGCTTGTGGTGTTTCGGCTTCAGGGCTTCGGTGGAACCGGAACTTGTGGGGGTTTGGGGATTTAGGGGTCGAACGGACTGGTTTGGCAGTTCACCCAAACCCCGGATTTTTAAGAGCTGAGCCTTAAGCACAACCCCAACCTGAACGCCTGAAGCCTTCAACCCTCCCCTCAACATCAAGCCGAGGACCCCCTCAACCCCATTCCTTTAAGAAGCTGAGAGCCCAGGACGAGCCCGTCCAAGAGATATCCCCGTCTGGAGCTCGTGCAGGCGAGAGTTCCTAAGCCCTACCAGTAGACCATAAGCCCCAAACTCAAAAGACACCTTCGGGTCTTCCCGAAACCTTCGGACGTTTCCCCGAGCTTCTGCCGGCCGACTTGTGTTAAGTCTTAACTGCAGTGCAAAATAGGTAGCAGGCACAATGCTTCTCGACGCAGGATCGGTTTTGGTTCATGGGGGGGGGAGGGGCGGTTGGGGGGGGGGGGGGGGGGGGGGGGCTCCGCGTTTGTTGTCCAGTTTTCAAACTAGCACCCCAAAGCCCTGAAGAACTACAAGTCCTAAACCCCATAACTTCCTGCGTTTCTGGTGAACAAGGGAGACAAGGGGAGACGGGTTGCGGGGACCAATGGTTCGGTTCTCATACTTGGGTTTGAGATTTGGGGTTTAGGGTCTAGGGTTTGGCGTTTAGGGTTTAGGGCATACCCCCCAAACGATAGTCCTTGATATGGGAAGGATCAATAAGCGGGCACATCCAGTTCCAAGTGCTCCACTGACTCCTTGTCGTCGCTAGTGCCAAACGCTGGGTCATTCCAGGCAACCCAGTGTCCTTCAAGGATTGTCCCTCAGCCCTTAACCCTAAACACCCCCCTAAACCCCAAAAGGGATCCTGGTTGTAAGTTAAGGCCTATTTCCGACTAAGGGGGAATTCTGGTCTGGGATTCGGGTTTGGTCCTCCCAGGCGCCACCAGGGTCTTCTGCATTGCTGTTAGCGAACTTCATTTCGGGTTTCCAGGCCATCCCACCCAAAACCCAAAACCCTAAACCCTAAACCCTAAACCCTAAACCCTAACCCCTAAGCCCAAAACCCTAAACCCTAAGCCCTAAGCCCCAAACCCTAAACCCTACATCCCCCTTCTCAGGCCCCTCGTGCTCTAAAGCCTGCGCCGCTGTGCAGGCTCCCACCGCAAGCTTCTGCGGCGCCAATGCGAGCCTGAGCCTGGCCTTCATCCTGGATTTTCTGGGTGCCGGTTATGCTTTGCTTTGTCTGTCTCTCCCTCTCTCTCACACATATATATGCATATACTTTTCTATGCGTGTGTGTGTATATATATATGTATACACATATGCGGACTTGATTTTTCAAAGATCCGGAGCCGCGGTCCGGTTTTTGGGGGATGCCAGGCCTTGGCTTAGGGTTCTTGTTTCGAGGCTTAAGTGGGGGCTTAGGGGTTTAGGGGTGGGAATTTCAGTTTGGGGGTGTAGGACGACTCCCGGCAATCCGATAGCCTTCGCACCCAGACCTGAGTTCAGGGATTGGGGTTTCGGTCTGTTGTAGAAGGACGATGAAAGGCGTTAGGGGTTCCAGACCCAGGTGGGTTCCTTACATAGCCCCTTGCTAAATCCTAAGCCCTGAGCCCGGTACCCTAAACCCTCAACCATATCCCCTGCTGAAACTGTCCGCTTTTTGGAGAGTTCCGTCTGCAGAAGCCCAGGAATCGTGACCACACGACTGGGGCAGAAACTCGCGTGCACTCGAGCCTTGAGGTTCAGGTTTAGGCCTAGACTCGGAGGGTTTAGGGTAAACCAGTGCTGTAGAGCATCGGGGAGGTACCCATAGGGGCGAGCCTGCAACCATCACTCGGCCAAGAGAGCTGAACTTGAATCTTGTGGGTTGTAGGCCCTACACTCCACAAGCTCCTGCCTTGCTAAGCACCCTGATCTCTTGGGAAAACCCCAAAATGCCCAACCAGAGTCCTCCCGAGGACATCAACGAGTTCTCCCTGGCGAAGCGCGCGCGGGACGAGCTGAAATTTCTGGGCTCAGGGGAGGTGAGCCGGTCGATGTATGGCCAGCCGCTGAGCAACATCCTGCCGCTTCGCGAGAAGGGTTTTGGAGGCATCGGGGGGTCTCAAAGCCATCTCAAAAGCCATCTCAAAAGCCATCTCAAAGCCATCTCAAAGCCATCTCAATGCCATCTCAAAGCTGCAGAGGCTTGGGGGTCTCTACCCTGTCGGTTGCAGTGTTGCGAACCAAGAATGAACTCTAGCTCTGGGCTCAGGGATGGGGGTTGTTCCATGCTGGGCTCCTTTTGCACGGGACCCTGGTTCAGAAGAGCGGAAGGCAGAAAGGCTCCTCCGCCCGGTCCCTCTGCCCCTAGTGGCACCTTCAAGAGCTCCCCGCGTATCAGACGCGGGCAAGTAGCCGCCACAGAGAACACGGCAGCCAACATGCAGCTACCCTTCGTACCGAGTTTAGTGCAAGAATTCCAGTTTGAGACTCCAAAGTCCTTGAGCCACTTTGTGGATCCAAGGTACATCTGGCCGATTCAGATCAACGTGACCAAGGACACACCGAAACCCCAACCTCTACACTAAATCCCAGAGTCCCAAATTCCGAAGCCCTAAGCTCCCTAAACCAAGGCCCAAGCCCCAAATGTCGAATCTCAACCCCCCCGCCCCCCAAATCACTGAAAACTCAGATGCCCACGACCCGACGAGCAAGTTTAAGAACCTCCCACTGTTCGGAGGGGCATTAGTAACCTGTGATTCCGTGGGGTCTCCACTATTTTGCTTAAGAACCCCAAAAGAAAAGATAAAAACTCCTATATTAACCTTAATAAGGAAGAATATTATATATATTTTTTCGGTGTTCTTAAGCAATTAGTAGGTCTAAAGGTGCCTTCAAGGCTTCAGAGGCTTCTTCTCCCCCCCGTCAGTTCAGGAGTCTCAAGCCCCCAAGAGCCGAAAGGCTCTCCTCCAAAACCCCAAACCCATCCCAACCAAGCCGAACGCTACAGCCCTGGACCCCTAAGCCCCCTAAAGCCGTAACACCCCCAGGGCCCCCCCTCCTCATTCCGACGAGGACCCCGAGAACGGTCCCAACTTCAAAGCCGCCATGGCCACCGCGATGAACACCGCCGAAGGCCTCTGCGAGTGCGTCTCCCCGCCACAAGAAGGCGGGGCTGGGGGTTGGGTTAGGGTTTAGGGTGTTTAGGGTTCGGGAGGGGTGTCTGGGGGCGGAATTGATTTCCAAATCCTTACACAATCTAGAATATATGATGAATCTGCAAAGATTTGAATACTGCTTTCTTATAGATTTGATTGGATGTTTTCTCATGCCTGAGGTTCACGGTTCTCAAATATTTCTAGAATCATCTCAAAACCAAGAATATCAAATTGATAAAATTGTCAGAAATATTTTCTGAGTTTATTTGAGTTCCTCGCATAAATTTGCTTTTACAATCTTTCTGAAGTAGGAACATTATTGGAAATTTACTCGTTTTGAGGGTTTAGGGTTTAGGGTTTCGGGTTTAGGCTGGGTTGGTTCGGGGGGGTGAGGTTTGGGTTGCGGGGGCTTTAGGCGGGCGGAAGGGGGGTTGAGGGGGTTGAGGGTTTAGGAGTTTTTAGGGGGTTCAGTGTAGGGCGTTTGGGTTCAGCGATGCTTACCGGGTGTAGGGTTTAGGGGGTTATGGGGCTGAGGAGTTTATTGGGCTTTAGGGTTCAGGGTCAATGCCGAAACTCCACAGCTTGTGAAGCCTGCAGAGGAAACTACTATACAGACTATACGCCTGAATTAAGCCCTTGGACTTTTGAGCCCTCAAAGCCAGATCGCCATAAAAGGTGGAGTGGAGCTTCCGTATCCTCTGCAGCTGCCTGTGCCGCAGCAGCGCCAGGGGTCGTCCGACTGGCGTGACATTTGCCCCGACATGATGGTCTAGGGTTCAGGATTAAAGTAGCAGGCAGGGTCTCGGGTTGTCTAGTCTAGGTAGGCTCGGCCCAAGACGTTCCATGGCCTCGGAAACACGAGTAGCCGAGGCTTTCCTATTGCTCTCGGTGCCATCTTATCCCCATTCGCAACGGTTCCCCCAGCCCCGTATGACCCGTAAAGGCACCAACCCCTAAACGCAACCGCAAGCATCCTCCCTCTCTGGGTGCCTTGATCGCCTGGGGATGAGACACGGCGCTGATAGCTTGCGCTTGAGTGGCTCCTCGCGATCAACAAAAAGAGGACTCGCGCGCACCCAGCCCTAAAGCCTCGACTTGCTTGGGGGAGTTCTGAGTGTTTCGGGCTTGATGTGAAAGTGGTCTCTCCGCAGACGCAGTCCTTCAGTCACCATCGTCCCGTTGATGGAGTGCTGGATGACCCATTCAGAAGGCTGGAGGCAGCCCCTCATTCCGACCGTTGGGGGTTCTGGGGAAACTCTGACTGCAATACTTTAAGATACTCTAAACCTAAATACTACGAACCCAGCAAGCCACACAAGCTACAGATAAGACAACGGTTCCGTACCAGTTCCACAGGGTTGGGAGATGAGGCAAGCACACCAGGGTCTCCAACCACAACGGCCAGTATGTGGCATCTCTTTCTTCTCACTTCTTTTGCAACGAGGTTCAGGGGTTGAGGGTCGCCCTGCTCATGATTAAACCCCAAACCCCAAACCCAAAACCCAAAACCCAAAAAATCCTAACCTGCAAGCCCTAAACCCTAAACCCTACATCCTACACCCCAAACCCTAGCCGAATGCCACGCACGCTCGGCTGCAGCTTGGCTCTTGGAGCCGTAATGTGCCGCCAAGCTTGAAACCGGCCCAGCAGAAGTCCCTTGGCACCCTGAGGGTTACGGTTTAGGGTTTAGGGTTTAGGGTTTAGGGTTTAGGGTTTAGGGTTTAGGGTTTAGGGTTTAGGGTTTAGGGTTTAGGGTTTAGGTTCAGGGTTTAGGGTTCAGGGGTTGGGGTTTAGGGTTCAGGGCGACAACATCCAAAAGTCAAGCCGAGCAATGGCGACTAATAATTAGCCAATAAGGGTAGACTGTGCAGGCTGGTTGCTTTGTCTCGCGTCGCCTGGTAGAAATATGCGTCGGGGATCCTGAAGGTGGGAGGATTCCACATCTTTGGACTGCGACCGCGGGGCAGTCCCGTGTCGTCTTGGAACGGTTGCTGTTTCGATTTTGCTTGGGGACTTGCTGCCAGCACGCACGCCCCGCGAGAGTGTCGTAAAAACCGAAAGCATCAGTGCTCGCAAGGTCTTGGAGCTCTTAAGCATTGATGTGTACTTCAGCGGACTGACGTGAGTTGAATCCAGTTTTAGGGTTTAGGCTTTAGGCTTAGGGCTACACGGGTTTAAGGGGGCATTGGGGTGTAGGCCCCTGGCGCCAGCCCCGCTCTCTAAACCTGTAAACTGTAAACCCTGAACCCTAAACCCTAAACCCTAAACCCTAAACCCTAAACCCTAAACCCTAAACCCTAAACCCTAAACCCTAAACCCTAAACCCTAAACCCTAAACGATTCGTTAGCAGCGAAGGTCCGAGGGATGGCTCCAGCTCTAGCACGCCCTGAGTCCGACGACTGCCTGACCTCGTTTGATGAGGCACCCCTTTAGGGTTAGGGTTTAGGGTTTAGGGTTCAGGGTTCAGGGTTTAGGGTTTAGGGTTTAGGGTTTAGGGTTGAGCGAGAGGATGCTGGGGGAGTTTGGGCCGAAGACCTGAGACAGCCTGAAGCCCTAAAGGCCTTTGAGACTACAAGAAGCCTAAAACCCTAAACCCTAAACCCTAAACCCTAAACCCT
Organism: Symbiodinium natans; assembly: GCA_905221605.1. NCBI lineage: Eukaryota > Dinophyceae > Suessiales > Symbiodiniaceae > Symbiodinium > Symbiodinium natans. Next base: position 57,318 of record CAJNDS010000650.1, read on the forward strand.
AAACCCTAAACCCTAAACCCTAAACCCTAAACCCTAAACCCTAAACCCTAAACCCTAAACCCTAAAGGCCTCTGAGACCACAAGAGGCCAGCTACGAGTTCTTTGGCGGCGGTGCCGACGAGTTTCACGCGGCCTACGAGGAGCTGGAGCAGCTGGGACAAGGCTGGGTGCTGAGCCGTGGAGAGTTTAGGGTTCAGGGTTTTAGGGTTTTAGGGTTTGGGTTCAGGGTTTTAGGGTTTTAGGGTTTTAGGGTGTTAGGGTTTTAGGGTTTTAGGGTGTTAGGGTTTTAGGGTTTTAGGGTTTTAGGGTGTTAGGGTTTTAGGGTTTTAGGGTTTTAGGGCGTTAGGGTTTTAGGGTTTTAGGGTTTTAGGGTTGTAGGGTTTTAGGGCTTTAGGGTTTATGGAGTTTAATATAGGTTGGGATGTTCCCCCCTATTCTAGCAGTCCTTAATAGGGATTCTAACGGGGTGTACTACCGTCGTCCCTATCAAGAACTGTTAGTACAGGGGTCTTACCCTTATGGTCCCTTGATCGTTATACTCTAGTGACCCCCAGTTACCGATAGTATTCCCTTATGGTCCCTTTGCAGTTATGCTACAATTACAATGACCCCCTAGTCTAATTATTCAGGGCCCCCATGCCTATATCAGTTCACGGGGTTTCTGGTACCCAGAGCAGGTCCTTATTCCCCGTTTGTTGGGGTTTAGGCTCCCTTAGAAGCCCTTCAAGCCAAATTGGGCACCCTTTTGCTTCCTGGGCTACCCTTGGGTCTAGGTTTAGGGTTCCGGGAGGTTCCCTTTCAGCTTTTTGCCCACCCCCGAAAGCATAAGGGGGCCTCACATTGGGGTTGGGATGTTGCCCCCTCCTCTCTGTCCCTATCGGGATTCTCGTACCCCCGATTAGAATCCCTATTAAGGAGTGTTAGACGTTCCTAAATCCGAAGCCCCAACAAGACTCCCCCCAAACCCTTTAAAACCACCCCAAGCCCGTAAACGCCCCAAGCGCTACAGCCCTAAACCCCAAACCCCAAACCCTAAGCCCTAAACCGTAAACCCTAAGCCTTAAACCATAAACCGATCTTGGAGGTGAGTTCGGCGTCGTGCGGCGTGCGTATCACCGAAAAACCGGGGTACAAGCTGCCGCTTCTGGGCCTGATAAATCGCCAAGCCCCAAACCCAAGCCTTTAGGCTTAGGGTTTAGGATTTAGGGTTTAGGGTTCAGGGTTCAGGGTTTAGGGTTTAGGGAAGGGGGGTCAGATCATAGGACGCCAGAAGCCTCCCTGGCCAAAGCACTACCTTGCAAGAGTCGAACACAGACAGCACTGGGGATTTTTGGGGTACCTTACACCCCGAACCCCCTAAATCCAGAAACCCTAAACCCTAAACCCTAAACCCTAAACCCTAAACCCTAAACCCTAAACCCTAAACCCTAAACCCTAAACCCTAAACCCTAAACCCTAAACCCTAAACCCTAAACCCTGAACCCTGAGCCCTAAACCCTAAACCCAAGCCCAAAACCCCAGACCTTTTTAGGGGGGAGGTCTGGGGACCCAACTGAATGAGGTCAAGCACTTGCCGAAGTCACCGAAGAGTCGGGCAGAGCTCGCGGCTTTGTCGCAGATGCGGCATGACACCCGGCTCGGAAGTTGTAAGGCTTAGGGTTTAGGGTTTAGGGTTTAGGGTTTAGGGTTTAGGGTTTAGGGTTTAGGGTTTAGGGTTAAGATGGAAGTTGGCCTAAGCCATTGAACCCCTAGACCCCTAACCGCCTAAACCCCATGACTACGAAGCGTTCCCCGCCCCCCCAAGAGTCCAAAGAAGGCCAGACTTCTGCTCCCGGGAAAGCAGACTTCACCTCCAAGGAAGGCCCTAAACCCTAAACCCTAAACCCGAAACCCTAAACCCTAAACCCTAAAGAGACAGCTTACTTCTAGAACCCGCAAGCCCTGAGCCCCGAAGGCGTTGGAGTTCATCCTGCTGGTCCTTCGAAAAGTTTAAGGGTTGAGGCTCTTAGGGTTTAGGGTTTAGGGTTTAGGGTTTAGGCTCTTGGGGTTTAGGAATTAGGGTTTAGGGTTTTGGGGAAGGTCCGAACCATGGAAGCTCAGCCAAGGAGAACATTGCAAGGCTGTATGCGTACTTCGAAGCTGACCAGGACGCAGCATCGGGGTTCATCCTCCAAATTCTATAGGCCCGAAACCCTAGACTCCTAGACCGTCGTTTTTAGGGTTTGGGGTTGTGCAGTTCTACTACTAGTTGCTCAAGACCCCCTCCCCAAAAAAAAGCAACTTATAAGGGTAGTACGTGGGTTCTTCTTATGCATCTTTGGGGGGCCTCTTAAGCAAATAGTAGTTATGTGGCATCCACGGCCCGTGTTATTCCTTATCCGACCTCTGGGAGTTACCATCTGGACGCTTGCTGTGACCTTCGCTGTTCGTCGGGCGTGAGAGTGCACAAAACCCTAGAACCCTGAACCCTGCACCCTAAACCCTAAACCCTAAGCCCTAAACCCTAAACCCTAAACCCTAAACCCTAAACCCTAAACCCTAAGCCCTAAATCCGAAAACCCCAAATGTAAACCTTCAGACCGCATCTTGGGAGTCGGCGGTTCGGACAGGTTCAACTTCTGCCAGCGCAATCTTCTGGGCTTAGGGTTTAGGGCTTAATTAGGGTTTAGGGTTTAGGGTTTAGGGTTTAGGGTTTAGGGTTTAGGGTTTAGGGTTTAGGGTTTAGGGTTTAGGGCAACTTCCTCAAAGACTGGTCCGGCTCCTGCCGATACTGCACGTTCTTCCACTCTGTGGAGGCACTACAGGAGCCAAAGTCGTTGCCACTATTCTTTGATTGAAGGGGCTAAAGGAAGGACCCTAAAAAGGGGACCTTAAGGGGTTATTTGGGGATTCTGGGGATTATTTAGGGGCTACTTCGGCTTTTGGGGGCTATATAAGGTATATATATAGGGGTCATATAGGGGAATAAGATGAAGGGTCCCCTCGATACCCCTTACTTGATACACCAAGCCACCTTGAGGTACTCAGGTCTTTCGTTTGTTGTTGCTTTGTCCTTGCTTCTTTTGTGTGTGAGTGTGTCTGCCTTTGCACGACGCTTTGCTTCATCATGCACATGTATTTGTTGCTTGTCTGCTTTTGTTGCTTGTCTGCGTGAGTTCCAATGTACTTTCAGTTCCTCCCACAACAGCTGGAGGTGCGCAAGGCTTCGTCCTTGGCCTCCTGAGGAAGTACCTCTTTTTTGAACAAACGTTTTGCTCATAGGCCTTGTGGGCCGTGGGCCTCAGCGGGCCATGGTGCTGTTGACCTCTGTTGGAGAATTCGGGTACTCTCTTGACTTTGTGTTTCCGGCTTTCTGTTGTCGTCTCTTCCTTATCCCCCGAAACCCTAAACCCTAAACCCTAAACCCTAAACCCTAAACCCTAAACCTTTAGGGCCCACAATTTTGACCCCCATCCCCCTGCCCCCGCGTCGCAGGAGCTCCTCCTTGTCATCGAGCTTTGTGATGTTGGGCTTCTGTCCGAGCTGCTGGTCAAGCGACAGCAGGTGGGCATCTAGGAGATTCAGGATTGAGGTGTGATTCTTTGGGTAGGGGCCTATGTATGTCATCAGAACGTCTATGTTGGGTCGTGTAAATTCGAGCTATGTAGGGGTCATAAGGGGAGAACCTACTTATTCAGGCGCCTATGTTGTGGCTGGTGTTTAGGCGGGCTCCCAGCTTAGTTACGGCAAGTTTGTGTCTTTTCCTTGGGCTGAGGGTGTAGGGAGGGCCAGTAGGTTTTCGTGTTTAGGGGTTTGGCATGCTATGGCATGCTTCACCTCCCCCCCACCCCTCCCCCCCTAAGTCACCTTGCATGGGGGCCCCCACAAGCCCTCCACCAGCCCGCGATGAAACTAGACATTCGACCCAATGCCTCAACTTACACGCCCCCAAGCCTGATCCTTAATGCCCCCTAATCTTATCGGCTCCTCTATCCTCCCTTATCCTCCCTTATTACAGGGGGGTTATGAGGAAGCGATTCTAGGCTAGTGGGTGGCCCACAGGGTCGCGCGCTTGGCAGCAGCGACGACTGCGTGTTGCTCATGCAGCAGCTTGGTCTGCACGAAGCACCAGCCGCAACCAAAACTGTTCTCCTTAGGAATTATGTCTTGGATTTCTGTGTCTCAAGCATGCGCGAACAACGCCTGGTTGTAGATAGTCTCGTGCCTGCAGGAATAGTCGGGAGCATGATTTCCCAGCACCCCCGACCCCCGCTCCGCACCCTGAGGCAGCTGCTCGCCGCACTCAGCCACTGCCACGACAGCGGTCGCATCCACAACGACCTGAAGTTCGACAACATCATGCCGCCCAGTTCCGGTTTAGGGTTGGCCTGAAGCCTGAAGCCTAAACCCTGAACCCTAAACCCTCGGCATATTGCTTTTTTCCCTGGTGGGCCCTAGACCCTGACGCACTTCGTCGGCATTTTGTTTTGTTTTGTTTTTTTTTTCCTTGGTGGGCCCTCAACCCTAACCCTGACGCACTTCGTCGGCATATTGTTTTATCCGGTCGGCCCGAAACCCTGACGCTCTTCGTCGGCACATTTTTTCTTGGGTACCATACTCTGAAAAATGAGCGCGTCACTTCTGCCACAAAAACTATGTTTAACACTCAGCTGGAATCGGCCACTTTTGGCCGAATCTTGGGGTCCCCCCCCCCCCAACAGGGGCTCCCGTTTACGGTCTTAGGGGCATATGGTATAGGGTTTTGAGCCCTACGGTTTGGGATATAGGGTTTGGATTTCTAGGGTTTGGGTCATAGAGTTTAGGGCCGCAGGGTTTGGGGCATAGGGTTTAGGGCCCTAGGGTTTGGGGCATGGAGTTTAATCCTGGGGTGCCCCCCACAGGGGGGGTCCTAAACCGCAGGGTTTAGGGCCCCAGGGGCATAGGGTTTAGGGGCTTGGGTTTATGGTCTATTGTGGGCCTTAGATCGCGGGTTTTGGTCCACTGTTTTTGAGCCTGGGAATGTATTGAGTGAACTTTATATTTTTCAATGTTATGGGATTCTTGGGTGGGTGGGTGTTTTTCCAATGCTTTGACAAGCTGCTTGACTAGTGAACGCTTGGACTTGAGATGCTGAACCCCAAACCCTAAACCCTAAACCCTAAGCCCTAAGCCCTAAACCCTAAACCCTAAACCCTAAACCCTAAAACCCTAAACCCTAAACCCTAAACCCTAAACCCTAAACCTTAAACCCTAAACCCTAAACCCTAAACCCTAAACCCTCAACCCTAAACCCCAAACCCTAGACCCTAAACCCTAAACCCGAAACCCTACATCCTAAAAGGGGGCCCCCAAGTTGGAGAGCCACGCGCTTTGGTCCTGGTCAAGCGAGGCTGGCGTCCGGCGCGAAGCAGCCTAAGCTGAAGCTGCCCTGACCCAGAATTTGGGTTTGGGGTTTGGGGTTTGGGGTTGAGGGTTTGGGGTTTAGGGTTTGCGGTTTGGGGTTTGCGGTTTGGGGTTTGGGGTTTGGGGTGTGGGGTTTGCGGTTTGCAGGGGGTTGGCTTGTGGAGGGTTCTTGGGGGCTTGCGGGGGTTTGCGTTGAATTATAACTATAAAAAAATCTAAATACGCGTACATAGACACTGCACCATATATATATATATATACATATGATATGCATTCTATTGTTCTTTTTTTTTTGGGGGGGGGGGGGGGGGGGGGGTGGGGGGGTGGGGGGTTTGCCTTTTAAATAAATTGAGGGCTTCGGGGTTCGGGGACTGTTTTGTTGTTTCTTGGCTTGGGGCTCCAGGGGCTTACTACTTGACTTTTCAGCAGAGGGTTGGAGCAGAAGTCGTGTTGAACGCGGATACACCTTTTATGTCATGTCTGCCAGGCAACCAGGAGCCCAGAAAATTCCTGAATTCAGAATTGCTTGCCAGAGGAGGGAATCCGACCTTCGCCATCTATCGCCCTCTAAAGCCCTCCCGAAACGCAGCTGGCTCGTAGCGGTTCGTAAATCATCCCAGGAGCCCTACTTGAAGGTTTATGACCCCAGTTACGGCCAAGCTTCCGAATCCTTTGTAGCCCTAAAACCCCAAAACCCTAAACCCCAAACCCAAAGCCCTAAAACCCTGAACCCTACACCCTAAGGCCCTAAACCCAGAGGCTGATCGACTTCGGAAACTCGCTTTCGCTGCATGAGGCGGGCAAGACGCCCTCGGAGGCTTGTCCGGCTTCAGGAACCCTCTTAGGGTCAGGGTTTAGGGTTTAGGGTTGAGGGTTGAGGGTTTAGGGTTGAGGGTTTAGGGTTTAGGGTTGAGTATCGAGGGTTTAGGGTTTAAAGTTTAGGGTTTAAAATGCCTGAAGCGCTCAGATCCGAAGCCTGAAGCCCTGAAGTTCTCAGAGCCGGAGGCTCCAAGCCCCGAAGCCGAGAGGGGCAGCTGAACCTCCCAATGCCTCCCAGCAAGGACACTGAGCCTGATGGGCCTCTGAACCATGAGCCTTCAGGTTTGCAGGGTTCAGGGTTCAGGGTTTAGGGTTTAGGGTTGAGGGTTTAGGGTTTAGGGTTTAGGGTTTCGGCATTTTGCGGTGCCGTTGGGGGTGGTTCCGGTGGGGCTGGGGAGAGATTGGCATTCCAGGGTGTAGGGCTTGGAGTTTCATCATCTAAAACATTGAAGGTGCACGTTGGGGCAAAACTAGGCGAACTGCCTCCGTGGCCCGAAGTCCAGGAGTCGTAACTTTAGCCATCCTAGAATCTCCTGTAGCTCATCAAACCCCAAACCCCAAACCCCAAACCCTAAACCCTAAACCCTAAACCCTAAACCCTAAACCCTAAACCCTAAACCCTAAACCCTAAACCCTAAACCCTAAACCCTAAACCCTAAACCATCAGCCCAGCCTTGCAAAGTCGTTCAAGCGCCCTGCGAACGTCAGAAAGCCCCTCTCGTATACCCGGACCCCGAAGTAAGGATGACATGTGGTTCGCCGGCCTGACCTTCTTCCAACTTGTTACAGGCCAGGCCGGGAAAAGAAGACTGCGCTTTGAAGCCCGTACCAGCAAACCCCGCCCCCCAACCCCCCCCCCCCCCCCCCCCCCCCCCCCCCCCCCCCCCCCACCCCAACCCCCGCCCCCCCCATCCCGCTTCTGCTCCATGCATGCCTCTCGCCTCCTCCTCGCCACACACCCTCAACTGCCCTCTGTGAGGATTGCCCTAAACCCGAAACACTAAAACCCTAAAACCCTAACACCCTAAAACCCTAAAACCCTAAAACCCTAACACCCTAAAACCCTAAAAACCTAAAACCCTAAAACCCTAAACCCTAAAACCCTAAAGCCCTAAAACCCTAAAACCCTAGAACCCTAAAACCCTAAAGCCCTAAAGCCCTAGAACCCTAGAACCCTAAAACCCTAAGCCTCTAAGCCTTGAGCCCTAAAACCTTAGAACCCTAAACCCTAAACCCTAAACCCTAAACCCAAAAAGGGGCCCCTTCGCCCTACAACCCCAAACCCCGGACCCAGCCCTAAGCCCTAAACTCTAAACCCTCAACCCCCTAAGCCCTAAACCCTAAGGCCTAAAACCCTAAAACCCTAAAACCCTAAAACCCTAAAACCCTACAACCCTAAACCCTAAACCCTAAACCCTAAACCCTAAACCCTAAACCCCCCTAAGCCCAAGAATCCAGGCCTTCCCTTCTTCCTGATGGACAGCGATGAGCTGGAGTCCTTGGATGAGCAGCTCGGCTCGGCTTTTCTCTCCCTGAAGTGTGGGAGTTTAGGGGTTTAGGGCTTTTGGGGTTTAGGGGCTTTAGGGGATTTAGGGGTTTAGGGTTTAGGGGTTTAGGGGTTGAGGGGTTTAGGGGTTTAAGGTTTGGGGTTTAGGGGTTTGGGGTTTAGGGTTTAGGGTTCTTGGGGCTTGGCCCTGGAACCAAACCATTTGCCCTGTACTCGCAATCAAGGAACATACCTTAGACTACAGGAGGACTCCTCACGAAGACTTAAGGTCTACTCCTTGCTTAACGTCGAGCTCTCTGCACAGTTTTCCAGGAAGGGCTCTCTGTTGCAATTGAAGATGCATTGGACTGTCTTGGTCAGGTGATCTATTCTTTGGGGCCTTAGTGGGGTTGTTGGGTAGGTTTAAGAGGATCTTCTTCAAACATGTCGCCCGGAGGGCTCAAGAAGGGCCAACCGAAGAGTCGGAGTTCTTGCAGCCAAGGCAGGGCGTCTACGTGGATCCGCAGAAGATGCAGTGCGATTCTATGCCCCGAGGTCAAACTTTTCTGTAAGGGCTTGAGGGCTTCGGGTTCCGGGTTTCTGGTTTTGAGGGTTGCAAACTCCCCTGTTGCCCCAAGGTACTTGCAGCTGCGCCTGTCGATTGCGAAGCGCTTCGCAAGCAGCCGCCTGCTGCACTGGGACATTACTGGTAGGCCTGGTAGGCTGAGATCCCCCACCCGAAAAACACCCAACACAGACGGAGGCTCAAATAACCTAGCTAGGATGGCCGCTGACCCGTACTCCCCTCTTTACAAGCATAGGCAGATCTTAAACAAATTGAAGACCCTAGACCGCTCGACCTAAGCTCTACAAGCCTAAGCCCAAAAGCCCATGGCTCCACGAACCCTAAGACCGATGCTTCAACGAACTGCTACCTTGGGCCTCGGTGGACAGGGGGCCCTGATTAAAGCCTCTGAGTTCTTAAGTTGCAGCCTTCTCCAAGTCGGCAGCGACGCCTTCGATGTCTCCCCTGCCCTCAACCCCCAGCCCCAAAACCCAAAACCCGACCCGAAACCTCCTAGGCATTGCCCTGGATCTCCTTGCCAAGATGTTGCAGTTGGACCGCACCGCGCGCAGCTTGGGCTTGACGAAGTCTCAGGCGAACCCGCGGCCCAAAGGCAGGACCCAGAGTGCAGGAGCCGAGATATCTGCCACCATCATCCCCCCCAAGAGAGTAAAAGCTAGGAGAGGACCCCTAAACCCTAAACCCTAAACCCTAAACCCTAAACCCTAAACCCTAAACCCTAAACCCTAAACCCTAAACCCTAAACCCTAAACCCTAAACCGCTCTCCTCTACTTCAGTGGACTCCCAGGCATAGCGGCAGCAGAGGCACTTGACCACCCGCTCCTCGGTGCGGCCTCGGGGTTTCAGACTTCAGGGTTTAGGGGGTTTAGGGTTTAGGGTTTAGGGCTTAGGGTTCAGGGTTTAGGGTTTAGGGTTTAGGGTTCAGGGTTTAGGGTTTAGGGTTTAGGGGTTGAGCCCAAAACCGTGAAGTTTGAGGTTTATCCGGAGGTTTATAGGGGTTTATCAGCATTGTAGGGGCATTCTAGGGTATCATAGGGGTTTTTAGGGTTTAGGGTTTTAAGGGTCACTCGCAGGTTTAGGGTTTGGGGCATTCATTTAAAAGGCGCAAGTGCGTGGGCGTTTTGGCCCTTTCTCTACAGGACAAAAAACACCCGAAGTGGCCCCTGACCGTAAAGAACCAGAATCCCGCACCCCAGTCGGCCCCCCAAGGTATTCTACCTTGGACCCCTAAGTAAGGTTGCGGCCTCAACGTTTTTGGGTGAGATGTTTTGGGATCCTTTCAAGGAACCCCCCCCCTAAAGCCAACCCTCAGACCTTGCAGTCTCGAGCTCTCAAGCCCCACTCGCCCAGGTTCTTCCTCACAGTCCGCCGTGCCGAGGCAGACCCGGAGGCCGGCTCTGACGCGGGCATGGCGGGTAGGGCGTCTAGGGTCTCCGAGTTTCGGGTTAAGAGTTTCGGGTTAAGGGGTCAGGGTTAAGGGTTTAGGGTCTCCGAGTTTAGGTTTCAGGGTTTAGGGTTTTCCTGTTAGGGTTCAGGGTTCAAGGTTATGTGATTTGGTTTGCCGGGTTGCGGGCATAGGACTGCGTGGAGTTGAGCCGAATGGAATAGGAAGCTAAACGTGGTCAAGCTGGTGCTATGCGCGAGACTCCATTGCTTTGTTTCAAGCCTTCATGACTCACCCTAAACATCCTTACTGGCTCAAAACCCAACTTTTCAACTTTTGGGCTTCTTACAAGGTAGCTTATTCTGAAAGTTTTAACTATTATTTCCTTGGGTTTTGGGCCAGTAAGCATCAAGCTCTAATATGTAATATGCTCTCATTTCTCCGTCCCCTGAACCCATCAGGGAGGTTCGTGGGTTGTTTTTGTTTACTTGTACGTCCGGCAGCTAAGGCAGAGGCGTAGCCCCTGCTTGTGACTACGCGCGAACCTCAAAGTAAGCAACTCTGCCAGAAGGAAGTGAAGGCCGACAAGGAGGGCCGCAAGGGAAGCCTCCAGAGCGTCGCCGGGGGGCCCAGTTTAGGGTTTAGGGGTTGAAGTAGGCTTCCTGTGTAAGAGACCGTATTTTCTCAAAGGCGGTCCGGGCACACAGGGTATAACTACAGGGGCACCGCAATGCAGAACAAGCCACACCCCACTTATGGTTTTCGGCCTGAGAGCGCTGTTGGGCTGAGGGAAATTTAAGGGACGAGGCCCATCTGTACCCTGTAAACCCTAGGCTCTCAAGCACGAAGCTGTTAAGCTAGGTATGGCTTCAACAACCCGAGGCCCTGCACCCCCAAAATCCCCCCCCCCCCCCCCCCCCCCCCCCCCCCCCCCCCCCCCCACCCCTGCCGCCCCCCATCCCCCTTCCCCCCGTCCCGCCCCGTCCCCCCATCAACCCCCATCCCCCCCCTCTCAACCCTAAACTCTCACACAAACCAAAACCAAAGGTTCAGCGTAGACGGAGATATGCCGAGGCGTCCACGGCGGCAACAGTGACGATGTGAGCGCGCAGGTGTGCTTTTGCAGGGTAAGTTTTATTTTTTTGTTTTTCCGGCTCGGGGGTTGCAGGGTTTGGGCTTTGCGTTTAGGGCCAGAGGGTTAGAGTTAGGCGCTACAAGGGCTACACTAGAGGTTCCGGTTGTGGGCTTCGCGAGAAGAGACAAATTTGAAGGCATGCAGATCTTGCAAGCAAGACATTAGCCGGACATTGGGACAAATGAATGCATACCCACAATTCATGATCGTACACCATGTGCGATCAGGGATCCCAGTGAGAGTGTATCTGAAATGAACTTGTCATGGTTTGTTTTGGCCATACCGGTCAGCAAGCCCACGGAATCCAGCTTTACAAGGATGTGGGCTCCTCCGCTTCGAGCAGGAAGCCTCAGCGGAGTGTAAAGAAAGTCGCAGATTCGTGCAGCGGTCTCAACCGTCAGTTGCGCTGCCTCACGAAACTCCGACTCCAAGCGTTGATCTGGGCCGAGTTCTTTGTGGTACTTTACTGTAACTTTAGGTCCTTACCTTTTTTGGCTTTATTGGGTTTCTTATTAAGGCAGCTAAAAGTTTAATTTATAGATACCCTCCTGAGTGCAGCCAAGAGTTGACCCCTGAAGCAAACTGGGCATGGCATACACAGGCACCAGAGCTTTCCCGCCCCCTCTGCGAAGAAGCCGTCTGGATCCCACGACCCCCCACTGGTCGCGCCAAATGAAGGCTCCTGCACCGGACCCTTAACGCAATAAATCTAACTTCAATGCTTACCTCAACCCCAACTCCCCACACCAAAACGGCCCAATATTTGAGATCCAAGCTCTGGAAGTACTTACAAGGTCGAACCCATGAACTATGCCGTAGACAGCGCTGCAGCCTTTGAAGAAGATTGTTCGTATGGGAACCCCCAGCAAGGGATCTGCAGAATAGAGCTGGTTTACACGGAGTGTCATGACCCCATATAAGTCATGCGCCTTATGGTGCTTGGGGGTTCCCCGTGGGCAGCGCAAGACACGGCTTCTACTCCGGGGAATGGGGAGGGGGTCTAGGATCTTCACGTTCCACCCCCTCCCCTCCCAATATTCCTTAAGGGGTAGGGTTCCCCTGTGTTCAAGAGGCTCCGCAACCAAACCCGAATTGAGAGTTGGGCTTGCTGAGCTCTCTTGCTGCGGAAGCCCTCGGGCCTAAAACCTTAAACCTCATGAGAACCAGCAAAAGTGCGCGACTTAAGCTAGGCAGCCGCAGGGCCCAAATGTAGGGGTCCCTTTAGATTGAGTTTTTGGAGAGTGTATACTCCAGCAGCTCATCTTGAGCTGTAAGAAAACATGTGTTGAAGCTCTACAGTACATCCTTTTGCAAGGAAAGAACCTTGGCAATGATTTCGGTTCCTGTCTTGTTAAGATGGGCGCCGCGAACGCTGCAGTAATTTTGACAGAGGCGGCCGAGGGCTTGTGCAGCTTGAATTTGAATGTGAATTCAGGCATCCCATGTATTTTATGATGTGCGTACATATTTTGTGGCCGTGGGGAAATAAATTGCCCCTCAGGCCAAGCATGTCATAAACTACGGCCGAGGGGTTACACCAAACGTCATTCCTGCTGCTCCATGATCCTGTAGGAATTTGGTACTGTTTAGGGTTTAGGGGTTTGGGGTTTGGGGTTTAGGGTTTAGGGTTTAGGGTTTAGGGTCGCTTACTTGGAGCCGGGCTTGTTTGGAGAGTCCCTTGGAATACCATCAAGTGTTTGGTTTCTTGAGCGCAACCTCGCGCGTTGTACAGCTCAGACGCAGTTTTCCCCTGGAAGTCGTCCGCTTCGCCAGGTGGACGCAATACACGAGACCAAACCCTCGTTTGTTCAGGGTTTTCTCGTGATGAAGAGTGAGCCTCCAAAACCTTCTAATTACCCTAAACCCTACAAGTCTCCAAAACTGAGCCGAAAGTAAAGCCCTAAGCAGAGACGCCTAAGCCTGCGACTCTAAACCGTACGTGAGAGCTCATGTTGTCAGGAACATCATGTGGTCGGGGTCGCCCTGACCGTAACCTGAAAGGTGACCGTAACTTCCAGAAAGCCTTCATCCCAGAACCCTACACCCCCTGAGCCCAAGCCCTAAGGGCTGGGCTGCAAACCCCTGCACCCTAAACCCTAAACCCTACACCCTAACCCCAAACCCTAAACTCTAAACCCAGAGCCTTACACCTCTTCAAAGCCAACCTTCACTCCGAACCCGCTTTCCCTTCTTTCCAAACCGCCCCCACCCGAAGCCCTCGTTTTGAATCTAAAGCTTCGGGGGTGCAATCCTTCTTTTCAGATCTTGAGACTTTTGCTCTATCTCTTGTTTGCAAGGGGGAGAGTTTAGGGTTTGGGGTTTGGGGTTTGGGGGTTTGGGGGTTTACGGTTTAGGCGTTAAGGTTCAAAAAGGCACACAGGATGAGCCCCAGGGTCTAGAAAAGCTCCAAAAAAATTGGCTCCGCATGTGCCCTCCGCTCCTTGGCTCCACAGTGCCCTCCACACCCCCCCCTCTTCCCCGAACTGCTGCTGCCGAGGCCCCGACCTCAGAAGGGCTCAGAGGGCCCCAGCCCAACATAGGGGTCGGAAGAGTTACCAATCATGTTCCCTCTGTGGTCCCTTTGAAACTATACCGTAGTAGCCCCCAAAACCCTATTCTAAGTTTTCAGGCCCCTATACTTTCTCCCGAGGCCTCATTCGAGCCTTGGACCCCTTAGGGAGTAAAGGGCCACGCCAAAAAACCGAAAGGGGCCACAGGAGGAGTTAAAGGGCCGCAGTAGTGGCTAACATTGCCCTGAAGCTGGGCTTGAGGTTGAGGACCTGGGCCCTCTGAACCCCCCAAATTCTTGGGCGCCTTAGGAGTCGAGAAGATGGCCAAGCACCTTGGGCTGCTCAGTGCCTTTCGCTTTCGGGTTGCGGGGTTTGCGGGCTTAGGGTTTGCTCGACACCTTCAGGCCTCAACCCCAAGACCCCTAGTTTTTGTCTTCAGGGACCTCCGGGAAAAAAAAAGTTTTGGGCTCTTGGTTGCAGGATTTCGCGTCATGGGGCTGAAGGATCTCAGCAAGAGCGCCCTCCTTAAGCAGCCGAGGCCACTGATGATCTTTCAGATCGGCACGAACAACTGGCAGCGCCAGGGCGAATTCGCGCCTGGCAGCGGCATCCTCCATGCCTCGTTTCACCAGACCATGCGCCCCGGCTTGGAGAGAGGTGGGCCGCGGAGTCAGGGTTAATGTGTTAGGCTTGAGTGAACGCCCCCCCCCCCCCCCAAAAAAAAAAAAACTAGTTAAAAAACAAACCTACTCCAATCAGGGTTTGGGATTGGGTCTTACAGGTATGGGTTGGTGGTTCCCAAAGCGTCTTGAGCTGGCTGGTGCACGATGGCCTTCTTGTTTTTCTTTCTGTTTTTTCGGGTTTGGGCTGCGAACCCCTCCCCTCCCCCCCTTCCCCCCCAAGCGGCAAAGGAATGGCATGGACGGAGTCAAGTGCTATTCCATCTACCCAAGCAAGGTGCAGACCAACCCGGAGGATGACGAAGCCCGGCGACATTTGGTGAGGTTCTTGTTGTCTGGGAAGATTTGTGTAGCGAGCGGATCTCCATTTTTTCCTCCTGGACGGTTTCATGGGGTTTGCCCCGAACCCTCATCCCCTCAACCCTAAACCGACTTAGGATACCTTCCGGGTGTTCAAGATCTCGCACGACATCCCCATCTGCGAGTCGGTGAGCCCAAACTCATCCTACAGATGGCACTCGATGGACGAGGCGCAGTACGAGGCGTATCTGCAGCGCCTCGAGAACGAGATCTGCGAGTTCATGGACGAGGCGGAAGCCAAGCAGGGGAAAGAGCTCCTTGGGTTCAGTGGAAGAGTACGAAAGAGGATCCGTTATGTGCTTCCCCTATTGGGTTTGAGAGGGTTCTATTCAGAGATATGTTTCAGAGGGTGTTCAAGTGCCATCCTAGAGTATGAAGTTCCAGGGGTTTCCATGGATGCTCTTCTAAGGCTCTTTAGGCTTCCGGGGGCGGCCTTTGGCTGGCAGGGTCGGCTCAAGCTATGGGCCACAGTTTGGGGTTTAGGGTTAGGGTTGAAGTAGGGTTTTGGGGTTAGGGGTTAGGGTTTAGGGTTTAGGGTTCGGGGTTTAGGGTTTAGGGTTTGGGGTTTAGGGTTTAGGGATTAGGGTTTAGGGTTTGCCCAAAACGCAGCCAAGGTTCGATTATCTCATCTCCCACCACGCCTTCACCAACGCTATGACGGCAGCTCGCATCGTCCAGAGGCGCCACAAGCAAGGCAAGACCAAGCTCGCGCACTTCAACTTCGTGCACGGAACCGCGCTGCAGCACGGCCTGGAGCCCGAAACCTAATCTAGGGGCCTTAATGATTAGAACAGAGTTTGGGGGTTCTTATAGTACATTGAAAAAGGGACCACAACGGATGCTATTAGTGATTCTTCCGACCACTAGATTAGAGACCTGCAAATCTCCTAAACCTCCAAGGCAAAAAAGTCCAAAGAGCCCGAAACCTTGATGATGTCGAAGGCCTGAAGCGCCAAGCACTCTCTTCCCCCCCAAAAAGATACCCAAGCTCTACAGCCCAAGTCCTTGTGTCGGCAGGCGGAGGACTGAATCCCTGAACCCCCAACGATTGCATTCTTCTTTAACTTGGGTTTGGGGTTTTTGGGGCTTCGTGCGGTGTAGACTTACTTGTGGGCTTAGGGTTGTGTGTAATTGGGTTTAGGGTCCAAATCCCTAAACGCTCAACCCTCAACCCTAAAACCTTCATTTCAGGAAGATGTACATCAAGGAGAAAGAGGGAGACCCCGAGTACCCGATGCGATTCCTGTCTGTGGCGCGCAAAAGCGGTGTCTTTGACGGTATCTCCGCCACACAGGGGGTGTGGGTGAACTCCGAGGAGAGGGTTTAGGGTTTAGGGTTTAGGGCTTAGGGCTTAGGGTTTAGGGTTTAGGGTTTAGGGTTTAGGGTTAGGGTTTAGGGTTTAGGGTTTAGGGTGTAGGGTTTATCAAGCCAAAAGACCTCAAGCAGGACTACATCGGCAAGTTCTTGGACTGCTTCCCGGAGTACCCCAAGCAGAAGTGCGTCTTCTCCCGGATCGGCGTGAACCAGAACATCTTCTGCCCCAGAAACACCCAGGTGGGTTTAGGGGTTAGGGGTTAGGGTTTAGGGTTAAAGGATTTAGGGTTTAAGGATGTAAGGGGAGGAGGAACGGCGGATGCTGCGACCCGTTATCAGGGTTTAGGGATCTCGGTTGTCAGGCCACAGACGGATTAAGTGCTTCTGGGGTGTTGTGGGGTTTCCCAGGTGGCGGTGGACCTCGCCAAGCACTTGCGCGATGAGGACGCCTTCTGTGGGAAGGGCTTTTAGGGCGGAACCCCCAAAAGCAAGGTTTAGGGTTTAGGGTTTAGGGTTTAGGGTTTAGGGTGTTTAGGGTGTATAGGGTTTATAGGGTTTATAGGGTTTATAGGGTTTATAGGGTTTATAGGGTTTATAGGGTTTATAGGGTTTATAGGGTTTATAGTTTTTTTTGTTTTTTTTTTTCAGGGTTCCCTGGGGCCCATCCAGCAACCCTGAACCTCAGGGGGTCGCTCCCGAGAGCTTAAGAAAGAGCGGGGACATGGAGATGCGAATCCGACCTTGCGCATCTCCTTTGCCCCAAAGTCTGTCTCATTTTCTCTGGTCGCGGCATCTACGCCCATGGCATGCAAGCCCTAAACCCTAAGCCCTAAGCCTAAACCCAAAACCTCAAACCCCAAACCCTAAACCCTGTGCCCTAGACCCCAATCTCAGCCCTCCCCTCCCCCCCCCCCCCCCCTGGAGGACAAGGCCAAGGTGGCCAGCATGAAGCGCCTCGTCACCTTCGTGGGCAAGCGCCTCGCCAGCCGAAGAGCCCCTTAAGCTCTCGCAACCCCGAAGCCTCCAGACCCTAAACCCCTTACTTAGGGTTTAGGGTTTAGGGTTTAGGGTTTAGGGTTTAGGGTTTAGGGTTTAGGGTTTTGGGTTTTGGGTTTTGGGTTTTGGGTTTTGGGTTTTGGGTTTTGGGTTTTGGGTCTAGGGCCCCTAAATCTGGCACAGCTCTCAGAAGGATCCAAGTGCAGTTCCAGGAACATTCCGAAATTGGCGTTTCCGAAAACTCTCGGAATCCCCGCAACGGAAGCCTGTGGGTTTATGAGGTTTTTTTGGCAGACGAGCTGTGCCCCCAACAGCAGAAAGCATGTAAGAGAATCCTGGCAACCGCGTTAGGAGGTGCCTGGCCTCCAGAACCCCAAACACAAGAACCTTATGAAAGAAAACCCAGAACATATTTTGCGTATTGACATATGCTCATCAGTGAAGAATATAAGATATCTTTCATATTTGTTTTCATATTCGTGCGTTATGCATTTATAGAAATGAACAACCTTGAAGTTCGACATATCTTGGGGGGAGGTTCGCGGATTGGAAGCGCCTGGATGCTGTCCTGTACGCTGCCCAGGAGCTGGGCGTACACAGGGCGTGGGGGTGATTGAGGGTCAGAGCACTAAACCCTAAACCCTAAACCCCAAACCCTAAACCCTAAACCCCAAACCCTAAACCCTAAACCCTAAACCCTAAACCCCTTAGCTTTAGAGCCTGGGTCTTGCACTGTTGGCCTGGCTGCTGATTCACCACAACCCCCCCCCCCCCCGGCCCCCGCCCCCCGGGAGAAAACAAAAAAACAACTTGAAACCCTAGACTCTGTAGGTTCAAGCTGCGGGGTTTTGGACCGGGCTTTTAACTTCACATCGCAGTGTGGCTTGCCTCCGCCACTCCACCACTCAACCCTAAACTTACCATGAGGGGGGAGAAGGTTTAGGGTATAGGATTTAGGGTTTAGGGTTCCCCCCCCCCCCCCCCCCCCCGCCCTTGTGGGAAGGCAGCCGGCCAAAAGAACAACTAAACCGCATTGAGGAACACGTGTGGAAGCTGCTCCACTTTTTGGAAAAGCAACTGCAAGAGAGTCTGTCCCCCCAAAGGAAAGAAAGAGCAACCTCACCACGCATCCCCCCCCCCCCCCCCCCCCCTCAAAAAAAGGGGCAAAATCAATATATGTATATATATATACACATATATATAGCAAATCAAAATAGAAAAAATGTATCCTCCCTGCGTCAGCGCAGGAATACGAGGCCAAGTACCCGGACCTGGGTACGGCGGTGGTGGGCACCGGCCCCCCCGAGGCTGCAGCGATTTGGGTTTCGGGGCTGAGGCTGATGACTGTAGGGCTGCCACTTAGTTAACTCCCAAGAGTATGTAGCCCTTGGTGCAGTGTAGGGCTTATGGCTTCGGTTCTCTTATGCAACCTACTTGTACGTAAACGACAAGGCGATCCAGCTGTACGAGGGCCTTGCCAAAAGTCTCGGCCTTCAGCGGACCGTTTTTTTGGGGCCAAAGAGCACCTCGGCGACGGGTTACCCTTGGAGATGTGCAGATTTGCTGTAGTGAGCTTGCTGATGAGTATGCGGGAATCTCATCGCATGATGGCTTCTGCGTTGATGTCACTGGGAAGCCTGTAAACCCCGACCCTGTAAAATAAATCAACAACAGCAGGGAAGGGCACCTTTTGACTGACGAAACCAGGGTCTGCCATAAACCCGAAGCCCTAAGCCCTAAAACCCTAAAAAGGTTGTCCGTTGGTAAAGACCCTGCTGAGGCCAGGACGTGCTGGCGGAGCTCTTCTCCATGTCGGAAGTGGGCATGTTCCCTTCCTACAAGGCGCCCTCAACCTTTGGTGTCTCCTACGATCATCCATCGCATGAGCAGGCTTAACAACAAATCTCTGTCTGAGCACTAGACGTGGTTTTGGGATGAGATGGGAAGAAAGGTATCTACACATTACATATACATCTATATACACAGAATGAGACGCACACGTGTATATATATATATATATATGTATTTATTTGTATATGTATACATACATACATATATATATATATATATAATATCTATGGGTATCTCGATAGATCGGTAGAATCCTTTGAGCACGAGTTGGTTCGACCCCTACGCCACGCCCCTACTGGAAACCTTGAGCGAGGGGGGAGGGGGGGGGCTTTAAAACCTTCAGTGGAGGCCTCGATCTATCAAAACCAAAAATGGATTAAACAACCAAAAAAGCAAACAACCGGTAGGGGTTCAGACTATGGTCTGGGGGGCGGGGGGGGGGCGGGGCTAGGGAGGTTTCTGAAGGCAAGGCTCCTAGACCTCGAAAACCTCAAATCTTAAAACTAAAACCCTAAACCCTGCCTAGACCGAATGGTGGAAGAAGGCGACAACCCCAAGGTTAAGTCACTGCTTCACCGCTGAAGGACGAAAACGCCCCGCCTGGAGCGAGTTCAGCTTCAAAAAAACACACCCTGGACCCTATCAATCTGACAAAAGCCCTAAAAAAACCCTAAACCCTCAACCCTAAACCCTAAACTAAGACCCCAAGACCCTCCTCCTCCTCCTCTTCAGGAGCCGTTCGGCATGGTCTTCATCGAGTGCATGGCCTGCGGCACGCCGACCATCGGGGCGAACAGCGGGGGCCCCACGGAGCCCCGGCACTGGAACCTGCGATGTTGGCCTCTTTGGCCTAGTGTTTATGTGGATATATATATATATATGCGTATGTGTGAAACAAACACTGTGTGTATGTATGTATGTATGTCTGTCTGTATGTATGTCTGTATGTATGTATGTATGTATGTATGTATGTATGTATGTATGTATGTATGTATGTATGTATGTATGTATGATTGTATTGTATTGTATTGTATTGTATTGTATTGTATTGTATTGTATTGTATTGTATTGTATTGTATTGTATTGTATTGTATTGTATTGTATTGTATTGTATTGTATTGTATTGTATTGTATTGTATTGTATTGTATTGTATTGTATTGTATTGCATGCATGCATGGATGTATGTATGTATGTATGTGGAAAAAGCGAAATTTTGACGCTACGCGACCGGCCTCGGCCGGGGCCTGCCGCCACTGCAGCGGCGAGGCCAAGGCCGGCACGACGGGCTTCCGTTTTTTCCTCCAAGTGGAAGGGAAGAAAGGGTTTAGGGTTTAGGGTTTAGGGTTTAGGGTTTCGGGTTTAGGGTTTAGGGGTTTAGGGGTTTAGGGGTTTAGGGTTTAGGGTTTAGAGTTTAGGGTTTAGGGTTTAGGGTTCAGGGTTTAGGGTTTAGGGTTTAGGGTTTAGGGCGGCAGGGAAGAAAGGGCAACCGGCGAGGCAGAGAAGTGCAACCCCCCCCCCCCCCCCCCCGTAGGGTAGACCCTTTGCAGGCCCCGGAGCCCAGAGCCGGGTTTGGGGTTGAGGGTTTCGGGTTTAGGGTTAGGTTGAGGTGTTTAAGGTTCAGGGGTTTGGGAGTAGTGTTGCAGGTTCCCGCCAGGGCGTTTCAAACCCACCCCAAGTACCCTGAGTACCTAAGTATCTTACAGCCCTACAGCCCTGATACCCGGAGCTTCCAACTCTGCTAGAGCTCCCCTGCTTGAGCTCAGGAGTTCGTGAAGCCTGAGCAAGGGGTTCTTGTGGAGGACCCCTGGCTGCCTTTGTATGCACAAGGTCTGGGGGATTCGGCCGTGGGTGTTAGGGTTTTCGCGTCTGAGGGTCTTGCGTTTAGGATTTAGGGTTTCCGGACCCCCTACCCAAAGTAGCTAAGCCGAGCTCTCAAAGCCCTGAGCCCCCAAAACCCAAAAACCTTCAAACCTCAGCCCCGAGCCCTGTGACCCCTGAATTCGGGCCCCAAAGCCCCTCAGCTCAACTGCCTCCCCCCACAAGCCTCTTAAGTTACAAGCCTCAAGACCTCGTGAGCCCTCGAAGCCTCGCAAGGCCCTGAGCCTAAACGCTAAACCCTAAACCCTGAACCCTAAACCCTAAACCCTAAACCCTAAACCCTAAACCCTGAACCCTGAACCCTGAACCCTAAACCCTAAACCCACAAAATGTGGGGCCCGAACGCCCTCAGCCACCCAACTGGGCCCTGTAAGGGTTCGGGGCTTACTTCGGGCTCAGGGGTGCAGGAACTCAGGGTTTAGGGTTCTGGGTTTAAACCTTATAAACCCTAAACCCTAACAACCCTGAACCCTTGACCCCAAACCCTAAACCCTAAATCCCAAAACCCCAAACCCTAAACCCGAAACCCTAAACCCTAAACCCTAAACCCTAAACCCTAACCAGGAAGAGGCGGACTGGCGGTCTCAGGAGGGGGCGAAGAGGCTGGGATCCAAGGTGGCGGGCCAGGCGGGACGGTCCGGAGGGTTTAGGGTTTAGGGTTTAGGGTTTAGGGTTTAGGGTTTAGGGTTTAGGGTTCGGAGGGTTTTTGCGGAGTCTCTTTTTGGGGCTTTAGGGTTTAGGGTGTTTGGGTGTTTGGGTGTTTGGGTGTTTGGGTGTTTGGGTGTTTGGGTGTTTGGGTGTTTGGGTGTTTGGGTGTTTGGGTGTTTGGGTGTTTGGGTGTTTGGGTGTTTGGGTGTTTGGGTGTTTGGGTGTTTGGGTGTTTGGGTGTTTGTTTGGGTGTTTGGGTGTTTGGGTGTTTGGGTGTTTGGGTGTTTGGGTGTTTGGGTGTTTGGGTGTTTGGGTGTTTGAAACCCTAAACCTACACCCTAAAGCTCTGAGCCCCAAACCTCCAAACGGGCTACAAGCTGCATGTTTTGGGGCGGGGGCGGGGGGGGGGGTTTGGGGGGGGTTCAAGCTTTCGATGTTCCACATGTTGCGGGCTTAGAAAAGGATCTTTAGGGTTTATGGCTTGAGCCGTGTTAAGGTCTAGGGCGTCCACAGCCTGAATCACAGGAAGCCTACGCCGTCCTAAAGCCCGTTTTAGTCCCCATAGGCCCCATAGGAAAGCAATGTTTAGAAAAGGGACTGCTGCCGGCCCCCAAACCGAAACCCTACAGCCCTAAAGCCCTCGAACCCAAAACCCCAAACCCCACGCTCTAAAGCCTAAACCCTAAAGCCCAAAAGCCCGAAATCCCGCGAGAGGTTTCAAAGGCTCTCCAGGAAGGGTGGAAAGCTGCCCGTGGAAAGTCCTGCCAGCCTGGCGAGCTTTGAGGGAAGTTCGAGGGTTCAGGGCTTGGGGGGGGGGGGTTCGCCACTAAACCCTAAACCCTAAAAGCGTAAACCCTCAACCCTAAAACCCTAAACCCCAGAGCCAAAACTCTAAACCCTAAGCCCTAAGCCCTAAAATCCTAAACCAAAAGCTCTAACCTCTGGACGCTGCTCCAAAGCCTGGGTTCAGCTCACAACCCCGGAATCCTGCAAAGCCTGCATCCTTGCCCCCCCCCCCCCCCCCCCCCCCCCCCGAAGCCCCAATCCCCACAACACACTGTAGTGCCTAAACTAAACCCTAAACCCTAAACCCTAACCCCTAAACCCTAAACCCTAAACCCTAAACCCTAAACCCTAAACCCTAAACCCTAAACCCTAAACCCTAAACCCTAAACCCTAAACCCTACACCCTAAACCCTAAACCCTAAACCCTAAACCCTAAACCCTAAACCCCAGACCCTAAACCCGAAATCCCAAACCCTAAACTTGAGATTGCCTGCTCGGGCAACCTCTAGGAACGGTCACCATGTTTTCTTTTTCAATGTCTCTGTTGTGGTTCTGCTCTGTACCGTTTCTGTGATTTGCCTGTGATTTGCCAGATGCTTGTTTCGGGCTACACCCCTGGACATGGACGTATCGAAGGGCTGTCCCTAGCTTAGGGACCCTTAACCCTCACCCTCTACCCTTCGCCATAGTTGGGCGACACTCTCCCAACCATGAACTAATGCAAGCCCATGGACCGGAAGCCCAAACCCTACAACCCTCGTGGGCCCCAAGGCCCCCCAAGGCCCCAAGCCCCACGAGCTCAAGACAGTCTGAGGAGCTAGCCCGAAGCCCTCAACCCCAAAACCCTAAACCGTAAACTCCAAACCCTAAACCCGAAACCCCAAACCCCAAACCCTAAACCCCTAAAGCCTAACCCTAAACCCTGAGCCCCTCACACGCCTTGAGGTGTGGACTTCGTCACCCAGAACTTCTCAACTCGATCCCAGGTGCAGGGCATGCGCCCTGGAGCTGTTTAACTAGGTTAGTTAAGTTAAGTTTAACTAGGAGTTAAGGGTTGAGGGTTGAGGGTTCAGTAGTATTCCCGTATGGTCCCTATGTAATCATACTATAATATCCCCACAAAAGAACCCTATTCCAATTACTCAGGCCCTTACATTATCGGCGCATTTGCTTGCTGCGTTTGCTGTTTTCAGGGTTTTTGGAGCTTCAGGGGCTTCTTGGCTAGGCAGGCTTTTGGCTTTTGGGTTTCGGGTTGAGGGGCCCTAAGCCCCCAACCCTAAACCCTGAATCCTAAACCCAAAGCCCTATTTGGAGTTTAGGCTACGGGTGTCTGGGACTGGCAGCGGACCTCTGAAAACATCCATTGTCCACCCGAAGCCCTGACACAGCCAAGCAGCCCTAAACCCTAAACCCCAAACCCCAAACCCCAAACCCGAAACCCCAGACCCTAAACCCTAAACCCTAAACCCTAAACCCTAAACCCTAAACCCTAAACCCTAAACCCTAAACCCTAAACCCTAAACCCTAAACCCTATGCCCGAAACCCGAAATGGGCTTGAACCTTGTCAGGATGGGGGAGCTTCAAGGGTTCCAGGGCTTTAAGGGTACAGAGCCTCAAAGTTCTGCCCAACCCCCAAACCCCAAACCCCAAACCCCGAACCCCGAACCCCGAACCCCGAACCCCGAACCCCGAACCCTGAACCCCAAACTCCAAACCCCAAACCTCGAACCCCAAACCCCGAACCCTGAACCCCAAACTCCAAACCCCAAACCCCCTAAACCCTAAACCCCGAAACCCCAAACCCCTACACCCTAAGCGTCTCGGAACTACCACGTCCCTCACGGCCCAGGTTGGCGAACATGCAGGAGTGGTCGACCAGTGCGGAGGTCTCCAAGTGCTCCTCGGCATGGGGTTGATGTGGCCCTAAAGGCCTTAAACCAGAAGCCCCCCCCCCCTAGTCGGCACATCGGATGCACGATTCTGGGTAGAAAAGTGGCCCGTTTGGTGTTCGGAAGAATCTCGGCGCAAGAGAGAGAGGGCGGGAGAGCGAGAGAGAGAGAGGCCGCGGGAAAAGGCTGCTGGTTCAGGGCGGTAACAGCCTCACAAATCCAACAAGAAGTCTCATGCCCCTCACAGGCTTCAACAAGTCTGCCATGGGTGCGAAGATGCTACCCAAGAGCCAGATTATGCTCGTGCGCCTCGGCAAAAGCCGAAATCCAGTTAGTTGCCCAGAAACACCCTAAACCCTAAACCCTAACCCTAAACCCTAAGCCCTCAGCCCTAAACCCTAAACCCTGAACCCTCTTGAATCCTCAGCCTTATAGGAGTCCTGCACCTACCAAAGCCCTGAACCCTTTAAATCTTAGGGACAAACGACCCCCAAATCCCCATCTCCAAGCCCCAAGCCCCAACGCCCAATCCCCAACAGAACGATGATCATTCCCCCGCCAAAACCTGAGCCCTACAACCCCGAAAACCCCAAAGCCTCAACCCTGAGCCCTAAGCCCTAAACCCTAAACCCTACCTAAACCCTAAACCCTGAAAGTTAAAACCTCCAACCAACCTCGCCCCTGTGCAACGTCGGTCGCCTCACCAAACCCCCGGCCCCATCCTATCTCCGTCATTCTTCCACACCCCCACACAATCTCTGTAATAAGAAGAATACGAGCACATAAGAAGATAAGAAGATAAGAATGAAGGAAAAAAGGAACATGCGAATAAAATAATATAAGAATCGTTCAAAATGAAACCTACGCTGGAAGGCCCTAGCAGCTGCACCTCCCTCAGGTTAGGGTTGAGGATTTAGGGTTTCGGGTTTCGGGTTTAGGGCTGAGAGCCACATACAAACCCCAAGCCCTGAACTTGAAAAAGAAACCGAGCCGACGCAGAGCCAGTAAGTTCGGGGCGAGGTTCTGGCCCCAGCATGCTCAGGATTTAGGGTTTAGGGTTTAGGGTTTAGGGTTTAGGGCTTAGGGTTTAGGGTTTAGGGTGTTCAGGGTTCAGGGTTTAGGGCTTAGGATCCCCGTCTCTTGAGGCTCTCCAGGATCCTGCCAGGCCGGTCAGGGCCAGGGCCGGTGGGCTTCGGGCTTAGGGCTTTGGTTTCGGTTCCTCAGTTTAGGGTTCAGGGGATATAGCAAGCATTTACAGGATGTGGGATGAGCTGCTACGTATACCTCCCCCCCCCCCCCCAATACCCCCTATGCCCCCACCCGTCCCCCTCTCAGTCACTGCACAGGAGGCAGTCACCCTGTCCACAACACTCCGAATCTGGCCAAGCCCTTTTTGCTGGGCAAGTGTTTGATCTCTCCTTTTTTCTGTTTTCGCTTCCAAAGGTTCTTGCGGTTCTTGTCAGAAGAAGTTAAGTCAAGCTGTGGTGCTATGGAGGCACCTCCTAAACCCTAAACACTCAACCCTCACCCGTACGATAGCTTGGTAGCCCAGTGGTACCCTTTTTCCTTTTTTTGGTTCAAGGCCCCCCTTACAACAACCCGAGCAAGGGTACCCTGAAAATGTGGCCACTCGGGATAGATGAACCCCTGAACCCCCACAAAAAACACAACCGCCCCCAGAGACAGCCGACGACTTGGTGGCTTGCTGTCCAAGACGATCGGTTCAGGGCTTTCCGGGTTTCGGGTTCGGGGGGTACAGGGTTGATGGCCAAGACTAAGACCCCAAACCCTAACCCCGAAGCCCTAAGCCCTTTGCCCTAAGCCCTAAGCCCTAAGCCCTAAACCCTAAACCCTAAACCCTAAACCCCAAACCCCACACCCAAAGCCCCAAAGCCATCGCACAGGCTGGACTCCGGAAGCGCGCTTGATGGTGTTGGACGGATCTGGGGCCTCGTCTGGGGAGGCCATCGGAGGGAGGGTTTAGGGTTTAGGGTTGAGGGTTTAGGGTTTAGGGTTTAGGGTTTAGGGTTAGGAGAGTTGAGAAAGAACCAGGCATGTCTCTTTGGGGCGTCGAAGCTTGTAGGCTTTTGCCCCAAAACCCCAAAACCCTACACCCCCAGCAACGTTCGAGAGATTGCCTTGAAGCTCCGGCTGAGGGACTTTGATTGGAGGCTCGTGGTGTTGGGAGGATGTTGGGTGTAGCAGCGCAGCCTTGTTCGCTGTCGACCGACTCTCTGGTGCGGGGTCGAAGGGGAACATGTGGACTGTCACGAGGTGCTCGGGTTTAGGGCTCGAAGTTTCGGGTCTAGGGCGTAGAGGTTGAGGGTTTACGGGTTTAGGGTTCCGGGGCTTAGGGGGTTCAGGCTTTTAGGGGTTCAGGGGTTAAGGTAGGGGAGTGGCTTTCCGAGGACGTCGACTTCCAAAAGCTAATCGACTTCTTGATGCGCCCGGCGTAACTGCCAGAAAGGCCCGGCCACCCTGTGCTTCAGGTTAGTTTCGGAGGCGTTGGAGGGTTCAAGGTGCTAAACCCTAAGCCATAAGCTCTAAGCCTTAAGCCCGAAACCCTAAAGCCCAAAACCCAGAACCAGTTGAGGCTGGGTTGAGGGTTCTTCCCCTGTGCGATCTTGAGCCGCAGTGCACGAGCTTCAGCTCTGGCAGCTCTGTCCCCAGGTTCTTAGCAGGGAATGAGGAGGAACATAAGGTGCCGATGGGGAACTAGAACGCGCACCCCGAGCGCCTTAAACCGCCCCGGCCACGAGTCTAACGGCGCCAGCTGAGGCGCGGAGGACACCAGCATGTGATGCTGCTTTAGGATCCACTCTTGACCTGAGGCCACGTCCAAGATGTCGTCCGCAGTGTCTCGTTTAAAGGCTCTGTCCCAAGACGAGCTTTATGTGATAGGCCAGCATAGGAGAGCTTAACAGGGCACAGGATTAAGGGTTTTCGGGGGTTCGAGACTTGGGGTTCATATTGTGATAGTCGATGGCGCAGAGAGTGAGGACCATTTTGCCATCCAAGAGAGCTTGCAAGAGGTTGCCGAGGTTGCCGTTCACTCCTTCGGAGAAGGGGCTGTGGGGCAGTCTGCTGCCGACTTCCTGTTTGGAACAGAGGCCGGGAAAGAAGCCATTCAACACCCCTCGGCGTAGGCTTGGAATTTTAGGATCCTTTTTGGGTACAGCACCCTTCCTGCCCTCCCGCTTCCGCTGTCCCCCTTCCCCTCTCCCCACCCTCCCTCACGCTCCCCTGCGTATTGGGGGTACAGCGAGTTTCAAAAAACTCTCATGTTGTCCATTCCTCTTGAGCCTAAAGACGACTCCCACGACGGCCTAGTCACCGACGCTCTATTAAGTGACTCTGGATGTCGGGGAAGAGGCTACTGGCGCCCAGAGTAGACTAACTGCAGGGCCACCCTGAGCCTAAAGACCTTGGTGCATCGCCGCAGCAAATCCAAGCATCAAGCTTCAACGAAGCTATTTTCTGGCTTGGATACCGCACGACGTTCCCGCAGAGCTGCCCAGCTGCATCTGAGCGGCCGCCTAAACCCGAAGCCTTCCACTCCTGAGAGCCCCTCACCCTAAATCCGAAGCTTATGAACCGCACTTTCAGCCCGCAACCCTGAAGATGTTGGCTCCATGATCCTCGACAGGGACTTGCTGGGTCTGGGGTGGAGGAAGCCTCCAGTCTCGATCCTCACTAAATTTTCCCTTGTGTGCCGAACCCTAAACCCTAAACCCTAAACTCCCTAAACCCTAAAGCCTAAACCCTACACCCTAAACCCTAAACCCTAAACCCTAAACCCTAAACCCTAGGGTGTAGTGTTGTTTCTAGGCCTAAGCCCTAAACTGCCCCCCCCTCTCTCTTTCAAGGACCATGCTGATCTTTCAGATTGGCACCAACAACTGGCAGCGTCAGGAGGAGCCATCCCACAGGTTGGCCGTACCGGCTCCCTCAACGAACGGAACGCTTAAGAACTTGAAAGAGGGTTTAGGGTTTAGGGTTTAGGGTTTAGGGTTTAGGGAGCGGGGTGTCCAGATGTGGGCTTCCCAAAGTTAGGAGTACTCTGTATTGGGGCATTCCTAACGGGTCCGATAATTGCCGAGGCGGCAACACGGGGTTCATAGCCACAGATGAAGGAAAGTCGCGTCCTGGGCCATTTGGGAGGCAGGGTGGCCCTAGGAGTGTCGGAGGGGGGGTGGCCCAAAGTGAAGGACAGGTCTGGGCAGAAGGAGTACAGCATTTTAGGGGCGCGTTGAAGAAGTGCCCTGTTTTGGGAAGTGCCCTCCATGGTCACAGCTTGGGGATTCAAAGGGTAGGAGCCCCAAAGCTTCAGATGCTCTACCCTCAACGCAGCTTGAGCACTTTCCGGAGTCTTGGGAGTTCATGGGTTGATATGGGAGTTAGCGGCCCTGAACAATCACCATCTAACCACTACCCGAAAGCCTGAGGGTCGACTTCGTCGGAACTCCTCCGGCCTCGTCTCAGTATCCGTGCACCTCTTCTGCTTTGGGCCGTTAGGGTGCGCCCGAAACCCGAAACCCCAAGCCCCAAACCCTAGACCAACGCATGCTCAGGGCTTAGGATTGGGCACCCGCACCAGCAGCCAGGAGTTTGCCCCGGGCAGTGGCATCCTTCACGCGTCCTTCCACGAGAGCATGCGCCTCTGGCAGAAGGTTAAAGGGTTTGATTTGGGATGTCCTTATACTATACTAACAGTCCTGAATAAGGATTCTAATCGGGGGTACTATCATCATCCCTAGCAAGGACTGCTAGTATAAGGTTTGATGGCTTGGGGCTTTCCGGCTCAGGCCTGGCACCCAGGGAGTTCTGGTCACTTTGAAGCCCGAAGCACAACCTCCAAAACCCGCCTGAAGCGAGGGGACTCCTTACACCCCAACTTTAAGATCCCCAGACGCCCAACTGTACATTGCCCTAAACCCTAAACCCTACCACCCTAGCACCCTAAGACCCTAAGACCCTGAGACCCTAAGAAGCCAAAAAACCTAAAAACCTAAAAACCTAACACCCTAAACCCTAATCCCTAAACCCACACCCTGAACCCTAAGCCCCAAGCCCTGAGCCTGAACTCGCAACCCTATGCCCCAGGAACAGCATGGAAGGCGTGAAGAGCTACTCCATCTACCCGAGCCGCTCTGCGGTCCTAGGGTTCAAGGGAGGGCATACCCCCTCAGCCTGAAAGTTGAACAGGGTTTACTGGTTTAGGGTTTGGGATGTAGGGTTTAGGGTTTGGGGTCTGGGGTTTAGGGTTTAGGGTTTGGGGTTTAGGGTTTAGGGTTTGGGGGGCCCTAAGCGTCAACCTGAAACGAAGATTCGCCCCCCTGCCGAGGCAAGAGGCAGACCAATCCAGAGGACGACCCCACGTTTCGCATCTTCAAGTTCGCCGGGCTGGCTTTGGGGGGAGCTTCTGTTTGTTGGGGGCTTCAGAGTCCCCCCTAAACATCATGGGATCTGGTCGGGCAGCGCCGGCAGTAGCCAGGATTTAGGAAAACCCTAAACCCTGAACCCTGAACCCTAAACCCTAAGCCCTAAACCCTAAACCCTAAACCCTAAGCCCTAAACCCTAAACCCTAAGCCCTAAACCCTAAACCCTAAACCGGAAAAGGTGGGCTCCAATTCGTGCGCGGAGATGCCGGCCCACACCATGCCAGTAAGCCCTTAGCCCTCAACCCTAAAGTCATGGGTTCCCCTGCTACTCCCCTCTATACTCCCACTCCCTAGGTTCCCCCTTAAAAAAACCTTAAGCAGGCCTCCTTATCCCTAAATCGCCTTAATAAGAGGGGGGTGGTAGGGGAGCCCATGATAAAGCTGCTGGCTCGCATGCTTTTCTAAGAAAGGGCTCCGAAGTTTGCTCGGAAATGCCGACGTGCAGCACTCGGGAAGAGGGCTGGGTCCCAAGAAGAAGAACAGGCGGCTCGAAACACTGCCGGCGCGCGGCGCTGTCGGAACCTGGTTCCCTTTACCCTCTTTTGGGTTCGGGGTTCCCTTATCAAGTAACCAACCAAAAAAAACGGGTGCCCTTTTCTCTCTCATAGGTATGGTTATACTGGGCTACTAAGGGAAGAAGGCCGGTTGCAAAAGTGCGCCCGAGCCTCGTCCCCGGGCTGGCGATGCTCCTGATGGGAAAACCGCGGCATCCACGGCACCCACCCACCCATGCCATGCTATGAACATGCACATGCGCTCAGATTGGACCCTCGGTAATGTTACCATATCCCCCTTGGGACTTGTTTTTGTTTATACTCTGCCCAAGAGGATATCAAAAATATTGTTTTTATTCAGGTTCTAAGGGGAGTATAGGGTAGACAAAGTCCCGTGCCAGGCTGGAACACGACATCCCCATCTGCGAGTCAGTGAGCCCCAACTCGCAGCTTGGCTTCAGGGGGTTTAATACTCCCTTATGGTCCCTACATAACTATGCTATAACATCCCCCAACACCCTGTTCTTATTTTCAAGGCCCCCTACGTTAGGTTGACTGTTTGGGGTTTGGGGGTTGAGTATCTCAAGTTTGAGCTTTGGGGTCATGTGCGCCAGAAACCCTAAACCCAAAACCCTAAACCCAAAACCCTAAACCCTAAGCCCAAAACCCAAAACCCTAAGCCCAGAACCCTAAACCCAAAACCCAAAACCCAAAACCCTAAACCCTAAACCCTAAACCCATAAACCCATAAACCCATAAACCCATAAACCCATAAACCCATAAACCCATAAACCCATAAACCCATAAACCCATAAACCCATAAACCCATAAACCCATAAACCCATAAACCCATAAACCCATAAACCCATAACCCAGAAGCCAGCATCTCGGGAGCCAGCTGTCGGGGTCAAACCTTTGTGGTACTTTACCGTAACTTTAGATCCTTACCCTTTTTGGGTTCATTGGGTTTCTTAATAGGGCAGCTGAAAGTTAAATTTATAGCTACCCTCCTGAGTGCAGCCAAGAAACGTGGGTCTGGGCCTCACGTTTTGAGATTGGGCCTTCGTCAGGGTTGTCCCTAAACCTTGCACCCCAAGAAGCCCTAAGACCCTAAACCCTTAAACCCCAAAGTCCCCAACCCTAAGCCCTAAAGCATAAACCCTAAACCCTAAACCCTAAACCCTCAACCCTCAACCCTAAACCCTAAACCCTAAACCCTACGGGTGGTGGAGTTCAAGGGTCTAACGAGGGGTTGATGCCGAGGTCCTACCGGTGGCATTCCATGACCGAGGAGAAGACTCCTGAACGGTTTAATCATCGTTACATAAACACCCAAACTCAAACCCTAAACTCCTAACCCCCAAACTCCTAAACTCTTAACTCCCAGCCTCGTGCCTCAGGGTTACTAGCATACCCCTGACGCGGCTGCAGTGAATTCTTGGGAAATCGGGGTTTTTGGCTGTGGACACCGCCCAAAAACCCGATGCCCTGAAGCGGCTCAATTCATCGTAAGAGGCATGTGATGAGGCCCCTTGGGCCTGAAGGCCTCGGCGGATTGACCAGTTTAGGGTCTGGGTTTGGGGTTTAGGGTTTAGGGGTTAGGGTTCAACTTTCAAACTGTGCCTCGTGAGCCGGAGGATCAGTACGACGCCTACCTCAAGCGCCTCGAAAATGAGGTCTGCGCCTTCATGGATGAGGCCGCCTGAGCTCTGGGTGCCCTTCCGGTCCTCGTAGGCCCCCTAGGTCGTTTGGCGGCCCTAAACCCTAAACCCTAAACCCTAAACCCTAAACCCTAAACCCTAAACCCTAAACCCTAAACCCTAAACCCTAAACCCTAAACCCTAAACCCTAAACCCTAAACCCTAAACCCTATTTCCTAAACCTTGACATGATTGACGTGGTAGGTCGAGGCGAAGGAGGGAAAAGAGTTTGACTTTCTCATCTCCCACCATGCCTTCACCAATGCCATGACGGCTGCACAGATCGTCCAGAGAAGGCATCTTTGCCCGTGGGGTGAGTGGGGTTTAGGGTTTAGGGTTTCGGGTTTAGGGTCTAGGGTTTGGGGTTTGGGGTTTAGGGTTTAGGGTTTAGGACAATCCAGCTGAAGGTTCCGATCTCCTCCCCCCAAGGCTGTTGTTGAGAGCAGCAGGCTGGGCAACTAAGGCACAAGGAGGGCAAGACCAAGCTCAAGCACTTCAATTTTGTGCACGGGACAGCGCTCAAGATGTACATCAAGGATGTGAGATCAGAGCCGAAACTCTGGTGCCCTAAAGTTCTAAAGCCCTGAATTCGCCAGAGGGGTCCAGGTTTAGGGTTTAGGGTTTAGGGTTTAGGGTTCAGGGTTCAGGGTTCAGGGTTTAGGATGTCGACTCTGGGGTCCAAGTAGGGGTTTCCCGAAGGAGAAAGAGGGTGACCCCGAGTATCCGATGCGCTTCCTCACCAAGTGCCGGGGCAGCGGCGTCTTCGATGGCATTGCCAACACGAAGGGTGTTTGGGTGAACTCGGAGGACGCGATGCCAACTGCACCATCCCATATGCCAGAGAGAGGAGTTAGGCTTCGGGCCCGGGTGTACGGGTGCATGGGGTGAAACCCTAAATCCAAAACGCTAAGCCCTAAACCCTAAACCCTAAACCCTAGACCCGAGACCCTTCAGTTGTATCTGCATCTACTGACCACTGAGCCTCACAAGGGCGCTGCTTGGAGGACTACATCGGCAAGTTCCTAGACTGCTTCCCGGAGTACCCCAAGGAGAGGTGTGTCTTCTCCCGCATCGGCGTGAATCAGAAGCTCGGTAGCTTTCAGGGTTTAGGGTTTAGGGTTTAGGGTTGGTTCAAGGTTCCCTTGCAAAGTAACCAACCCCAACAAGGGGTGCCCTTATCATAATGTGGTTTCTGGGCTACCAAGGAAGACCTTCTGCCCAAAGGGCACGTCGGTGTCCAGCGATCTCGCCCAGCATGCAAGGGAAGAGGACTGCCAGCACCATACTTCACGACACTTGAGTCGGGACGTAGGGTTTAGGGTTTAGGGTTTAGGCTTCAGGGTTTAGGGTTTAGGGTTTAGGGTTTTGGGTTTCGGGTTTAGGGTTTAGGGTTTAGGGTTTGTGTCAAAATGCCAAGGTTCTCCCTGTAGACCCTAAACTCCCTAAACTCTGCTAAGCCCTAAGCCCCTAGACATCCCTAAGCCCCAAAGTCTACGCTCCCTATAGGCTAGGCTCTTGAACTCTTCTTCCGCACCCTTTGGAGGACAGGGACAAGGTTGCGAGCATGAAGCGCCTAGCACCCCGCTTTGCTTCTGGTACGTTTTTGTTGGGCGTTTGGGGGTGTAGGGTGTAGGGTTTAGGGTTTCAGGGTTTTGTGCCTCGGGTTTGGCACCTTTTTGGGACTTTTGGGGGTGTGGGTTTCCGGGCATTTGGGGGGGTTCTAGTCTCGTATTGGTGCTTAGTGTTCAGGTAGTAGATGCTGGCCGGGGAGGATGCAACACATCCTGGGAGTACAATTAACGCTTTCCTCGAGAGAAAGGGCCGGTACCCTAATTTCGCATCGCGAACCGACTGGGATCGAACAAGGTTTTCGTTTAGGGTGTAGTTCGCCCTGACATGAGTTCTCCGAACCCCCAAGCCCTGAAGTCATTGCTCACGGGCGGGACCATGATACTTCAAAGGCCAACGGCGTAAAAAAGTTCCTGTAGCGATCTTCAAGAGCCAGCCACAGGTGACCTTTGTTGGGAAGTTCGCAGACTGGAAGCGTCTGGATGCCGTCCTCTATGCTGCCCAGGAGCCTGGAGCCCCAAAAACGCCGCCCAGAATCCCTTCTGCCCTAAACTCTCTAGAGCCTTACGATATTCCCCTTATACGAACAGTCCTGGATAAGGATTGCAATAGAGGGTACTATAATCCCTTTCAGGAGTATTAGTATGAGGGGGAACATCCCAATCTAAGCCCCTTGAACTTCCAAACGCCTTCAAGGTTTGGGATCTCCGGGGTTTCCAGGAAGCCAACCATGACAGGCGTGTGGCAGCGGGGGTCACTGTGAGTACTTGTGTGGTCCAGCGCAGCCGAGAGGGTTTAGCATGTAGGTCTTATGGGAGTTTGGGGCTCTGCCTATTTTGCGAGGAGTATGAGGCCAAGTTTCCGGATTTGGGCACTGCGGTGGTGGGCACAGGCCCGGCAGACGCCATCGAGAATCTGGACATGCACAGCCCTAACCCGTGAACCCCTTGAAGCCAACCCTATGGGTCCTCTACAAGAAAGCCCCGAAGTCCTAGGGCCAATGCAGGGTTTAGGGTTGGCAAGCGCAGGCTTGGACCAGCCATGATACCTTGAGGAGCAAGGTCCTAGGGCTGGGGCCAAGGCCCGCACAAAACCCTGAGGCCTCAAAGCCTGGGTGGGCCAGTGGTACCCTTTTGCTCTCTCTCTCTCTCTCTTTTTTAGTTCAAGGTTCATAACCCAATCCCAACAAGGGTACCCTTATTGGGACATGGTTACTGGGCTACTTAGAAGCCCCTAAACCCTAAACCTTAACCCTAAACCCTAAACCCTAAACCCCAAACCCTAAACCCCAAACCCAAAACCCCAAACCCTAAACCCCAAACCCTAAACCCTAAACCCTAAAACCTGGCGCCTTGTTCCCCAAACCGAGGAAGTACGAGGGCCTGGCCAAAAGTCTCGGCCTTCAGCGCACCGTCTTCCTGGGACCGAAAGGTCGGGTATGTAGGGTTTAGGGTGTAGGGTGTAGGGTGCAGGGTGCAGGGTGTAGGGTGTAGGGTGTAGGGTGTGGGGTTTAGGGTTTAGGGTTTAGGGTTTAGGCTTTAGGGTTTAGGTTTAGGGTTTAGGGTTTAGGGTTTAGAGTTTAGGGGTTCGGGGTTTAGGGTTGAGGGGGGGGCAGCTTTTGGGCCTGAAGATCCCGAAAAGCCTGCTTTTCCACAAGCCCCGGCGCGATCATGCGCGATCGGGCCAAAAATCACCAGGAGCCAGGACTCTGAGATCCCAACACTCAAGCCTTCATTCTGGCGTAGATTTGGGAGGTTCCCCCTTATGCTAACAGTCCCTAGTAGGGATTATGGGGGGGGTACTAGAATCCCTGCTAAGGACTGAATCAGTATAAGGGGGAACATCCCAAGTATAGATTCTAGATGCAGAGGTGAAAGGTTCTAGATGTCAAGGGGCCGGAAGCATCTGCAGAGTTGCCCTTGAAAACCCAAGCATGAGGTCAACGCGGTCTACGTCTTTCCGGTTTAAGCAGAGTCCCTCCTGGGCCCCCTGCTAAGACCTAAGCCCTGAACCGCTTTTTTTTTTTTTTAAATTCTAAACCTTAAGCCCGAAGCCTCTACACCCTTTGGCCGCCATTGGGCTCGGGATATTAAAGACTTGCAGAGAACAAAAGGCCCTAAAACCCTAAAATCCCAAACCCGATCCACAAAACCCTAAACCCTAAAATCATAAAACCCTAAACCGCAAAACACGACCCTTCAGGCCAGGATGTGCTAGCGCAACTCTTCTCGATGTCGGAGGTCGGCATGTTCCCGTCCTACAAGGAGCTTCTCTTGCTGGTTCTCAGGGTTTAGGGTTGAGGGTTTAGGGTTCAGGGTTGCATTTTCATCAGCATGTATCTCAGGGTTAATAAAGGGGGGGGGGAGAATTTCCAAAACCCGAAGCCCCCAAGACCCGAAGACCCCGAACCCGGAGCGCCAAGACCCTTGACCCTAAACCCTATAAACCCTAAACTCCAAAAGCCCTAGGACCCTTAGACCCTCAACCCAAAACCTAAACCCTATAAATCCTACCAAAAACCCTAAGCCCTACAACCCCTAAACCCTAAGCCCTAAGCCCTAAACCAAGACCCCAAGACGCTCCTCTCCAGGAGCCCTTTGGCATGGTCTTCATCGAGTGCATGGCCTGCGGCTGCCCAACCGTCGGCGCCAACAGCGGGGGGCCCACGGAGCCTTGGGGAGTTTAGGGTTTAGGGTTAGGGTTTAGGGTTTAGAGTTTAGGGTTTAGGGTTTAGGGTTTAGGAGTTTAGGGTTTAGGGTTTAGGGGCACTGGAGCCAGCGATGTTGGCCTCCCGAGTTTCGGGTTTAGGGTTTATGTAGTACATATATAAATCTGCGGGTTTACGATGATAAGGGACCCCGAAAATAGATCCCCGAACAGTAGGATCCCCTTATAATACGGACCCCAATAAGGTACCCCCAATTTCGGAACCCCCCCATGCATAATATATATATATATATATATATGTAATATATATATATATATATATATTACATTATATATATATATACACATACATACATGCATACATACATACATACATACATACATATGCTTGTAGGGTCAGGGTTGGGTCAAGTTGGGTCTGCCCTCGACCCGAGCAAGCCGAGGAGTTCGTGAAGCCGGAGCAGGGCGTCCTAGTCGAGGAGGAGGACGACTGGAGGCCACGGATCCGAAGGGTTTAGGGTTTCGGGTTTAGGGTTTCGGGTTTCGGGTTTAGGGTTTGGGGTTTGGGGTTTATGGTTTCGGGTTTAGGGTTTTAGGAGACCCGAAGCCTTTGCCTAAGGTTTTGGAGCTTCAGAGTTTCGGGCTTATCAGGGATAAAAGACATCGGTGTCGGCTGTCTGTGTTTAGATCTTTGGAGTTGCATGTACCTGCACCCCCCAACTACCCTTTAATAGAGGGGACTTTTGTACCCTACCATGATGCTTAAAGGGTGGTTGGTTGCACAATGAGGGCTCCCCAGCACCCACCCGAAGTTCAGCACGGGTTTCGGGTGGCATTCGGGCTTAGGGTTTAGGGTTTGGGGTTTGGGGTTTAGGGTTTAGGGTTTAGGGTTTAGGGCTTAGAAACGGGTCTTGGGCTTGGGGTCTAGGTTTCCCTGGGAGCCTGGGGCAGGTCTGAGGAGGGCGCCAGGAGACTCGGGTCCAAGGTGGCCGCGCAGGTCGGGCCTGGGAAGAGGGGGACTTCGGGTCTGAGGGCTTCACGGTTGAGCCGAAGCCCTCAACCCGAAACCTGTTTGGGCTTGGGTTTAGGGTTTAGGGTTTAGGGTTTGGGGTTTGGGGTTTGGGGTTTAGAGTTTAGGGTTTAGGGTTTAGGGGTTGATGTTTTTTCTGGTGAAGCCTGTGCAGGGTTTGGAGCTCAAGTTTGTCTTGGTGAGAGCTTGGGTTTTGGGCTGTTGCTGCGGGTTTAGCAGGGTTCAGGTGCTAGGGTTAACGAAAGGTCTATGAATCTATAGGGTGTCTAAGGTCCCCAGCTCCCAAACTAGCACTAAGGAAGTGAACATAGGTACGATTACATGTCCCTAAGTCGAGGCTTGGAAGGTTAACCTAGGGTTTCGGTATACCAGCACCCCCCAACTACTCTTCAACCAGAATGGTAGGGTACATGTGTCCGGGTGCAGGTAGGTGGGCCTCTACTAGGTCTAAACCCTAAACCCTAAACCCTAAACCCTCAACCCTCAACCCTCAACCCTCAACCCTCAACCTCAACCCTCAACCCTCAACCCTCAACCCTCAACCCTCAACCCTCAACCCTCAACCCTAAATCCTAAATCCTAAATCCTAAACCCTAAGCCCTAAACCCTAAAAACCCCAATCCTTTGCCGTTTGCAGGATTTAGGTCCGTTTGCAGGATTTAGGTCTTATAGGGTTTAGTAAGGTGGGGATCTTAAGGTAGTTACATGGGCCCTTAATATGGGTCCTTAAAAGGGGACCCCCCCCCCCCCCCCCTTGTATACCATCTATATACCCTATGCAACCCAAGGGCCCATACATCAGAACCCGTTAAACGAGGGTAAGGACCAAATTTGAGGGCCCATGAAACTACCCTTAGACGGGATATCAAACATGGTGGGGGCTTGGTGCAAGTTTCCGAAGACCGGCTGCCCTGTAAAAGTCGGCAGGTCACCAAGGCTATCGAGGAGGACCCTTGGCACAGGGCTTAGGGTTTTTAGGGCTTTAGGGTTTAGGGGGTTAGGATTTCAGGCAGTGTTGCCCTCAACCCTCAGCCCCAAACTCGGGCCGAGTCCCGAAAGGGGGAGTAAAAGCGCCGAGAATGGCCCCTAGAATCGGCGGCGCGCTTCCGTCTCCGTGCCCACCTCTTATCACCTCCCTGGTGTCTCTGCAGCCTAGACCCTTGCTTGGGGAGAAACCCGCATCAAGCGCTGAAATGGTTGAGTCTGGCGGTTGAGATCAGGATCTGGGAGTTTGAGGGAAGTCTGTGAAACTGGAGTTCAGCCCCAATCTCCTGCCCCCAACCTCAACCCCCTTCCTCAGCCTTCTCCCCCCTCACGTTTTAGTGTGATTGGAGTGGCCAAGCGATGGGAAGCCCAGTTGACGAAACTGCATCCGATATTCTACTATTGGCTTAAGAACCCACAAAAAAACAAAGAATAGATTCTTCCTTATAAGGGCAATATAGGGATGTTTTTTTTTTTAGGGGTTCTTAAGCAAATCGTAGCACTCCAGCGAACCCTGAAAAGGACTGGAAGAAGACCAAGGGCCCCGGCTGCGTAGAGTTCGTCGCCAAGAACTTCTCCACGGTGGCGCAGGCTCGTGGGGTCTAAGCCCCTCCAGCCGAAGGGCATCCCTAAACCCAAACCCTAAGCCCTAACCCTCAACCCTAAACCACCCTAAGCCCTAGGCCCTAGGTCCCAAGCCCTAAGCCCCAAGCCCTAAGCCCTCTCAGGGTTTGCGGTGCTTGGGTGCTTGGGGATGGAGTAGGTTTG
The DNA here is from genome assembly GCA_905221605.1 of Symbiodinium natans. Lineage (NCBI taxonomy): Eukaryota > Dinophyceae > Suessiales > Symbiodiniaceae > Symbiodinium > Symbiodinium natans. Next base: position 95,679 of record CAJNDS010000650.1, read on the forward strand.
GGCTTCCCCGCGGGGGCGAAGGACTGCCCTCAAAGGTGCGAAAGCAGCCAATCCCCCAATGACTACCCTTTTTTGCCAGTATGGTTGCAATATGGTTACCGGGCTACCAAGTAGCCTTTAGGGCAAACCCCCTCCGTGCTATGGAGCCCCGTTCTTCCTAGGCTGTCACTTGCAAGGTCCAGTCTAGCCTGTGAGTGGCAGCAGACGGCACCCGAGATGGCCAGACGGGGAGTTTCGGTCGCTGGGAGGTTGCCGGAAGGGTTCAAGGTTGCAGGGGCAGCGCACCCCGAATTCGTCAGGTGGAGGGCATGCTGGCCAACATGAAGGAGTGGTCGAAGGAGTGATGGAGGTGATACGTTGAAAGGCAGCGGCCGCGGCCGAAAAAAAAACACAAAGCTCCTAACGGAGTTACACGACTTCAGTTTCATATCTAGGTCGTGTTTTTCGCTAGCACCGCTGCAGTGGATCTGCAGTGTGTGCTTGATCACTTCACGAGCGGCAAAGGTGCTCAAAACGGAGCCTCCCCCTGCATGGTATGATTCAACAGTAGCTGGGAACGTAGAATCGTTGTGTAGCTCTTGGTACACCATTCAAGCATGTTGCTGGCATAGGACGTCAGGGGCGTGCGGGGGCTCAGTCAGTTCCAAGAATTGTTGAGTTCCATTGGTATTCAGCAGTAGTCACGTAGCATCATGCCGATTATCTACATAGCCACGGGCCCCGGAGATCACGAAGCCTGCATGCCGCCACTTCGGGCTCAAACAGTCGCGATTGTCCTCCATCCAAGTCGGTGTCTCGAGGCCCCGGGCATTCCAGTGTGGCGTCGACCCAATGCAGCGTTGCTTTGTCACAGTGGGGTAACATTTTAGATGTTTGAGGGCACTTCAACTCTAAGGAACAGCAACTTAAAACCTTTAATCCTATCCCGACCATGAACTAGGTTGGGTCTTCCTCGTCACGTTTGCGCTGCCCCTGGTGAAGGGGCAGTGCCAGGACTCGGAGAGCTGTGCCTTGATTTCCCCTTGGCTCTTTGCTTACTTTGCTCCCTTGCGGCCGTCTGGTTCCGTGAGCGGCTTTAAGGGGTGTACACTGCCTGCACCCCCACAACCACCCTTGAATGAAGGGAACTTTTTGACCCTACCATCATGGGTAGTTGGGGGCTGCACACCCTAAACTCTAAACCCTAAACCCTAAACCCCAAAAGAGAGCCGAGGTGCCGAGGACGCCTCGTTGCTCCAGCGCCTCCGCGAGACGCACGCGCTGTCGGAGGGCCTGAACAGCAGCTTACACGACCAGATCCTGAAGGACTTCGGAAGTGCCCGGCTCATGGCCACCAAGCAGACCCTTGGCTTTGCCCAAACAGAGCCTTGTGGTGTTACCGGCCGTTTTCTTTTGTACTTGGCTGGAGGGGCATGGCATTGCATGTCTTGATGTCTTGGGTGTTGAAAAGAATTCGGAGGCTTATGTCCAACTCCAACTTCTGGAAGTGCATCACCGACCAAAGCTGCGCGGACAAGCGGCCCACGATGTGGTTCTCGCTGCTGCACCCCAACGTCCCGCAGAAGCTCCTGGCCAAGAACGGCCCCTTGGGCCTCCTCGCTCGAACGGACACGTGGTGGGACCATGTGCCCACAAAAGGGAACTTGGAGTGGAATGACTACTGGACTTGTGGCAACATCGGGCTGAAGAACCCGATGTTCCGCAGCCCGAGCGCGTTTCACGCTGCAATCCTGGACACGGTGAAGACAGGTGCTGCGCACAAACGCGACTGCGTGGCAGGCAACAAGTGCCCCCCGTTCCACAAGTACAGCTGTGGCGAGATTGTTGGAGTTAAGCCCCAGAAGGCGGATGTCGGGCCGAGAAATTTCTGCTTGCTGTTGGGGATGCCTAGCAAGTTTGATCTGGGGCGGGGCTGGATACGTACCGACCTTCATCCGCAAATCCCCAGCCTTGTCTTACTTGGGGGGCTTCCAGACCTCGAACGCCCCCTCGCAAAGAGAAACCGTAAACCCTACGCCCTGAAGCGCAAATCCCCAGGCCCTAATCCCAACTCTACCCTCAACCCTAAATCCTGGACCCTATAGAAGCCCTGACAACAGACGATGCCAAAAGAGCGGGTTTGGGTGGAGCACATGGAGGTGCGCGCAATCACCGGAAAGCTGGAGCAAGGAGCCCGGGATTGAGATTGGGGGTTCTGGCTTTCTGGCTGAGTAGATAACTCTTAGGTTTTTTGGAAAGAAAAGCCATACCGAATACGACCTCCAAGGATCGAAACCTTGCAAGCCCCCTCCGCCTTGGGGTTCTAAGCCCAAGCCTCACGTCCTCCCGCCCCCTCGCCCGCCAGAGGAAATCCGGGCAGGATCAACTTTGACGACCCTCGCATCTACCAGTGGCAGGCTGGGCCTCTCACATAGGAGCCGACTTCCATGGCTCAACTCGCACCACCTGGGCATGGGAGGGTGGGCTGCTCTTCATCGTAATCCCCAAGCGCCCTGAGCCTCAGGCCCTAAACTCTAAACTCTCCACCCTCAACCCAACAGAGAGGCCCTTGTTGGAGCCCCGGCCAGGACGACAGGATGTGGGAAGGTGAGCAGAAGTGGCCGCAGGATCCCTTCGTGGCCGGCTTCTACGATCCTCAGCAAAAAAAGAAGGCGTTGTGGGACTTTTAGTCTCGCAGGTTTAGGGTTTAGGGTTTAGGGGTTGAGGGTTGAGGGTTGAGGGTTTAGGGTTTAGGGTTTAGGCTTAGGGTTTAGGGTTGATAGCTTTAGGGTTCAGGGTTCTTCGACACCCCTTCCCAACCTACCGCCCCCCAACACGACAGCTCAGCGAAGAAAAGCCCTGCCGTTGCTTGGTTGCTCCTTCAAACGTCTCATGTCCCCCGGCGAGAGGGCGAAGTCCTCCGGACCCGGCTTGGGCCGCAAACGGACATGCGCCATTCAGTCTTCCAAAACCCTAAAACCCGAATCATGCCTCTTTGACTCAGGACTTCATGGGACAGCGCAAGGGCTTCACACCCAAGGAAGAGGCCCGCGCGCGTGCGCGCGCGCGTGCGCGCGCGCGCGGGCGCGTGCGCGGGGGCTGAGGGCTGGGCAGCGTTCTGAAGTTCGCCTCCCCTCGTAAGTACGCCAACTCAATGTAAATTTGCTTGTCAAAGTTCAAGCAGACCCGCTGCCAGGCCCTCCGAGGGAATGATTTCTTGCTGCTGAACCTTGGCTTGAAAGGGAGGCAGTTTTTTTTT
>CAJNDS010000651.1:0-98732 GCA_905221605.1 Symbiodinium natans
GACTTCGTCCCCATCGAGGCGCGCCTCGGGGGCATTGCCATGGGCTATGTTGCAATACATTTTGCGGTCAGAGTTGCGACATGCGGTCAGTCTTGTCCACCACCATGGCGACCAGCTTTGCATTTTTCGGCCGCGCTTGGCAGCGAGGGAGCAGGCGCTTCTGGATGGGGCACGCCTGTACTTCTGATACCTTCGGCAGCGGAGGCCACTCCTACGGCCACTTCGTTGACAGTGAGGAGTTGTTCCAACTCACCCCAGGGGATTACGTGCACAAGGAGCTGACCAGGAAGATTTGCGGTTTGGCGGATCCTCGGCTCGACCGAGCAGTCAGGGCGTCCTTAATGGGCGTCGCTTGTGGCTCGGTCCAATTGCCGGAACGTTTTCAAGCGTTTGTCAAAGCGGTGCTGGGACGGCAAGTCACCCGGCAGGATATGGAGAAATACCTCCAACTGCCGCCTGCGACTAATCGGGGAATCATGGAATTGAGAGGGGAGTGCACGGGCATCCTGTTAGCCTCACTTGACAGACTTGCCACAGCCCTACCTCGAGCTTGGTCCCACGATGAAACTTGTGTTAGACATGTGGCTTCCCCTTGAGCGCCTTGTCGACATGCTTGGCTATCAGTTCTTAGCCATGGCATCAGAAGCAGAAGTTGAGGAGGAGCCCTCGGAACAGTATCACTACCCGGAGCAGGCAGCCGTCAAACGTGCCACCACGTCCACTGCTGTCAAGCCTGGCGCCAATACGTGGCCTATCAGCCTTCTTCAGGGCAACAGTCATCCTTCTCACACCAGAATTGGCAGGAGTTCCTTAAAGGCGCAGAATGTGGTTTGCTGTTGCCGGCAAAGTACCCGCGGCACTGCGTTGCTGGTCACTCTGAAGCCTCTGAGCGAAGGCGACCGTAACACTACCTACCCTGGTGTGTTTATTGAGCTCACCGCCCCGAAGAAGCTTCGTACCAACGCGGGCGAGACCAAAGCAATGCAGCCCGTAAACCTCACAATCGCCCTGCTGCCGTCCGATGAGCAGCACAACCACCTGGTGAACCAACACACCCTGCCCAGGGTCAGCCAGCTTGAGGTTCTCCCTGGAAGCTCCACGACTGCACATGCTCAAGAAGCGACAGCATGTCGCTCTTGGAGTACCGCTGGCGGATTCCCCATTGGAAGCGATTCGCCAGCCGGACTGGCTGCCGAATTTTCTCACTGATCTTGTGCTTGTTCTGCTCACCGGATTGTAACTCGTGGACCCATCTCATACAGCCTGTAGTCTGTCAGGTCCTCAGTCTTAGGGGAAGGCAATTCTATCATGAGCAAGACTTCTCTCCTGAGGGTCCTGAGAGACCCGGGGATGACGATCCTCTAAGTGGCCTTCTTGTGGTTGGTGGAGGACAAGTCTATGCCAAGGAATGCCACTCTACCTGTTGCGCCGATGCCCACCCAAGAGGACGCCCGAACTCCTGCGCTGTGGCATGCGGAACGTTAAGCCTGAGTCCGAACTTGCTAAGCAATGGGTAGGACCCAAGAATTCGAGCCAGTGTCTTTGCACTTGCAGCGGAGCTGTCCTTCCTTTCGTGTCTTTGTAACACCTTGGGGGGCTGACTGTCATGCGGCGTTGATTGGCACCTGTTCTTGCGGTTTGGGTGCCAATCGCTCCTCTGTCTTCATCACTGGTGCTCCTGGCAGCGGCAAAACACGCTCGTGTGCGTTCCTGGAAGCACTTGTTGCCTGTCTGATCATCCAGACTCACTCTTTACATCGCACATGGCAACGAGTCAGTGCGAGCCTAGATCGAGGGCCGTCGATCGGTTAACCGCTGCAAGCAACGACTTCGTCCGCAGTCGCATTTTCTGCGTTGCAGCCAGCAAGGAAAAGATACCTACAAGCTTTCTTTTGACGCACATGATGCGACCGAGGGATTGTCACTGCGACACATGGGAATGTAGTTGCTCGACTCAGCTTCCCAAACTCGCTCATTGACAGGTTGAAGGGTGTGGGCACCGGGCTCCAACACCATTCTGGCTCATTCGACGCGCTTGAAGCTTGGCCAACCCTGCTCCACCCACGTCCAGCACAAAAGATCCCAAGCAGAGTCCCCTTACTGGACTCCTTTTGGCTGGAAACACAACGAAAACGGGAAGGGCACGGCCAGTTTTTGCCCGTATTCAGTTTTTACGGCCACAGTGCCTGCGGGTGATCACGATCTCCGCCGGTCCAGCTGCCGTCGCCTTTGAGGGGCCACGCAATTTCCACGAGATATTCTTGACAACGGAATGACAACTCCCGTGCAACTGCAACAGATTCTCCTCTGTGAGAATGAAAAAGCATCCTGAAACATCTTCTGCTCGATCCCTTGTAATCCTCCGTTACATGAAAAACATCCGGGACAAGAACAAGGTACGCGCATGATAATATGAACAAAATGCAAGTGAAAGGGAAGGGATTTACGGAACAATATTATATTAACGCACGCCCATTCATTATAAGACGCGTGCACACATGAAATTCGTACATTGCCAAGTTAATGAATTCCTTAACAGACGAACAATGTGATGAAGCGAATGAATTTATGATTCAGCGTGGGATCATGCATTCAATGACCAAAAGGTAGCACGAAGATAACAAGGATGTGAGCGCTACAATGTTAATATGAAGTGACTCAGCGCTCCAAAGATTAATCATTGTGCTCGTTTTCAATTCACTACATTCATGCCTTCATTACTATTATCTTTCCATCTTAGAAGGGTTGAGATGTAATGAATAAAGATAGAGAAGAAAAAGGCAAGAAATGTGGATTAAGAAGGGCCTTTGGGACGCATACCAGTTCATTTTAATCACTTCACTTGCAATAGATGATGTCATGATTGGATCACAGGCAACCGGCGGAAGGATCCCGACCGAATTACCACCATGTGACGGAGCTTTTGGAGCAAAAACATACGGCCTCAATACAGTTCCGGCTGATCTGTTTTCGCCGGCACGCGACCAGCAGCACTGCTAACAGAATAGCGCCGGACCGTGGAGAAAAGACAAGGAGATATGCCTTCGTGGGGCAAACCCAATCTGCACCCTGATTGTACGGGGTATCGGTCTCGCGAGTAGATGCTGCAAATTGGGTTAGCGGCATAAGGAACCCGTCTCCTCAAATCAAAAAGGCAAGCTCCAAGTATCGGCAGGCATACAAGACCCGTGAGCGGAAGATTGATGGCTGGACCCAAAATGGCCTTAAGTCCCGCGGCTTGCATGACTGTTCAGGATGCCATTTGGGCGATGTAGCATTTAGCCAAAGCCAACATAGCGCCATGTTGGAGTGCCGTTCCGACGCACTGCTGGCAGGTGCTCAGCATCTCTTCTTTGCTGTTGCAGATGTGCTAGAACCTGGACAAGCAGCTGGGGCTGGTCTTGGGTTTCCCGGAGACGGACAATTGCATACCCACAGGTCAATGTTACCTTCTGCAGCTATGGTGGTCTTTCTCGCTGGTCGTGCATGACTTCTTGGAACTTTGTGAAAATTCACCTGTAGTGTTTGCCCAGTTGGTGCCATGTGGTGTTTTACTGTACAGGGAGAAGCATGAGAGTTTTCTGCTGCAGGACTTGGCATGAGCATGTTTGGTTTTGCCCAAAGTCCCTAAAGCATGTTTAGGTTGACTGCGACGCATGTCTTGTCTTGTTGGCATGGCCTAGGATGAGTTTTGAAGCACTTGGAACTGCATGAGAGCAGTGGTGAAAGAAGTGCGTGTCAGAACTCTGAGGTTCTGTCTTGCTGCAACTCACTCCGTGTCCCCGCCACTTCGTAGGAGTGCAGAGTGGACTCTGAAGCTTCGCTGTTTTGCTGTTCGGAAGTGATCTGAAGTCCCCGAGGTGTAGACCAAAGCAGTTGCATTGTTCTTTTGCTTTACCTCCTTTGTAGAACAAAGTTGAGATGGAATTCGTAGCTTTTTGGAACCCTTCGCTCTTGCAGCAACCCGGAGAGAGCTTGCTGCAAGAACTGAAGCTTGCTGAACACTTTGGTGTTTGGCTCAAGTGCAAAGTGGAAAAGAGACTGCTGCGCGAGCTCTGCTTGTCACATGGTAGCGGAGCACTGAGAGTGACTCCAGCGCCTGTGTTAAGTACCTCCACGCCATGGCGACTCCAGAGCAAGGCGGAAGTGTGCATGGAAGCCCACAGGGTTCTCCAGTGCATGGGGCGTTGCCCCCTGAGCAAGTCCCAGTTCCTGACAACACTCCCGAAGAGGAAGCCTTGCTGTTTGGAACCGGTGAGACTCCGGTAGGACAGCAACCGAACCCCTTTGCTGCCTTTGGAACTCAAGGAGTTCCTACCTCAACGCCAGCGACGAGTTCACAGCCAGTCACCGCTCCAGGTGGTGGTGCTGTTGGCGAAAGTTTGGTGGTTGAGATGCTGCGAGTAATGCAGCAGCAGCAGAGACAGCAGGAAGCGATGATGGACCAGTACCGGAAGCAGTTGGAACAAAACCAACAGCTTGTGGCAACCATGCTTCGTCGCATGGACAGCGAAGAGAAGAGGAGGAACGATGCCGAACTTGCAGCTGCTGAGGCTAAAGCCAAGGCGGAAGCCGCGAAGGCATCTGTACCGAGTGACCCGTTCCTCGCTGCGACTTCGTCCACAGGAGGTTCCTTTCCTTCTTCAAGTCCTAAAGATACTGGAAGTTCATCTGGTGGATACGTTTCCAACCGTGCCGACAAGTACCTTCCACAGCTGCCTGTCATAGCCCACCAAGAGATGGGTAGAGACAGAATGCGAGAGATCGAGGCTTGGCACGGCTTCCTGGAGACGATGAGTTCATGGTTGGAAGACGAGGCCTACGTGAACGAGCTTCGACTCTGCATCAGTGTCAAGGACGAGATCCGACAGGACCGTTTGCCTCCTGACACCGCAGCTCGGTCAGCGAAGTTGTTTTACCTGCTTTCCCAGAGCTTGGCGAAGTGGGAGCGTGGTTTGGAGTTGCTTCGAAGCTGTAGCAAAAGGCAGAGCATGTCTGCTACCGGCTACGAGGCAGTTCGCACCCTGCACCTCAACTACTCCATTGTGTCTCGAATGGAAGCCGTCTACGTGAGAGACGGTTGCATGAAGTTGCATGCCCAGTGTTAGGGGGCTCAAGAAGCCCATGGACATCATCAGACACTTGGAGGACGAAATCGCCAAGGCGGAGATCAAGTTGAGCAACTTCCCCGAGTTGAAGCTCTCCGAAGCGGATCGCTGTTCCATCCTGCTGCAGGCCGTTTCGCATCCGGCAAGGCAGTACGTGGCGCTGCACGGCAACGCCAACAGCTGGAGTGAGCTCACGAAGAGCCTCAAATACTTCGAAGAACAGCTGAGGATGTGCGACGTGCCGACTGCAGCCAATCGTGGAATGGACAACAAGCTTTGCGACCATTGCGGCAAGCATGGTCATGTGGCAAAGGATTGTTGGGTACGACAGCGTGAGGCTGGAGAAAAGGGCGGCAAAGGCGGCAAGGGAGAGTCGAAGAGTGGAAAGGGCACCGGAGGCCCCAAAGGACAGAGATCCCCCACTCCGAAGGGAGCTTCTCGCTCTCCAACGCCGAAAGGAAAGCCCACCTCCAAGGGGGACAAGGGTGCAAAAGGAAAGAAGGGCGAAGGAAAGGGCAAAGGAAAGAAGCAGAAGAAGAAGAAGAACCGCGCCCGGGCTATGGGAGAACCAGAGTCCGAAGCGGAAGCAGAGCCAACACAGAGTGTGATGGCGATGCGCTTTGCCCAGCGAAGTCCTGAACTGAGCCTTTCTGAGTCGTCTGAGCGTAGGGTAGGTTTTTCACTCGACAAGCAACGATTGGGACCTGTTAGCAATTCGTTGACTGCAGGGGATGTAGAGCGCATCTGCGCCAGCTTCCAGCTAGAACCGAGGGACGTCTGGTTAGTGGATTCTGGAGCCACGTGTCACGTGGTTTCCTCGGAACACCTCAGCGGATTCAGGGTGGTGAAGACTCATGAGAGAGAGGTCACTCTGTACAACGCTTCAGGGGGGAAGATTCCCGTATCAGGCGTCGTCGACTTAGAGGTCGTCTTCGGTGATTGTAGCCTTCTTTTGACGGAGGTTCTCGTTGCGGAAGTTACGTTTAACGCCATTAGTCCCTGGGCGGCGGTGGAGAAAGGGTGGAGAATGTATCTCTACAAGACCGGGTCTAGGTTGTACAAAGGCAAACGCAACGTGAAACTCGTATCCGCTAATCGGGCTTGGTGGGCTTTGAGCGGGGGTCGCCGCCCGAAAGCGAATAAAGGTCGTTCTCCACGCCAGCCTTCGGGCTCGGACATGGAAATAGACGCGATTACCTGCCTGCAGGACTCTGTTGTTAAGCCCCAGCCAGGACCGAGCATCCTCAAGAAAGCGACGATAGGAGGAAAGAAGGCGGAAGTTGAGAAGCCACAAGGAAGAGAGAGCGGTGATTGCCGGCATGCTTTGCTTGAGACTCCGTTTGCTTTCTTGTTGCGAGGGCTTAGAGCCGAAGTATCCCCGAAAGTGGTCCCTGAAGTGCCTCAAGAATGCACCAAAAGCACCCCGGAAGTGCCCGAGAACACCCTTAAATTGCCCGAAATGCCCAAAGAAATGCCCAAAGAACAGCCCAAACGAACCCCTAAACTCATTAGGAAGCCTGTTGAAAGGCCCCCTTGGCATGTTTTGACATGTTTTGTGGCATGTTTTGTGGCATGTTTATTGGCATGTGTTGCGGCATGGGGTTTTGGAAGCTTGAGTTTTAAGGATGATTTGAGAAGCGCCTTTTCGGCGCACGCCTGTTTTGGACGGTTTGATCTCGAGACCGCGCCTGTTCCTGTAAGTATTTTGAATGGGTGCGCATCTTGCTATGGGGCCTCTCGGGGGGCAATCCAGCGCTCCAAGGCGCTTTGCGGAAAGCCCGACGCCAGCACGCTCTCCAACGGAAGAATTTTGCCAAGAAGAGTTGCGCGAGGCCGAGAATCAGGCCGAAGAGGTGGAGCGGATGGCAGCTGCAGAGGAGGAACAAAGAAGGGCTTTAAATGCCCCAGTGGTTGCTCATGCTGCCACCGACGACGAGCCTCGGAGCGAGGAGCCACCGGTAGTCCTCGATGCTCATCAAGTTGCTCGTATGGTTCCAGACAACGAGGAAGAAGGCTTCGAAGAGGAAAGCGAATCGGATGCTTCTCCGTTGTCGCTGGAGGAACAGAGGGCTTTGATGGACGAGGCCATCACAAGGGCACGACGAATGTTGTGCGATGTCTCTGTCTCTGTGGAGGCGGGGACGGAGCCTCCTCCAAGTTACAAGCCCCTGGAGACCGAGTCCTGGGGTACTTGGACCACTGGGCCGACTCGAAAAGAGTTGTTCCTGAAGTGCGAGGCCGCCATCTACGCGGATGCTGGGCAGTACGAGGTGTGGGAGAGTCACCACAAGGTGGGCGAACCTATCCCTTTGTGTCGGGACTGCTTAGGGCACCCGATCAATATGCTCAGCAGGGTGGCCAACGACCCCGACTACATCTCCAAGTACAGCACAGGTGGGGTTTTGCCTGCAATGGATTTGGAACCGGACCAAATCGAATGTGTCCCGGTTTGCCCTGGATACGTTTCGATGAATTCGTGTGCGTGGGCCCATGGAATCATACCCCCGGAACGGTGCTACATCCTTCAGGAGCCCAAGGAGATGGAGAGATACTTTGGTCCAAAACGATTTGCGGAGGTGGAGATCCTCACGACAGAGCTCTTGGATGCCCATTACAAGATTTTGGACGAGCTCAACGAAGCCGAAAGTGTTCGAGGATTCGGGGTGACGGAGGAGATGGTCAGCAAGGCCCTCGACGAGGTTTCCTCCTCGATTACCTCTGGTACCTCCTTTCACCCCCATGTTCGGCCAAATTCCAACGTGCATACGCTCATTTACAAGTACTTACTTCGAGCAGCACGAGTGCTTCGTTTGCACAGCATTCACAGCCATCAGTACTACGACATCGAGGCTACGCTTTTGGAGCCACCAGATGGATTGCAAGCCTGGCACGTGGATGTTTGTTGGGATCTTCTGGGTCGACAGCTTCGAAGCAGGGCCCTCGAATTTCACAAGATGGCCGAAGATCGTCGAGCAAAGCGTGCTCAACGCCCAAAGGCGCGACCTGCGCCCCCACAGATCGAAGAAGGAGATCCTACCTCGGAAGAGGAAGAGGAATCCGATGCATCCATCCTCAAGGAATACAACGAATTGGGGTGGTACGTGCAGAAGGTGCTCGAAGAACTCCGTGGTGGAGATTTGGCGCCATCTCCGAAGATCTACCTGGAAGGCCGAATGGTGAATGCCCCTTCGACTCATGGGGGTACACAAAGGCCGGCGGAACCACCTTCACCGGCAATGGTGCCACCAGAGCCGCCTTCACCATCAGGATCTTTGGTGCAAATGGAGCCACCATCACCCGCGGAATCCATGGCACCACCTCTACCTCCACCAGTTCCTCGGTTCAAAATGCCTCAAAGGCCTCCACGTCCTTTGAGCGGAGAGGGGAACTATTCGGTGTGGGACCTCCTCAACACACCAGTGGAACCTTCATCGCCAATGTCACCTGTGCCCACGGAGGTATCGGATCGCGGTCGTTCAAGAAGCCCACGGAGGCTGCGACACTCGGATGTAGTCAGCGATGCAAGGGCCGCGATAAACGAGGCCGAGGCCGCTCTTCGCTAAAAGCGAAAATGAGGCAATGTTCTTCCGTTGCGCCGCATCGTTGTTTTGCGCCCCGACAAGCAAAAAGAGAACCGGCTCGGAGACACGAGCAAGTAGGTGATTTTGATTGGCATGAAACTGTGACATGTTGTTGCTTGAGCTTGGCATGTTTGACTTGCTGTGGCATGGAAACATTTTGGCTTGGAAACATGAGCCTTGAGGCCCCAGAAGTTAAAAGGCATCTAGTTGTAGGACCCCTAGGAGACATTGGAGGTTCAAAGCCCCGAGGAGAAAGAACCCCTTTCCTCCTTCACGCCAGGCGGTCCGCTAAAATTCCAGGATTAGTCATCGACGTCGCGATGGTGTTCATCATCCTGATCTTCAGTGCCTTGGTTGGGGTCGTTGTTTCGGGTCTTTGGAAATTGCTCGAAAAGGTTTGTCAGAGAGGCTCCAAGAGAGCACCTGAGATGAGTAGAATAAAGCCCCGAAAAGGAGGATGTTGGATTCGTATTCGCACCCGAAAATGCTTCAAACGTGTTTGCGTAGAACGGATCTTGCTGGTTGGTAGAAAAATCCCGAAAGCCCCAACTAAGGGAAAGCCCAAAACCTTAAAGTTGTTGGCTTGTGTGCGGCATGTTTGGCATGTTTTGGCATGGTGTCTTGACGTGGCATGCTGTGTGTTGAAGGGAAATGATGAGAAAGTGCCGGAAGGAGGCTTAAAGCAGCCAGTGACTGAGCATCTGCGGATGCTCAGAGGGCTGCCCCTTCCAGGAAGTGGCACAGGCTCTGATCCCTTGATCCTGGATCGTGATGATGTTGAACCGTCGTCTTCCTCAAACCAACCGAATCGTTCCCCACAAAACCCGGAACAACCTCCTGAACCCCCAATTCCAAAAGGAGAGGAGATTGAAGAAAGGATTCCTTTGCGAAGCCATGCACTCCAGGTACATCGGTCCCGAGGTCATTTTCCCTATGATGTGAACTGCGAAAGCTGCTGCTCTAGCAAAGGCAAAGTCCCGGCCAGGAGACTGAAGAGGCAGCTACAGAAGGAGAATCAAACCATTGGGGTCGATTTCTATTATTTTGGGAAACTGAGGGTTCTTCTTCTTGTACATGTCGCGTCCCGGTACTCAATGTCTATTCCCGCCATGGAACTACACGACCCGAACTTGTTATTCAACATCGATCGGTTTATCCGCGAAATTGGATTGCACCAAAAGACCTTAACGTTCCGGTGCGATAACGAACAGGGTCTGATATCCATGTGCGAGAGGGTTGCGGCGCAGAGGCGCGAGAACCCTACGATTGTAGATGTTGTGCCAGGATACCGTCCGCAGTCTAAAGGTGCTGTGGAAAGACAGGTCTCTGCGATGAAGCAGGGATTTTGGTCGATATGGCTCGACCTAGAGGCGGAGATAAAGCGTCGACGACCTGCTGAAGAAGGTGGCGCTGCTTGGCAGTTACCTTTAGGTGGGATGTTGTGGCAGACTTGTTTGCTGTACGCTGCACGCAGTTTCAACTTGTGGAACTTTGACAGCAACAACAGTACCACAGCGATAGACAGGTTGCACGAGGAGATAGTCCAAAGGACTAGGACGCTTCCATTCGGATGTTCTGCGCAGGCTAAAGTTGGCGGTTCTAAACGACATCTAGAAAAGTTCAGGGGAGCCAAGACGGTTCGAGTGAGCTATCTGGGCCCCGTCCATCCTAGAGGTGGAGGTGTGTATGGAACTGTCATTGGAGGAGATGGAGAGATTGAGGTCTTTCCAGCGTGTCGTGGGATCTTTGAACGGGACGAACCCACGTACGACAGCCCAACGTTGGAGCTGTTAGCTAAAGCTAATCCTCTTGTGCTTGATACGCAGGACCCCGAAAAGCCTTTGCTGTTTGAACCGCCTCCAGAATCCATTGTTCCGAAAGAAGAAGAAATTGAAGCCCCAGAGGATGAGGAAATGCTTCCTGATTATGTCCCGGATTACGAGCCCACAGAAGTGGGATCTGAAGGTCATGAGGGGGTAGCAGGTGGCGATCTTCCTGAACCTGACATGGAGGACATGGAGATTGATTGGTTGACGGATCATTATCTTCAGAAGTTAGGTGAAGGACCTGACTGCCGCGCTGTGAGCAACCAAGCGGCGTCTTCCTTTGAGCTTAAGTTTGGAGGGAGTAGAATCTGTTGTCAAGTTCCCCAACAAGCCGTGTCAGAGACCTCTGGTGAGCTGTTGGATCCCAAACTCCTATATCTGTCCATGAAACTGGAACTAGAAGAATCGGAGTCGTTCAACGTAGGAGAAGTTGTGAGCGAGCGAGAAGCGTACCGACTTGCTAAGGAAAGCGGAAGAAGAGTTCTGTCGAGCCGTTGGGTCAATACGGTTAAGAAGCCTGGTCTTTACCGCTCTAGACTTGTGGTCCGCGATTTTGCCGCTATGGGCGGCACAACGCTCGCTGAGGGGATTTATTCTCCTACCACCAGCCTTGAAGGGCTGCGGCTCCTACTTTCTGTTCTATGTAGAAAAGGGTCTGTGCTGTCCTGTGACGTCTCGGTAGCTTTCATGCACGCCGCTATTGCGCGGCCGGAGTTTGTGCAGCTTCCGAGTAACATAGGAAACGCAAAGACTGGCGAAAAGGTCTTCTTGAAACTGTTTCGTGCCATGAACGGGCTTAGGAGTGCCCCGCTTTCTTGGTACAAAGAGCTATCGGCGTACCTTGGCAACCAAGGATTCCAACAGATCTTGGACCCGACAATCTTCCGCAAGAAAACCAAGAATGGTTTAGTGATTGTCCTCTTTTATGTTGATGACTTGTTGATTTGGGCCGAGAACACCGCTGAAGCTCGAAAGGTGTATGAAGACCTGAAGAAACGCTACAAGCTTAAGCAAACAGGTGAACTCTTGGAAGGAAAGCCAGGTGAGGTGTCTTTCTTGGGACGTAGGATCTTCCGGAGAAAGCCCGGAGAGCCCTGCGTGTACTTTGGCTTGGACGCTAAGTACTTGAGGTCTTGCTGTGAGGAGTACGGAATCACTAAGGTGGCGCCGAAGCTCCCCCCATTAGAGCGGCGGTATGCCGACCTCCTCAAGAAAGGACAGGACACACCTCTTACGCCAGAGGCGCACGAGCGCTATAGGCGTACCTTGGGACGCCTAGCCTGGGCGTCGCTTTCAAGACCTGATTTGCAGTATGTATGCGGTTTTCTAGGAAGACACCAGTCAGCCCCCAATGAAGCAGCCGAAGCTTGTATGAGGGATGTTCTGAGATGGGTGTCTGGTTTGCCGCATAAGGTCCAAGTGTTCCCCTCACGTAGAGAGCTTTTAGCCCCGGATGAGGACCGAGAGTCAGTGTCTTGTTTTGTGGACGCGTCTTGGGGTTTGAACTCTGTGAGTGGTGGAATTGTGACCTGGAACGACTGTTGCTTGAAGACGTTCAGTCGGAAACAGACGACCGTGGCTCTGTCATCGGCAGAAGCCGAGCTAGCAGCGCTGACTGAAATCGCAAGAGAGGGATTGTATATATCTCTGTTGGTGCAGACGATGGTGGAGGGGATGCCTTCTGACTCGGAGGAAGGCCGGTATCAGTTGCGCGCGTACGGGGACTCTGAAAGCGCCCTGTCGATAGCGCAAATGAGTACCCTCCTTAGGAAAGTCCGCCACATAGAGTTGCGAGCGGCTTTTCTCCAACAGCTAGTCGCCAAGGAAAGATTGACGCTGGAGTATATACCGGGGAAACTCAACCCCGCAGATGCTCTAACGAAGTCCCCAACTGCGGAGAATTTGGTCAGTCTTTGTGAGGCCGCTGGCCTCATTATCGAGCCAGAATCGTGGTCGTCGATATCCGAAGAAAACGTCAAAGAAGTAAGAAATGAGCCCAATATCACTGAGGAAGTATCCTCGAACGCAGTAAGGTCCTCTCCGCTGGAGGTTCCGAGCTCTTGGATGGAAGCCGCGACGGCATTGGCCAGAGGAACAGTGTCGCTCGTAGTTCTGGAGCTTTGCTGCGAAGAGTCGAGTGCGATAGCGAAAGCTTGTGCTCGAGAGAAAGGCATAGCGTACTTCGGAGTGACTCGGGAAATCAATCTTCTGAGTAAGAACACCTTTCTTGTTCTTGAAGAGGTCTTAAGAGTCCTGAAACAGGGAAAGGTCCGTGTCTTTGCGCATTTGTCTACGCTTTGCAGCTCAGGCTGCCCCTTGAGGTACCTACGTTTTCGCAAGCGACGAGGTCTGGAACTTTGGCGGAAGACGCTAAAGATTCACAAGAGTTGCTGGAGACTGATAGGGAAGCTCTTCGGCCCCTATTCCTCGAACGAGGGTTTGCTGTTAACCCACGAATGGCCTGAGAGGTCCTCTTTGTGGAAGGAAACGGTATTTCTAGAAGTCTCTAAAAGCATAGGTCTGACGCAAGGATGTCTGGTAGATAGGTGCTGCTTCGAGAAGAGAGAGAAGACTTGGAAGAGATGGTGGTTCGCTTCTAATAGTGCTGCCTGCGTTTGGGAGCTGTCTTCGTACGTTTGCGCAGGAAACCACGAACACTCGAAGAGTGCGTCTCTGAAGGAGTCTGGGACCTACCCGGAAGAGCTTGGAAAGGCTCTTGTCAGGATTGGAAAGAAGATCCTGAAGCAGGAGGAAAGAAAGGACTGACGGGAAATACCCAAGGACCATCTGTGCATGAGGGGGTGTGAAAAATTCACCCTGGCTCAAGGTTTCGGCTCAACCCCGGTGGGGTGCTCAGGTAGAGAGCGTCTTTAGTGCCGTTGTGGCTGGCCCTGGGGCTTGTAACTAAGGGTAGGTTCCGTTTTGAGGCCTGGCAAAACTGTGTTTGCTCGTAGGCCGGCTGACCGGCTAAGCTGTCATAGAGCGGCGGCCCGCCAACTGCTGCCGACGACGAAGGACGTTCGAGTGCACAGTTTTCGGCCTCGCTTCGCTAGAGGGAAGCTTTTCGTCCTCGCGTTGCTGAGGGAACCTTGTGGCCTACAGTCTGCTCTGGGTCACAGTGAGAGTTGCAGCCTCGCATTGCTTGAGGGGTGACGCAAGCCTGTTGCTCACCAGAGATTCCTGCTGTCTCTGGGTGAGCAAAACCCACCGACCCTCATTTGGATTGAGGGCTGTGCTGAAGGTGAGTTTGGGTTCCTCGCTCACTTGTGTGGAAAACGAAGGTGAGACCGAAACACGGGGGAAACGGCCAGGCACGCTGCAGACAGTGCAGGCCAACGTCGCACTGCAAGAGGCATCCTTGCAGTGGCGACAGGAGTGTCCCGAACAATTGCGGTGTGCTCGAGCCCAAGCTTGCAGGTTTTCGGGGATCTGCAAGCTGAGCACAACAGGATTTTCTTCGCAGGTAGAATCAGGTAGAAAAGATTTGGCCCAACCCTGGTGGATCTGCCTGGACACAAATAACCAGAGGCATCAGTGTCGTAAAGCTCATTGACTGGTGCTAATGAGAAACCGTTGCCAAAGAACTTGCAGTAGGACTGTGGTGCGGCGCAGTGCAAGTTGAAGAGCAGCTGTTGGTGGCTGCTCCCCGGAAAACCAATAGTCCAAGAAGCCTCCTTCGGCCTCGCTCCGTGCTGAGGGTTTGTAAGGGTTGGTATTGGCCGGAAAGGATTCAGATGGAGGTTACCCGATCTTCGCGCTTTCCCATCTGAAGGCAACCAATGGTAATCAGCCTGCTGGACATGGCAGGCCTGCTTTTGTTTACATCCACGTCTCCTGCAAGGGCTGGGGTCTGTCCGTGCACACAGACAAGGCGGAACCTTGCAGATGTTTAGGTCCTCGCGGCACGGCTGCTGGAGGTTGTTTGAAGATGTTGGCTCTCACTATCTGGTGAGTGGTTTGTATGGGCACTTGCTGGGGCAAGGCGGCTCTGGCGTCTGAGGATGGTACATGTGCTGGCTGCTGAGTACGGGCCACCGAAAGAGACCTGTGGTAAGACAAGCGATGAAAGGAGCCGAACTCCTAGACTCTAGGACAGGCTAGCTCACGCGGACGCCACGCAGAGTATGTGTCACTATCTTCAGATGTTGGAGCCAAATTGCCTAGCCTTGTGACGTGAGATGTGGTGTTTGGATTCGGCCTCAAGCACTGGAAGGCCTACAACAACAAATCCGAATGAAAACTGTGGTCCTAAGACACGCGGTGCAGCTGCTTATACGTGGCACCGAGGGGGTCACATAGAGATAGAGGGCTTGCCAGCAAGGGAACTCTGTCTAGAGAGAGCCCTGGCTCAGTGAGGAGCTGAGGGCCTGGCTGCGCAGATGCAGCGGAATGGTTGTTCGGCCTCGCATCCGCTGAGGGAACAACAGTCAATGCTTCTCTGCAGTGTCGGTCCGGGTTAGTAAGAGCGAGAACACCGGGACCTCGAGCTGCAGTTTTACCATGAAGCAACCGCGTGAGATGCATTATTGGTCAACTGGTGAGTAAGAGCGAGAAAGCCAGGGTGACGCTACTTTGGGGGAGACTGCAAGGCACGGTTAGTAAGTGCGAGAAAGCCGGAGCTGCGGACGAACCTGGAGTAGCATCTTTCATACCTCACGTGTTTCACTTTGCGGCCTCGCATGCGTTGAGGGAATGTGCCTCGAACAGAACATCCAGTGCTGAGTGGGGATTGCCAAACTTACGGAGGCTGATGCCACAACAAGTGCCTCAACAGCAATGCATGCGGAGGGCAAAGTTCGGCCTCGCGAGTGCTGAGGGTTGCAGCTGAGAGAGGGCCTAGCTGAGAACGCAACACCTCAAGCGAGGTAATTTTTAGTTTAGTTTCACCTTGACCAACGGCCCCTTCGGGTGGCTACGCCTCGCAGCGTGCAGACGAAAGTTCCTGTCTGGCTCAAGGTTTCGGCTCAACCCCGGTGGGGTGCTCAGGTAGAGAGCGTCTTTAGTGCCGTTGTGGCTGGCCCTGGGGCTTGTAACTAAGGGTAGGTTCCGTTTTGAGGCCTGGCAAAACTGTGTTTGCTCGTAGGCCGGCTGACCGGCTAAGCTGTCATAGAGCGGCGGCCCGCCAACTGCTGCCGTCGACGAAGGGCGTGAGTGCACAGTTTTCGGCCTCGCTTCGCTGAGGGAAGCTTTTCGTCCTCGCGTTGCTGAGGGAACCTTGTGGCCTACAGTCTGCTCTGGGTCACAGTGAGAGTTGCAGCCTCGCATTGCTTGAGGGGTGACGCAAGCCTGTTGCTCACCAGAGATTCCTGCTGTCTCTGGGTGAGCAAAACCCACCGACCCTCATTTGGATTGAGGGCTGTGCTGAAGGTGAGTTTGGGTTCCTCGCTCACTTGTGTGGAAAACGAAGGTGAGACCGAAACACGGGGGAAACGGCCAGGCACGCTGCAGACAGTGCAGGCCAACGTCGCACTGCAAGAGGCATCCTTGCAGTGGCGACAGGAGTGTCCCGAACAATTGCGGTGTGCTCGAGCCCAAGCTTGCAGGTTTTCGGGGATCTGCAAGCTGAGCA
The DNA here is from genome assembly GCA_905221605.1 of Symbiodinium natans. NCBI lineage: Eukaryota > Dinophyceae > Suessiales > Symbiodiniaceae > Symbiodinium > Symbiodinium natans. The sequence goes on from CAJNDS010000651.1 coordinate 16,085, forward strand.
CAACAGGATTTTCTTCGCAGGTAGAATCAGGTAGAAAAGATTTGGCCCAACCCTGGTGGATCTGCCTGGACATAAATAACCAGAGGCATCAGTGTCGTAAAGCTCATTGACTGGTGCTACTGAGAAACCGTTGCCAAGGAACTTGCAGTAGGACTGTGGTGCGGCGCAGTGCAAGTTGAAGAGCAGCTGGTGGTGGCTGCTCCCCGGAAAACCAATAGTCCAAGAAGCCTCCTTCGGCCTCGCTCCGTGCTGAGGGTTTGTAAGGGTTGGTATTGGCCGGAAAGGATTCAGATGGAGGTTACCCGATCTTCGCGCTTTTCCCATCTGAAGGCAACCAATGGTAATCAGCCTGCTGGACATGGCAGGCCTGCTTTTGTTTACATCCACGTCTCCTGCAAGGGCTGGGGTCTGTCCGTGCACACAGACAAGGCGGAACCTTGCAGATGTTTAGGTCCTCGCGGCACGGCCGCTGGAGGTTGTTTGAAGATGTTGGCTCTCACTATCTGGTGAGTGGTTTGTATGGGCACTTGCTGGGGCAAGGCGGCTCTGGCGTCTGAGGATGGTACATGTGCTGGCTGCTGAGTACGGGCCACCGAAAGAGACCTGTGGTAAGACAAGCGATGAAAGGAGCCGAACTCCTAAAGAAAGGACAGGCTAGCTCACGCGGACGCCACGCAGAGTATGTGTTACTATCTTCAGATGTTGGAGCCAAATTGCCAGCCTTGTGACGTGAGATGTGGTGTTTGGATTCGGCCTCAAGCACTGGAAGGCCTACAACAACAAATCCGAATGAAAACTGTGGTCCTAAGACACGCGGTGCAGCTGCTTATACGTGGCACCGCGGGGGTCACATAGAGATAGAGGGCTTGCCAGCAAGGGAACTCTGTCTAAAGAGAGCCCTGGCTCAGTGAGGAGCTGAGGGCCTGGCTGCGCTGATGCAGCGGAATGGTTGTTCGGCCTCGCCTCCGCTGAGGGAACAACAGTCAATGCTTCTCTGCAGTGTCGGTCCGGGTTAGTAAGAGCGAGAACGCCGGGACCTCGAGCTGCAGTTTTACCATGAAGCAACCGCGTGAGATGCATTATTGGTCAACTGGTGAGTAAGAGCGAGAAAGCCAGGGTGACGCTACTTTGGGGGAGGCTGCAAGGCACGGTTAGTAAGTGCGAGAAAGCCGGAGCTGCGGACGAACCTGGAGTAGCAGTTTTTCATACCTCACGTGTTTCACTTTGCGGCCTCGCATGCGCTGAGGAAATATGCCTCGAACAGAACATCCAGTGCTGAGTGGGGATTGCCAAACTTACGGAGGCTGATGCCACAACAAGTGCCTCAACAGCAATGCATGCGGAGGGCAAAGTTCGGCCTCGCGAGTGCTGAGGGTTGCAGCTGAGAGAGGGCCTAGCTGAGAACGCAACACCTCAAGCGAGGTAATTTTTAGTTTAGTTTCACCTTGACCAACGGCCCCTTCGGGTGGCTACGCCTCGCAGCGTGCAGACGAAAATTCCCTGGCTCAAGGTTTCGGCTCAACCCCGGTGGGGTGCTCAGGTAGAGAGCGTCTTTAGTGCCGTTGTGGCTGGCCCTGGGGCTTGTAACTAAGGGTAGGTTCCGTTTTGAGGCCTGGCAAAACTGTGTTTGCTCGTAGGCCGGCTGACCGGCTAAGCTGTCATAGAGCGGCGGCCCGCCAACTGCTGCCGTCGACGAAGGGCGTGAGTGCACAGTTTTCGGCCTCGCTTCGCTAGAGGGAAGCTTTTCGTCCTCGCGTTGCTGAGGGAACCTTGTGGCCTACAGTCTGCTCTGGGTCACAGTGAGAGTTGCAGCCTCGCATTGCTTGAGGGGTGACGCAAGCCTGTTGCTCACCAGAGATTCCTGCTGTCTCTGGGTGAGCAAAACCCACCGACCCTCATTTGGATTGAGGGCTGTGCTGAAGGTGAGTTTGGGTTCCTCGCTCACTTGTGTGGAAAACGAAGGTGAGACCGAAACACGGGGGGAAACGGCCAGGCACGCTGCAGACAGTGCAGGCCAACGTCGCACTGCAAGAGGCATCCTTGCAGTGGCGACAGGAGTGTCCCGAACAATTGCGGTGTGCTCGAGCCCAAGCTTGCAGGTTTTCGGGGATCTGCAAGCTGAGCACAACAGGATTTTCTTCGCAGGTAGAATCAGGTAGAAAAGATTTGGCCCAACCCTGGTGGATCTGCCTGGACATAAATAACCAGAGGCATCAGTGTCGTAAAGCTCATTGACTGGTGCTACTGAGAAACCGTTGCCAAGGAACTTGCAGTAGGACTGTGGTGCGGCGCAGTGCAAGTTGAAGAGCAGCTGGTGGTGGCTGCTCCCCGGAAAACCAATAGTCCAAGAAGCCTCCTTCGGCCTCGCTCCGTGCTGAGGGTTTGTAAGGGTTGGTATTGGCCGGAAAGGATTCAGATGGAGGTTACCCGATCTTCGCGCTTTTCCCATCTGAAGGCAACCAATGGTAATCAGCCTGCTGGACATGGCAGGCCTGCTTTTGTTTACATCCACGTCTCCTGCAAGGGCTGGGGTCTGTCCGTGCACACAGACAAGGCGGAACCTTGCAGATGTTTAGGTCCTCGCGGCACGGCCGCTGGAGGTTGTTTGAAGATGTTGGCTCTCACTATCTGGTGAGTGGTTTGTATGGGCACTTGCTGGGGCAAGGCGGCTCTGGCGTCTGAGGATGGTACATGTGCTGGCTGCTGAGTACGGGCCACCGAAAGAGACCTGTGGTAAGACAAGCGATGAAAGGAGCCGAACTCCTAAAGAAAGGACAGGCTAGCTCACGCGGACGCCACGCAGAGTATGTGTTACTATCTTCAGATGTTGGAGCCAAATTGCCAGCCTTGTGACGTGAGATGTGGTGTTTGGATTCGGCCTCAAGCACTGGAAGGCCTACAACAACAAATCCGAATGAAAACTGTGGTCCTAAGACACGCGGTGCAGCTGCTTATACGTGGCACCGCGGGGGTCACAAAGAGATAGAGGGCTTGCCAGCAGGGGAACTCTGTCTAAAGAGAGCCCTGGCTCAGTGAGGAGCTGAGGGCCTGGCTGCGCTGATGCAGCGGAATGGTTGTTCGGCCTCGCCTCCGCTGAGGGAACAACAGTCAATGCTTCTCTGCAGTGTCGGTCCGGGTTAGTAAGAGCGAGAACGCCGGGACCTCGAGCTGCAGTTTTACCATGAAGCAACCGCGTGAGATGCATTATTGGTCAACTGGTGAGTAAGAGCGAGAAAGCCAGGGTGACGCTACTTTGGGGGAGGCTGCAAGGCACGGTTAGTAAGTGCGAGAAAGCCGGAGCTGCGGACGAACCTGGAGTAGCAGTTTTTCATACCTCACGTGTTTCACTTTGCGGCCTCGCATGCGCTGAGGAAATATGCCTCGAACAGAACATCCAGTGCTGAGTGGGGATTGCCAAACTTACGGAGGCTGATGCCACAACAAGTGCCTCAACAGCAATGCATGCGGAGGGCAAAGTTCGGCCTCGCGAGTGCTGAGGGTTGCAGCTGAGAGAGGGCCTAGCTGAGAACGCAACACCTCAAGCGAGGTAATTTTTAGTTTAGTTTCACCTTGACCAACGGCCCCTTCGGGTGGCTACGCCTCGCAGCGTGCAGACGAAAAATTCACCCTGGCTCAAGTTGTGGCTCAAAACGCTGCACGCAGTGCCGTCGTGGCCAGCCTTGGGGCCTACTTTCCTAGAGGTCTCTACCGGGCCCAAACCGCAACCGTAAAGGTCGTAGGCTGGCTGTCCAGCAAGGGTTGGGCGGGGTAGCTGTCTCTTCCAGTGGAGGCTCAGGGCCAACACTGAAGCGCGTAGTTGTGCCATTGCATTTCCCTTGAACACTTGAACAGTCTTGCTTGCACAGTCCGCTTGATTTTCTTGAAAAAGGGAACTTTGTTTTGAAGGCCTTGCTTGCGAAAACGCCCTTAGTTTTGTTGCCTTACTTCTCTTGCAGTACAGTTTTCTTGAAGAGCGGCAGCAATCGCGGCCGAAGTGCGCCGGCAAGTTGGCATGAAGCAGCAAAGACCTTATTTTGTGTGCAAGAAGTGCGGCCCAGAGTCATGGATTTTCTGTGACAGAGCTGCCAAAGCTGAAACCTGCCACCTGTGCGGTGGTCGCTGGCCGAAGTACAAGGAGCAGCCTAGCTCCAAACCTGAGCGGGTCTGGCGATCCCAACAAGCTGTGCAGCCGAAAGGTTTTCGTCAGGACGGCAAGATCCACAAAGCGTTGCATTCTCTTTGGGAGAAGTTTACGCCGGAAGTTCAGCAGGGTCTGGTTGCTGCTGGATGGAAGCCCAAAGCTGAGCCGAAGCTTGAGGCTCCCCCTGGCCTGCCCAGGTTAGGGGCGGGAGGGCACATAGGAAAGGGCAAAGGCAAAGGGAAGCAGAGTGAGCCGGCAGAGCATGACTCAGCTCATCAGGCCTTGTGGGAATCGGCAAGCTCGGAGCAGCGAGCATGGCTTCATCAGCTCGGCTTTCAGTGCCCCAGCCCGTCGGAGCCCTCAGATTTGAAGACACTGATCAACGCGCACATGGACCAGCTCCCGGAGACGCTTAGGCAAGCAATAGCCAGTCTTGAGCCGCCAGAGCCGGAACCTTCGGCCACAGAGCAAGTTTTGTCAGCCACGAAGAAATTCAAGGCAAGCACGAATGAGCTTCGTCAACTCATTCAGAAATCTGCAGGCTTGCAGGTCAAAATCGACCGTGCCAAAGCCACGTATGCAGATCTGCTGGACCAAATGAAGGCTGTCCAGACTGAATTGGCTGATAAGCAGTTGGCGGTCACCAAACTCCAAAAGGAACTGGAGTCCAAGGTCCAATCTGGAGCCGGGTAGCCGATTTTGCCAGGAAAGGAGGCCGTCCTTCTGGCATTAACGCAGTGTGGCATCACCCTCAGCAGCGAGCAGCAGGCCCTTCTTGAAGGCAGCATGGATGTGGAACCTGCCCCTCTCGTTGCACCGAAACCGCATAACACGGAGGAAGAGATGCTAGCATCGGCTCCCCAGCCGCAGGCTGCCCAGCCTCCTGCTGATTGGCCGGATGGACCGCGAGAGGGCAAGCATCGTTCGCGCAGTAGGGGCAGGGCTCAGGGCTAGGGTTCAGGGCTAGGAGGGGACGCCAGGCGTGTTTCTAGGCCTGTTGGGACGCTCTTGGGTGCAGCCAGTACTTGCAGTAGTGTCAGTGAGCAGCCTCAGCAGCGAGACCATGCCTCCACTTCCGCTCCGCAGTCCCGCTCTCAGCCAGTGCCTGTGCAATGCATTTCGGATGAAACCGTTGCAGTGCAAACTATGCCTGATGGAAGTGCATCTAGCCCGGTTTCCAGGGCTGCAGTTTTGGAAGATCCGGTTTTTGAAGACCCTGAGCTCCTGTGTGCTATTTGTGCTTCGCCGTTAGCGCCCTCACGAAGTGTGAGTTCTGCCTCAGGGCACATGCGTTCAATCGCGACTTGTCGTCTGTGTTTGTCCCAGGCCGCGTCAGCTACCAGCTGTGCTGGCCAGGACCATGCCGAGCATGTGGGTCGGGCAATCCCAGATGAACCTCTCCGCACATGCCCAGTGGCAAAACTCCTGCCCCTTCCTGAAGGTCAGTCTCCCGCTTCGCATGCTTCATTTGGTGAGGTTGCCTTAGTTGAACAGCCGCTCCTAGTACAGGATGTGCGCCATGCTGGCAGCACTCCTATTCTGCATTCATTTGCATCACACCCTGAAGGGGCAGGTCAACTGACCCCGGTTTCTCAGCAACACCTGCCCGATGTGCGCTGCGCTCGGAAATATTCCAGCGATCAAACTCGGAAGCCATATGTGCTGCAAGGACCGCACATGCAGGCGCCGGAGGAGGCCAAACTTACCATCCCCCTCCCGAGCCCGTGTGCACCGGCCCAGGACAATGTTGCACATGTCACCTCCAACCTCAGCCCCAGTCGGGGTGAACCTGACTGGTGCCATGCCTTGCACCTCCTTGAGACAGCCGCTCACAGTTTTACCCACACTGAAGCCCGACCGATCACTCTGCGGTGTGGTGGGGCTTCGGCCGTCGTGAGTAGTGTGCAACAAGGCCTGCAAGGCACGAGAGTTCAGGGGCCTTCTGCCGCCAGCACATCTGATCTGAGTAGGGCTCTGTGCTGCGATCTTTGCCGTGAAGACAGTTTTGAAACCTACAGGTTGTTTCGGTATGCAGGCCAGCTGGTGACAGCTCTGTGTGAGACTTGTGCTGTGCATGTGGCTCATACCGTTTCTTCACAGTGCCGTTCCTTGACGATGAGGGCCCACCTTCCACGTAGTGCAGGCAATCTGTTGTGCAAGGGTCGAGGGGTTCTAGGGTTTCTTGGAGGCGTTAAGTCAGGTTCTCTTGAACCAGCAGTAGACCGCAACTGTGTTTTGGCCGATGTGCGCCTTGAGGGCGGCACTCGGAAAATTGAAAAGTCAGGCCCACGTGAGCGACCGCCGGGCATGAACCCAATCATATGCTTGAGCTGTGAGTGTGAGCCAGCGTGCGCATTTAGTCGCGAGCCGCAGGTTGCACGATTCACCATGGCATGCCAAACAGTCCAAATGCAATATGAGGTGCAGGACCTTGATGGCCTAGTGCATGAGATGCATGAGAAGTGCGTTTATTGCTTGGCCAATCAGGCCCTGGATCACACGGGGTCAGAGTCAGGTGATGTTGGGTTGTTTCGCATGCGCCAGCAGAGGGCACCTAAATCCTGGCACTTGTCTGGTCCCCGTTTCTTCCCAGGCTCCTTCGCAGATGAGGGTGGCGATGTCCCCAGTACCAATAGTTGTTTGCAGGGCTTTCGCATTGGGGATGAGTCCGGCGGCCCTAACCCCAATTTTCGGCAGGGTGGCCGGAGCGCTCACTTTCCTCCAGATGCCTTGGTTCAGTGTGCGGCAACAGGTGGCCCTCAGGTGAGCCCTCCCAGGTCAGGGTGTCATAGCGTCCAGTCTCTGAGGGCTTCAGAGCCTTTGCTATCTACGGTTGGACGCTTGGAAGATCCTCTGAGTTACAAGGTAGAGCAGCCTTTCAGTGCGGTGGAATGCCGTTTGGACCCATTTGTAGCCTTTTCAACACCAACTGTAGACCCTGCCCCAGGAGCTTGTGATAATTCATACAAGGCAGGGTCTACAGTTGTTTCAGCCACTCCTATTGCTGGTGAGTTTTCGGGTTTAATTGGTCCGGGGTGCCCTGAGGCCGGACAGGAATGCCCAGCTGAAGCGCCATCAATGCCACGGGTGGTGGGTGCGCGCGCCGATTGCAGTTCACATCGTATTGGCCGATCCGGACAGCAGCGGCTAACACCAGCTGAGGCCGCTGCGGCTCAGATGTGGAAGCAGGTGCATCAAAGCATTCACCAGGGTAATGAGGAAAAATTGTTGGATGCCATTGAGACCTTGGAAAAGGATGGTCACATGCATGAGGGCACCTTTGCTTGGACAGCTGCTGAGCTAGCGATCCAAAGTAGGTTTGATGTTCCCACTCATGTTGCCGCTTGGGCTGCTGAGGATGTCCTTGCGAATTTTGGCACCCAGCCAGCCAGATCAAACTTGACCTTCGTAAGTGCCAATGTGACCAGGTGGCGCAAAGACCTGGCACCCTGGATAGGGCAGCACCGCCCGTCTGTGTGCATCCTCCAGGAAACACATGTCCACCCGGACCAGGGCGATCTCATTGTGAATCATGCTCTTTCCGGCTTTTTCGCTAACCTTAGTGGGGCCATCGAGCTTTCGGTGTACGGTGTCATGCAAGGTCGCGGAAGCATCCCAAAGATGATCAGAAGCAAACTTCTGACTCCAGTCATGCCGGCTGCAAGTTGGGGGGGTTCAGAAACGTCCTTTTGGAATAGAGTTGTGGTGTGGCTTGAAGCCTGCGTAAGAAAGTTCCATTCAAGCTCCTTTGCTCTTGGGGCCGCCAAGCGTATACCTGAAATGTGGCATGGCAACCATTCACAACAGGAGGCTTTCGTTACAGACTTGGTAGCCCTGCTCAGGGATCATAGCGAAGCGTTGGTCCAGCCCTTACTCCAGGTCGCGCGTGAGCAGCGTAAATATCATGCCCAGGCGTGGGCGAAACAAAAGAGCTCATCCTACATATGCTGGTTGAAACACTCCTCCCAGAAGGGCATGAGGCCCCTTTTCAGGAGTGTCAAAGCTGAAGAGGCGATCCACGTCAGACCTTTTACGGATGCGCCGGTTCAGGAGCGCATCTACCTCCGATGGAGGCAGTGGTTCGACTTGTGGACGCAGCCTACGGGTGTGGATCCTGAGTTGCTTTGCGAGCTTCGCCGCAGGGCTGTTGAACAAGCCGGGTCACTTGACCCCATCCCTTTAGATAAAGCGGTTGCGTACTTCAAGAAAGTACCCACTAAAGCCCCTGGCTTAGATGGATGGACGTGTGAAGTCTTGCACAATCTTCAGCCAAACGCAGTGCAGGCAATCCTTGACTTTTTCCGCCACTGTGAGCTTGAAGCGTCGTGGCCGGATCAGTTTGTGTTTTCCCTAATCGCCCTTTTGCCGAAAAGTGATAAGCGAGAACGACCCATTGCGTTAATGCACATTTTGTATCGCTCGTGGGTTCGCCTCCGGTGGAAGCTTGTAGCAGATTGGCAGCGGGCCTACTCCCGGCAGGCTTCCTGGGACAAAGCAGTACCAGGTAGTCAAGTTTTGGATGTTGCGCTTTCCAGGCTAGTTTTGGGGGAGTCGGTGAGGCATCAGAAACATCACTTGATTACACTTTTTCTTGACCTGGAAACTTTTTACGACCGCTGCCGGTTTGACGATCCGATCAGGTTTCCAACTCGGCTATCCGCCGCTAGTCCTTCACCAGGCAGTTCTCACTTACCTGGGGCCGAGGTTTGTTCAGTCAGAGGGCTCTTTGTGTCCTCCAATCCTTCCCTCGAGGGGGGTGTTAGCTGGTTGTCCAGCTGCGCCCTCTGTCTCGAAGCTGGTGATACACCCGATAGCTGAGCATCTGATGGGTAAGCGCAGCGTCAGCAATCTTGATATCTGGATTGATGACCTGTCCCTAGACTCGATAAGTAAGTCGGCTTCGCAAGTTGCCAGTGACAGTTTGGTGTTGTTCAGAGGCTTGAGGCGAGACTTAGAGGCTAGAGGTGCGAAGCTGTCAGTTGACAAATCTGCTTTTGTTGCATCTTCGCCAGCGGCGGCTAAAGCCCTACAATCCCTTCTTGAGCCCACTGACCCCAAAGTCAAAACTGACCTCGGGGTATCTTCTGGTGGTGCTCGACGCCGTGTTTTGGGAGTTGCAGAGCAAAGACGGCGCAAGGCCATGGGGCGTGCCAAAAAACTTGACAAGCTCAAGATTACCAATTCTGCCCATCGCATCCGTATCGTGCGGGCTTCTGTTTGCTCAGCTGGCTTATGGGGTCACCCCGCGGTGGGGGTAAGCCCTAAACGCCGCAAATACTACCGTACGTTGTGCGCAAAACACGTTGGCAGACAAAAACTTGGTTCCCTTGACATAACTTTCTGGCTCATGCGGCACAAATGTGAAGATCCGCACCTGACCTTGTTGCGTCAGCACGTAAGGGCTGTTGCGCGTGTTTTTCGTCGATGGCAAACCTCTGATCCTGATAAATTTGCCAGCACTTGGTCCAGCCTTTGGACCAGGCTCGCCGAGGTGGCTCACCCTTGGAAACGCGTTGCAGGTCCCCTGGCTGCGACCCAGGCTTATCTGCTGGAGTTGGGCGTTTCAGCTCCACAAGCCACGGAGTGGCAATTTGGCACGCGCGTTTTGCGAGTTGACTGGACTTGCTTGGATGCAGTACGCCAGGTCTGGCAGTGGCTTTGCCCTATCTGGGAGCAGTCGTGCATGGACAGGATCGTTGCCTTGGATGGATGCCAGTGTTTAAAAAATGGCATTGACACCACCGTACCGCGCCGTCTCCTTAAGCGAAGGTTTTTCCATAAAAGTACTGCTGTCAATTTGCAGGCGCTTTGGCAAGGGGCTTTGATTAGTTCATCTAAGCCGGGTTGGTGCAAAACTTGTAAGTGCCCACTTAGTCTTCAGCATGTCTTGTGGGACTGCCCATACATATCTGCCCGGTTCCCTGAGTCGCCTCACCTCGCCAAGGCCAGACTTAGGTATCCGTGGCCCAGTCTTTGGCTTAGGGGTTTGGTGCCTAAGGAAGCCACCGCCTGCGTGCCTGCACTTTCTGCAGTAGGCTCCGTCACCGACGGGTTGTGGAGTCAAAGCACTGTCCTTTCCAGTCGCAACCTTGTTTTTGCTACTGATGCTTCCGGTGGCCCTGGGGCCAAGGATCCGAGGTCCATATGTGTTTCGTGGGCCATTGCGGCTTACCAGATTGAAGAAGGTGTTCCTCAAAGGGTGGCTAGCGTTACTTGCTTCCCGGAGAGTCCCCTGTCGGTGACTCAAGCTGAGCAACAGGCCGTCCGTGAACTTTTTGCTCGTGTAGAAGGCGCTTTTGACGCGACCATTGACTGCAAAAGTATCACATCCATCTTGAAGAAGGCCACGTCTCCTATGGAGGGCCCTGTTGACTGGGGAAATGTGTGGCAAGAACGTGACAGAGCAGACTTGCACTGGGTTCCCAGTCACAAAACGAAGGATTACTTCGCTGAACGTAACATCCCGGAATGGCGCCGTTTGATAAATGAGGATGTTGATATGCTTTGTGGAAAACGTGCCGCGCAGGCTCATTCAACACTCCACAGCTGCACTTTGTGTGAAGTTGACCAGCTGTGCGAAGATGTTTGCCTTCATCTTGCTCGCAAAATAGGCCATATTCTTTTAAGTAGGAAGGACAAATCCTTCCCGTGGGTTATGCAACGCAACCTTCAGCATGACGGTGTGGACCTAAGTCCTTCTTTGGCTAAAGTCAAGCCCAGCGCGAACTTTGTAAAGCAGACAGGCAAAGCCTCGGTTGCAGTTCCTAACAAAAAACAGCGCCTAAAGCAGTTGCTTGAGCACCCTGATCCTAGTATGGGTCATGTGTGGCAAGCCAGTGCCACTAAGGCCGTCAATAATTTTGCCGTTTCATGTACGGTGTGCAATCTGTATATCGAGCAGTGTAATGCACCTGATGTGTTTAACAGGAAGGTTGTCAACCCTTGTCAGGACATCCCAGCTGATCCGCCCGAGGGTTGGGTTGTCCATGCTTCGCATGATATGCTTAATAAGGGCTCCTTCTTCATTTGCAGCAAATGTCTTGCCATCGGTAAGATTGCAGCGAGCTCCGCGTCAAAGGCCCTTCGGGAGCCGTGCCGTGGCCTCGCCCGCAAGATGAACAGCGACTTAAGCAGGAAGGCTCATGCAAAAGTTGCGGCCAAGCAAAATCATTCCATTTTTGCGGTCTTTGGAAAGCAGTCTTTGCCTAAGGGGCCGCGAGCTGACAGTGATTTTGAGGGCCTCGTTGCTCCAGCGCCTCAGACTGTGCCGAAAGCGAAAAGTGTTGCTACTAAGCCCAAACCTAAGGCTCCCCAAACTGTGCCTAGGCAAACAATGCTTTCTTTTCAGTAACAAAGTCCAGTCACTGTGCCGGGTAGTGCCTTCTTTCCTTGTTTGAGTTTCCCTGGAGATGGAGAGGTGGCATTTTCTTCAAAAACCCAACCTCCCCGTTCTCGAGCCGAGAACGGGGGGGGGTTGGAAATACCTAAACATGCGGGGGCAGTGCGGGGGCAATGCGAGAGGACTCCGAGTGATTCTTGCGCTTCAACCCTACCCCATTTACACGAAAGAAAGTGCCAAAGGCTCCTGGTGCCAGGTCGGTTGCTATCGCCCGGGGATCTCCAGCTCCAAGTGCCAAGTCCGTTGCTTTCAATCGGGGGCCTGAAGCTCCTAGTGCCAAGTCGCTTGATTCGCTTGGGGGCCTGCAGCGCCAAGTTGCTGTCACTTTAGGGCCTGAGCTAGAAGTCGGACCTTCGTACTTGCAGGTGCGAGTGGAAGTGATGCTTGCCGTGATTTTTCCCTTGGCCTCCCCTGCGGCGATGGGGGTGTTAGGATTGGTTTGGAAGGGTTTAGGATGAATTTTGAGCGTCTGCAAAAATGTGAGACTGTGTGGGGAAACCCCTTGCAGAACACGCTTGCACTGCCTTGCTTAGCGGGTTATGGCGCCTGACTGCAGAGTAAGAGTGGAGCAATCTAGGACCTGCATATCAGGGTTACAGCGCGCGATTGCGGAGCAATAGTGACGCAATGCAACCGTGTTTCTTGGGATAACAGCGTGATTGCGGAGCAAGGGCGGTGCAGCCAGGCACTGCTTAACGGGGAAACACCGCGTGATGTGGAGCCAAAGCGGCGTTTCCAGGTCTCGCATCTCTAGGAAGTTGTGCGATTGTGTAGCATAGTGGTGGTCTTGCCTTCATTCGTGCCTCCTCTTGTGTTTTGTCTCTTGCGGGCCTACAGCAACTCGAAAGTTTGCTTGTACGGACAGGAACCTACGGCTCAACCAAGTGCCGGCAAGGCCAGAGGAATGATGAGCTTCTTCACCAGCTGCCGAAGGCCCAGGTGCAAGGAAACTGTACAATGCAAAACTTGGCCATGAGTAGCGATCCAGATGCTGCACTTTCCTGACGGGGGCAAGCCTCGCGCCGCCAGGGGCCACTGCCACACCCCAGCTCACTCAGTGTAGGAGCCATGCACCTGGGTCGGTCCGGGCAGCTGGTGGTGGCTGTACAGGGCAATCCAGCCGTTCCCTCTCTTTTGCTTCTGTAGGATTCTCGGCCTTCGGCCGCGCGTGCAGTCGCTTGCAGAAGAAAAATTCACCCTGGCTCAAGCTTTCGGCTCAACCCCGGTGGGGTGCCTTTGGTAGGGAGTTGGTAGCTGTCAACGAGCCTCGGGGCCCAAATCTGCGTGGGGGAACAGGCCCTTGGTCCAATCCCAGCTTGACCAACTTGTGCCATGGCTGAGCTTAGGGTGTTCGCCTCCCTTTTGTCTCCACAGTCAGGAACCGCTGCTCACCGTCGGGGGTTCGCCTCCGTTGCAAGGGTGCATTGCATCCTAGGCCAGTCCCAGCCGGCGGGACGCAAGTTCCGGAGCGGGTGGCAATCTCTCGGGGGGCTCACCTCCAGGAAAGCTTGAGTTTGAATAAGCACCAGCGCTTGGTGCCCCTAAACTAACTGCTTTTTCCCCAAAGTTTTGCTTTGTTTTCCTTTGCCACTTTGCACTGCTTGCAGTCATGCATGCCGCTGCATTCCTGAGATCATGCCGCCCGCTGGCAGGAGAGCAGATGGGGGCAAGGTCTTCGCCAATGGTCACTTCTGGTTGTCTCTTGGGTTTAGGATTGCATGCATGCTTGGCGCTGGCAAGTTTGGTGGCAAGCGTGGGGACCATCCTGTGTGGTTGAGGCTCCTTAGGGGGTCCCTTGGCTTCTTTGGGAGGGTTTAGGGTGTTGTTGAGGTTACCTATGTGTGGGCCACAAGTGTGCTGCCACCTCTGGCTATACCAGTACCATAATTACTGAAATTTTGTGCATCAACTCAGGCGCTATGCACTCTGGACATGCAGGAAGCACTCATCTCTCCAGCCTCTGGGAGGATCTTCCTCAGCGCCCAGGTCCTCCACTAAAGGGCCATGCAGTTACGTCCTTGAGTTGGGGGGCCAGCCCTGCCACCTGTGCAGGGTTTTGGAACAAGTGCAGGAGTTGCTACGGGCTCTTGCCTCCCTATCGCTTGGCGTTGGCAGAACCAAGTGTGGGATCCTCCTCTTACTTGTTGTTTTTATAGTTTCGGGCATGCAGGTACCCAGGAGTGTCCAGACCGTGAGTCCTGCCTGCGCTGCAAGCCAAGCCAACAGTGGGTGTGTTTCATGGCTGGTGCGGCGTGGTTCCCGCGCTTGTTGAGGGGAGCGTCGACACCTGCGCGTGTGGAGGGGTGCGTTTGCCCTCGCGCTTAGTTTGAGGGCTTAGCACCGGCCTTGACGTGCAGTCACCTAGGTTTGGATCTTGCAGTTGCCCAGGGTGGTTGGTTGGGTTTAAGGTCACCTTTGAGAGCGTATACCGGCCCACTTCGCCGGGGGCCTTTCCCAGCCACAGTGCAAAGGCAGTGCGCGCTTCTCTGTCTTCGCGCAGACCCAGTCATTACAGTCCAGGCACCATTTTCTGTCCTTTTACTGCCAAACAAGTCGTTCCTGCTATTTTGGGGTTTAGGATGACACGCTGAGCCCCAAATAGCAACATGATGTTGCTGGTATAGGAATTCGCCAAGATTTTTGGCCAAATTTCCTTTTCTGCACAAAATCATTGAAGTTGGCCCGCCAGCATCAAAGATCTTCGACATCGAGTCGAGCGTGCATTGCAGGGCCAAATAGCAACATTACGTTGCTGGTATAGGAAATCGCCAAGGCTTTTTTGGTCAAATTTCCTTTTCTGCACAAAATCATTGAATTTGGCCCGCCCGCACCAAAGATCTTCACCATCGAGTCGAACGTACATTGCAGGGCCTGGACGCTGGCTTTTCCTCCCCGGCTGGAGGTAAGTTTGGCCAACATGTGGCCTTGATGGCCACTCTGCTGCCCGTGGCATGCACGCGAGGGCAGTACTTCCACTCCTTTCCCCGTCTTTGGGGTGGTTTTCCCTCCCCGTTTGGAGGTAATTTTGGCAGACAGGGGGCCTTTATGGCCACTCTGCTGCCTGTGTTCAAGAATGCAAGGGCAGTGCGCCACTCCACTGCCCGTCAATGGGGTGGATTTTGGTTGGTAGAGGTAGCCGAGTGCCCAGAGCTGCTGCGGCATGGGTGCTCTGGCCCCTGTTAGTAAGAGCGAGAACGCAGGGGCCACCTCGTTACAGCAGGGTTTTGGGGCGTCGTTCCCAGCGCCTCCATAGTCGATGGGAAAGCGTCGCTCCCTGCGCCTAAAATTGGGGGGAGTGCGTGGTCCCCGCGCTTAACTACAAATTGAGGGGACAAAACCCTGCTGCGCCAGTTAACGTCCAGCCCAGAGAAGGTGAGCTGAAGGCCCCCCGCCCCCAGGCCTTGGGGGTTCTCCTCCCTGCCAAGTGCATTGGGGCGGGGCAGCAACACAGGAGGCCTAGCCCTGTATAGTGCAGTTCCAAGTTGAAGAAGACGCTGGGGGTTGACCATTCAGAGTCCCTCCATTTGATGGCATAGGTCCTGTAGCCTGTAGTGACCAAGGCTTTCTTTTCTCACCTCATTTTTCCTGTGGGATTTTGGGCTCAGCACCGGCCTGGAAAGCGCCCGGGTAAGCAGTGCCGTAGGCAAGCACGCCTAGTCACAACGACTGTGGGTGTGTAGGCTGTAGGTGTCAAAACCCTTTTCCCCCACCGGGTTTCTTAGGATTGCCGTTTCGGCGGCCGCGCTTCGCGCTTCGAGAAGAAAAATTCACCCTGGCTCAAGTCTCGGCTCAACCCCGGTGGGGTGCGCAGGTAGTGAGCGGATCGGTGGCCTGGAGGCTGTACCTAAGGGTGGGCTCCAACAGGACTCAAACCGAAACCACTGTGTTTGCTCGGTAGTTCTGCCAGCCACATAGCTGCCTGTGTACGGCCTCGCCGAGTGCTGAGGGAACTTTCGACCTCGCTGCTGAGGGTGTTGTCGGCCTCGCCTGAGCTGAGGATTGTGGAAAGTCTTCGGCCTCGCTTCGGAGGGACAACATAGTTCGGCCTCACTACGGTTGAGGGAAACACCTCCTGGAACTGAGGTGCAAGAAGATAGCAGACCTGTGCGAGCGAATCGGGTTCCGAGGCCTTAACTTCCTTTGGTGGAACAGGGCCCCGTCTCAACCCCAGAATTCCGCCCGTGGGCTATCGGCGACCAAAGTGGCCGTCCACTGTGCCCTGGACAGTGTGCCACACGCCAAAGAGACTTGCTGCAAGGCAGACGGAGAGCGACGGACCATGCCGGCAATTGCATGCTGTGTATTTGCATGGTCACACCAGGGGCGTAGTGAAGGACTCTTCCTGGAACTGTCGCAGTCATATCGTATCCACTTTGTCCGTCGCACCAGGAGAGGCAACATAGCCTGGGGCAGCTGTGGGAATTGGAATGTCCAAAGAAGCCTGAATGCAGCTAACCTCCACTTGCAGCTCCGGAACTTCCGATGCTGTGAAGATGCGAGACTTTGGAACATCGATTTCTATGTCGATCCCACAGACCCATCCCTGATGATTGATGGCAGCGGACGTGTAATCAGATACCTGGGAAGGCTGGTGATAATGGTGTATGGCCCTGATGTGTCGAGAAGGATGCTGGCCTTGTCGGAAGATGATGAGGAATGGATGCTCCTTTGAGGTGATGGACTGTCGCCGGCCAGTAACCAGGCAAGTGGAAGTGGATTGAATTGCGAGCACAGCCTCGCCACTAAGGGCCATGTGAGGGCAAACCCGAATGCAGGCTTAGCTTGCCGGAATGAGGGTGATCAACATACCCTCGCAGAACAATGCTTTCAGAACCCGTGAAACCAGCGGAGATGCCAGGTGAGGCTATGCAAGGGCAGTTTCGGCCTCGCTATGCTGGAGCAAAGGTTCGGCCTCGCCGGGCTAAGGGAATGGATGGTTCGGCCTCGCCACGGCTGAGGGAACAACAGAAGGGTTGCGAAAACGCCTCGCTGATGAAGAACGGTGCATGAAGTTCCGGCCTCGCTTCAGCTGAGGGAAGAATGATGACAAGCAGTTCCTGGAAAAGATGCCGCATGGGCACAAGAGGGACTGATAATTGCGAGCATGACATGGAATGGGCAGACCGGGCACTGGAATGAATGCCGGAATTGAGTCCTGGAGACTCTGGAAGCACTGCATGCAGCTTGGACGGCTGATGCTACTGGGTGCAAAGCGGTCAAGAGCTTGAAGCATAGACTCCGCGGTGCCGGTGTGTCGGAGCAATTGATAGAAGACAACCGCAGCCCAGCAGTGCTCAATCACACAAAGCAATCATTCGGCCTCGACTTAGGTCTGAGGGAATGTGAGATATGGAAAGAGCAAACTCCAGAATATGGATAAAGGAAACTGGCCAGGCATGGAGGCCAGCAAAGAGCAGGTACCAGCATTGCACTGGAGAAGCCTCGAGTCCCAATGGCAGTGAACTTTGTGGTGAGGAATACGTCGACTGGTGAGTAAGTGCGAGAAAGCCAGGGCGATTCTGGGGAGAACAGCAAGGCACGGTTAGTAAGTGCGAGAACACCGGAGCTGCTGAGAACCCTGGATTAGCCGGGACGTACTCCGTGAAGGATTCGTTGTCACTGCTTTCAGAAATGCCCACAAGGACCAAGCATGCAGCTAACCCGTGGTTGCAGAGTGGGCCTCACTTCGGTTGAGGGTAATCGACTCCCAAGTGAGAGTATGGAGTTTTGGTGGCAAACAAGAGAGCCAGCCGACTGTCTTTGGAACAATGGCTACGGCTGGATTGGAGAATGTCAAGTCTCACAATGGATAGCGGCCTCGTACATAATATCCTCACAGGCAGGGTGGGTTTGACCTGGTAGTCGGCACCTTGCCCGGCCCCCTGTCAGGCGCCTGTACCGGCCACCTGTTGAAGGTGTGTGGCGTGGGGTCACCGGTGCGTAGCGGCGATTTCGGTCGCTTAGCGTCCTCCAGCCTAAAAAGGGGTATGTTTGGGCAGGTACTTCACCTGTTCCTCCTGCTTGGCTCGTGTTGGAGATGTGTGAATCGAGGGCATGGATCCGTCAAGGTGAGATGACGAGAAAGTGCAGAATTGGGCCTCAATCGGAACGGTCTATGTATGGGGATTGACCACCCCGCCGGTAGAGGGATAGCGGCCTCTGAGAATCGGAGGGCATGGATCACCTCCCGGCAAAAGCCACAGGAAGTATGCCCTGTGCATCAAGAGGCAGCCACCGTAACCAGAGTCCATGAAGCCTTGGGCCATGACCTGGTTTGAAGACATGTCCGGCCTCACTACGGTTGAGGGGTGTGGATGGAAGCACTCAGGACATGCAATGAGACTCGTAGAACGAGCATCTGGGTCTACAGGAATGACCTCCATTCGGTTGAGGGATAGCGGCCTCCACGAACGAGGGCATGGATCACCTCCCGAATAGACAAGTATCGTTCTTCGAATGCCTGGAGAAGATAGAGCTTTATTGTTCAAAGGAAACAACATCAAAATGTTGTGGTGAACAAAACATTTGATTGTTGTTTCAGTGCTTGCCTTTTTGCACAACTTATTTCTAATGCTTGATCAGTTTTATGCTTGTTCATGCAGGATTTGTATTTACTTATACACCCGTCGCAGCGGGACCTCTCAAAGGGCAGGATGCCCGGAAAGTGCTCTTAGAAGCTGATAGATTGTTTTCGAAAAAGGGGGTTAGCTTGAGCCATGGCAGATGGTACAGCTTCGGAGCCCCAGACACCGTCCTCTAGTGGGACTGGCACAGTCAGTTTGGTGCATCGGCATGTGGTTGATGTGCATGCTATGTGTGAAAGGCATCAAGATGAACTTGGCGAACTCAGTCGAGCCCTTGAAGACATATCCAGTCGCTTGCGTGTGTTAGAAGCACGTGTTCAACAAAGTGATGCACGCTTATCTTGGCTGGAGTCGTTCGTGAGACGTTTTCGATCAGCTTTCCATGCTCTTTTTCCATGAGCTGGAGACAGTATGAGCCGGGCCCTGAGTGCTGCTCATTTCTTTCCACAGTTTTTATGTGGAGCAGGGACACGTGTTTTACACCTCGTGCTTTTCTTTGAGGCTCGAAGTGCTTCAGGGGGTTGGTACTTATGACTGCCCTCAGGGATTCGTTAGCCCGTCACATTGATGAGAATCATCCCATGGAAGACTCCACTGTGGAAACTCATGCAGATCGTCCTTTCAGCTTCTGTGAATATGATAGAGTTGCTTTGTGGGAGATTGATACGAAAATTATGGAACATCATTCTCGTCTTCGCCGATGTTTACAACACATTACATCTTTGGAAGGTGACATTCGCAAGGCTCGCGAGTCGTTTTTGACGTTTCAGAGTCAGCAACAGACATCAACGTCAGCTCTTGGCTGTGATGTCGAACAGCTCTTTCAGGCGATCCACGCTTTGCGACACATGGTTGAGCTGCAGTTTGATTTACTTAGGCACCTTCAGGAGTCATTCCGACTTCATGCAGACATGATGGTGTGGTCCCTGACGATCGCGGGGATCAGGATGTACAACCGGGAGCCCGTGCCTCCACCTCAGTTCCCATCGTTAGCGATTCGCATGAGGCATTTTAGGCCTGACCGGAGGCCTGGCCCATACTCACCATGACTGGTGAATTCGAGACAGATGTGACTGTCAATAGACGAAACCTTGTCAGACAGGACAAGAGAAAACAGCGCATCGTTTTGACTTTGGCTGAATGCTGGCAAACCTTATATGTTCGAGCACTGTAGAGATCTTTTTACTCATGTTGTTCTGGTTAACATCAGGATACCTGTAATACCGTGGGATCGTGGCGTCTGCGATGTTGGCGGCCCTGAGCTCAGTGTGCTTGATGCATTCGGTTGCAGGTCTCGCCTCGGGCCTAGTTGCCTGTTGTCGAGGCTTCTTGTTGGGTACTTTGTTTTGGTTAGAGGAGAAGTGCGTTTGTTTGGTAACCTCACGACAAATGACAGACGTCTGTGCATCGAGATGTAGTACAGTGTTGGAGAATCGTTTTGGGACTTGTTTTTCTGTGCAAGCTTGATCACACGACCTAGGTCGTGTTTTCGACCTGAGCCGAAAGCTCGAGCCAGAAGTGCTCTTACGAGAAGTATAGAGCCCAAGAGGGCTGGCCAAGAAGGGCCGCGCAGCCACGTGACGTGTATCAACATGGAAAGGAAGGATCAGCACCGCAGAGTATCGGTGGTAGGCACAGATGTGGTCATTGCAGCAAGTGTTCGTGCATTATTTGTTTTTCTTTGGCCCAAAATCTTAGTTCGTGGCGACACTCGCCGGGGCATTTTTGTGCAGGAGCACGGAACTTGTGACACGAAGGCAGGTGCCTGGTGGGTCAGATGTACCCATGGCCTTTGATGCCACCTTTTGGGACGGATTCCCGGGGCAGACGCCGTAGGCGCCGTAGCAGCTCAGACTCGCGCTCAAGAGAGCGAACGAGAGATCGTTCAAGGGGTCGGCGTGGGTCCAGGAGGAGCACCCCACCCCGCCGCGAAACGGCGCCACCTCCCATGCCACCACCACCCGCTTTGCCTATGGCAAGCCCAGGGCATGTATGGCAACAGGTGCCGGTGATGCAGCAACCGGCCTTGATCGGGCCAGGGGCCAATGTGCAAGAGACACCCTCCAGTTGGAGAGACAGTTGGAAGTCTCAGCCTCAATGGAAGAAACCCCACCGGCCGTGGAACAAGTGGCAGAGTGAGAATTGGAAGAAAAGCAAGCATCAGGAACGGCCCGCCGAAAGTTATGATGTTAAGGAGGCCACACCTGAAGAGATCAAGGCGGCCGAAGCCCGAAAGGCAGCTGCCGATAAGGCAAAACAAGAGGAGCTTTCCCTGGAGGATGAAGAAGCTGATGATGGGGAGTACCTCAAAGCCCTATGGGAGTCAGCCAACACGGCAGCTTGGGCTGCCACGGATCGACCCCTCAGCGCACGGGAGTTGGTCGAGAAGGGACAGCTTGAGCCCTGGTGGAAGTACCCGTGGAGCAAGATCGCGGCCCAATTTGCCGAGGCCTCGGAGTACAAGCCCCATATGTCCCACCTTTCGGTGCCTGATGCAGTTGCTGGCAGAATGGCCACGATTATGGGGGCCTTCCGGCACTACGGACGTCCCTTGGAGGGCGATGGTGATCTTGCCCAAAAGGTTGGGCCGGAGATGTTCACTTTCGATGTCCCGGGCCAGAACGTTTTGTTCGTGGGATGCAACATCAAGGGGCCGAGTTTTGTCCATGACCCCAACTATGCCAGCCAGGCCACGATGTGTCATGGCACAAGTTTTGCCTCGGTGATTGGCGTGGCCCAATGTGGGGAAATCACTGTGGGGGACAATCGTGAAGACGGCTTCCCGGCTTATGGATTTTCGGCTCGGGGTGCCCTCGTGGGTTTCTCGAAAGAGTCCATGGTGGCTGCTGTGAAGAAGACAGCGAGCCGGGCTAAGTCCCTCGGAGGGGCTATGTTGGTGGTGGAAGCCGAGCTCCCGGGGCCCACTCCTCAGGTGGAAGGTGGGCACGATTACCTCCACTCTGCATGCAGAGACGCGGGCTCGGTACGCTCGGGTGAGCATTTTCTGCTCTCGCCCAAGCATGTGGTGCTTCGCGGCATAGCAGTGGGGTGGCCTCGCTGACAGGGTGAGCCGGACCCTTAGTATGAACAGCACAGGATGCAGCGATCAGGCAGATCGGAAACAATTCAATTTGCACATGTGAGTGTTTGCACACGTGACTGTTGTGTCGCTGCATGTGCATCCAATGCCCACCAGGGAGAACTCACTTTGTTGTTTTGTGATGGATCGGCTCAGTATTCATGTAGCATCTGGGGATTGACTGATGGGTATTCCTCGTCATGTCCGGTCGAGACCCCAGCTCCAGCGAGGCTGAATTGTTCTTTCGTAACCAGATCCATGCACGATCAGCTTTGCCCAGCCAGCCTTGGGAACAGCCTAGCATGTTATGCATTTTTGACCCGATGAAGGCGATGTTCCCTCAAGGGTTGGGCGTGCCTTACCAGGGCAGGAGAACACAACCGATGACCGCCTTAACAGCTGGCACGCAGTCTTCGACAAGTATAGTAGATACAGCAACGTCGCATTGCCAGGCCTGGACTCGTGCAGTTAAGGCCCGTCGGGGAGCGAGCTCGCGAGACCGTCAGCACGAAGCTTATCAGAAGGTTTTGCTCTTGCTCCAATCCTTTGCTAGTTTCTTTGACTTGTGCACTCTCATGGAGGATGATACAGAGACTGGTCAGGACTCATTGCAGGCGATTCTGGCTGGCAAATCCCCAGCCACAGTTTTGAAACATGTGGGGCCAATTCGTACTTTTTGTGAATGGCTGGTGAAGTCAGGGAACCTTCCTCCTTTTCCTGAAAAGGTCGTTTGGTCTTTTGTCAACTGCGTCTTGAAGCTGCCCCGAACGGCTGCCACCACTTTGGATACATGTCTAAAGGCCATCAAATGGAGTTATCATGCCCTGGGATTACGGGTACGACTTGAAGTTTTTCAAAGCGCACGTGTCAACGGACTGGTGGCTAAAGCTCTGGCCAACAAGAGTCCTTGGGACCCGGCTCCCCCTCTGCAAGTACACGAGGTGTTACAGCTGCATGCAATCGCTCAGGACGAGGGCATCTCCCTTATTGATAGATGTGGTGCAGTTCATTTTCTGGCCATGCTTTATGGCAGAGCTAGAGCTTCTGATGTTCGTTGTATTCAACCTTTGATTATTGACAAGAGTGGCGCGGACTGGAGTCACGGTTTCATTGAACTAGGTACCCTCTACCATAAAACTTCACGGCTTGATGCTCAGCAACGCCGAATCCTTCCTTTGGTGATTCCGGGAATTGGTATTGCTAAAGTCCCGTTGGGACAACTACTGCTGGAGTTGAGAGATGAAGCTGGGTTGCCGAATGATGGGATTGATGTCCCTTTCCTGCCGGCCCCTCGGCCTGATGGTAGTTGGTCTTCGGACCCCCTGTCATCTAGTGAAGTGACTCGCTGGCTGCGTTTTCTACTCCCTCGTCCTGATTCAGAAAAGCCATTGTCTAGTCATTCTCTCAAGGCGACCACCCTCGTATGGTGCTCCAAATTCGGCATGCTGAGGGAGACTAAGCGCGTTCTTGGTCATCACGCTGACGCTGCCACAGGATCAGACGCGGTGTACGGTCGGGAGCTGCAGAGTGCTGCGTTGCGCGAGTACATCATTATCCTGGAAGCGGTTGCGTCAGGAAAATTTTTTCCTGACCAAACTAGGAGCGGCCATTTTGCTCAAGGCTGGAACCGTCAAAAGATCATGGAGTCTGCGGCGGTTGCACCTGGAGATGATGAAACCAGTCAGGGGGACACGCCCGACGATCAGGACGCTGCTTTGGCTGTAGTTTCGGATGCTTCCGATTCGGAGGAGGATAATTCGGAGAGCCCCTCGTACTGGGCTCACCCTACAAGTCAGGTCTTGCACAGAACCACACTTGGGTCTGCTTTGTTTTTGTGCGGTAGAGCTTTTGGAGATCACTACCGCCGAGTCCCTATGGTCAGGGCACATGCTTACCCACAGTGTTCTAAATGTTTCTCTTAGAGCCAATTTCCCCTAATGGAGAAGTGGTGAGTACGAGCGTAGTTGGAAAACAGCAGGGTGAGTTTGCCGTCATGCTAGCTCGCAGACTCGGGTGTGATGTCTCTGTTTGTGAGTGTTTGTTTGGCTCGTACAGCTTGTAGCGGCCATGACAAGTTCAGTGGACTCGGCCCCTTACTTCCTTCAGAGAGCAGAGGAAATTTTGTTAACCAAGCGGGTCGTTGATGCACTAACTGCCAAAGGGGTCAAAACCTTGGCTCAGCTGGCCTTTTGCGTGGGCCAGCCGGGGCAACTCCTGGCTCAATCGGATTTCGATACATGGAGCACAGCAGTGCTGGCAGACCTTACGGTGGGCGAGAAGGCATCACTGAGACGGTTGATTCTTGAGGCCCAGACGATGTTGGTGGCCTCCCTTAAGGACATGGCAGAACCGTCCGAGGGTGTTGCACCTAAGAAGGTGGGACTCGCTGAGCGTAATGCACGCATGGACCAGTTGCGCACTCAGCTTTCGGGGATTTCCCTGACTGGCCAGTTGGAGCCTAGTCACGCCTTGTTGGACATGACCGTTCAGCAGTGGGAAAACCGATGCCTTAAGTATATTGGCCCGGAAAAATGCCACAGCCGCGAGGAGGAAGTTCAGAACGTGAAGCCGTTGACCACCAGCCTCTCCCTCGAAGGGGGAAAACTCAAAGTTACGGAGTCTTCTGGTATGGAAGATCGTGATATAGAGGGATCCCTCCAGGTGTTAAACGCCCTTAGAAGACGGGGAGTTGCATATGCATTCGCCAGGCTGATTAGTTGGGACAAGCACGAGGCCTACGTTTCCTCGCTTTTCAAGTACCTCACCAAACCAGCTCAACAAGGTTACCGTAAGGTTTCCTTGAGGCAGATTCTGCGAGCTGACAAGTTGGCGTTCGCAAAGATGTCCGAGGCAGGAGCAGAGGTTCGCGCAGATGCATCGGGGACTTTGCCTTTGGATGCCAGGATTTCTTCGGTGCTGCAGGATTATGATTTGATCGTTGCGCTCCTTCCTTTGGGGGATTTTGAAGGTGGAGGAAAGTCGCGATTGGGAAAAGGCAACCGTAGTCATCCGTACGAGCATGCTCCGAACAAAGGTAAGCCGGGCAAGGGGAAGTCCTTTTGGAGCCCCAGGGGCTCCGAGTCATGGTCCGGAAAGGGCAAACCCTCACTCAAGGGCAAGGAGAAGGCTGGCATAGGGAAAGGTTACGGGGCTGGCAAGTCGGAATGGCTACCCGAGGGCCTACGTTACCAGGGAGCGTCCGCATGGAACAAGAAGGGCAACAAGGTCTGCTATGGTTTTAACCTCGGCGGATGCACGGACGCCAACTGTCAGAGGGGTGATCATGGTTGCATCATTTACAAGTGTGGTGGTGATCACCCGGTCACCAAGTGCCCACTGAAGCCTAAAAAGCTGTGACTAGGTGATCCTGGTCTCGATGAGACTTCGCTGGCTCAGGATGTTGAGATGGTTCCCCAGGATGAATCCGTTAGTGGCGTCACCTCTGCTCTGAACCAGGAGGTCGGTATGGAGGCCTTACCTTCAGGTGCGGGATTGGAACCCGTATCTGCAGTTGGGGTTGCCGAAGGTTGTGCATGTGACATTCAATGTTCTTTTTCGACGGCTTCAATACCGTCGGCCGCAACACTGCCAGTTTTCCAGACCGGCGAGGAGACATCTTCTCGGAGCGAGCAGTGTTCTTTGGCTACAGAGCCGCAACAAGTTGTCTCGAATGAACAGCACGGGGGACCTACCCGTGCGATCCTTCAATGTTTTGCTGGGCAGGCCCGTGTGGCTGCAGCTTTACTCGCGCAGGGTTATTTTGCTTATGGAGTGGATCGTGTTAAACACAAGTCCGCTATGGCACCTGTTTTGCAAATGGACCTGTCCTCTCGGACAGCTTGTGATTCTGTTCTTACTTGGTTGGACAAACGAAAAATTGCGGGGGTGCTGATTTGCATACCAAAGCTCACCTTGGACCCCATCTCTGCGGCATTTGTTTTCGCGGTTATCAATGGATGCCTCGACAGGGACTTGCCGTTAGTAGTAGAAGGCTCTTGCAAGTCCCCATTTTGGGATAATTTAAACCAACTTCCAGACGCTCAGCAAGCACCCCATTGGGTCGAAGTGGACTGGGGATGCTGGGTCCCTGCGAGTCAGCAGCGGAGTTTTGTGATGTCGAACCTTCCTGAAATTACCACGATTAGGCGCGAAGGGCGAGAACCGGCAGAGAAGTCGACAACACTGGATACCTCCTCAGGGGCCTACCCCCGGGGTTTTGCGACTGCTTTGGCTGAGGTCTTCGCGGCTGGCGTTACAGCGAGAGAACTTTTGTGCCAAAACCCTTCTTTGGCCAATAAGGCCATTCGAGTGTCGGCCATGCATCAACCTCGGGGGCACTTGAATGAGGTCATGCCGGAATGGAAGGTGGTCGTCTATGTGCTGCTGCCTAGATCAGTGATTGAGGATCCTTTCTCAGGACGCAAGCGTCTCAAGCAGGAATGGCGGATTCCGGATGGCATCCGTGTGCTGCCGGGGATGGCCGCCCTGCCGGTGGATTCCCAGCTTCTGTCGCGGACTCAGGCAGGGGGGAACTTGAGCCCGCAACTTCAGCAGGAAATGCAGCAACTGGACGGTGCCTCAGTGCTGAGGGTGGGGATTCCTTGGGATCCGATTGAATTTATTGGCAAGGCAGCAAAGCTAGGACACCCTGATCATCAGCTGTCTAAATGCAACAAACCACTGGAGAAGTTGATAGAGCAACTTGTACATCGTCCAGGTTCGGTGAGATCCCAGAGAAAGTTTTACCTTGAGAAATGGGCTAGAAGAGCCAAAGAACTGGAGCCAGAGGAGGCAGAGCTGAAGGCTGGTATGTCCACCCATCGAGGAGCGATCCTCGGACCGAAACGTATTCTCCTCTTCCAAGAAATGCTTCAAGACATTCAATATGATGATATGGGTGTGGTGCAGGAGCTCATTCAGGGAGCCACCCTCACAGGCCCTATCCCAGTGACAGGAGTGTTGGATGCGAAACTGAAGCCAGCTAGGATGGACATTGAACAACTTGTGGACATGTCCGACCAGGTGTGTGGACAGATTTTCGACAGGACAATATCCAGTGGTGACAGAAACATGGACACGTTGTTGTGGGAGAAAACGTTAGAGGAGGTTGAGAAGGGTCACCTCGCTGGACCTTTCGATGTTAGCCATCTCCCCAAAGGCTGTTTGGTGAGTTCCCGTTTCCCTCTGATGCAGGGAGGTAAACTCAGACCTATTGACAACTACTCTTCCAGTCTCATTAACGACACGGTTACCGTCTCCGAGAAACCTGTTACACATTCAATTGACGAGATCGCACTCCTAATTACCAAGCTATCGAAGGCAGCTAGGAAAAAGGGACTGTTGGAACTCTTCGGGAAGACGGCTGACCTGAAAAGCGCATATCGACAGTTGGCCATTTCAGATGAGAGTTTAAGATTTTCGTACTTAGCAGTGTACGACCCGATCGAGGGGAAGCCCAAATTATTCCAGCAACTGGCGGTACCTTTTGGATCCACGAAAGCAGTATACTTCTTCTTGAGGGTTGCAAGGGCTCTTTGGACGATCCTGGTGGAAGGAGCCAGAATCCCTACGACGAATTACTTTGACGACTTTGTTCTCCTCGCATTGAGCGGTGACAGGAGTTCATGTGGGCATACCTTTGATGAGGTCATGAAACTGTTGGGTTGGAAGTTGTCAACAGACAAGACTACGGAGTGGAGCATAGGTTTCGAAGCTTTGGGCGTTTTGTTTGAGCTGGACCAAGCAGGGACAGGGGTCCTGAAAGTTAAGAACACCGAACGAAGGCGTCGAGAGTTGGTCACAGCCATCAGAGGTCACCTGGAGAATGGTTTGATGGGTCAGAAGGAGGCCCTGCAACTGAGGGGCCGATTACAGTTCGCACAAGCTCAATTCTTCGGAAGGTTAGGCAGGAGGTGTCTGGTTGAGATCACGAGACATGCCTATGGTGGGAGGCGGAAAATTCCGGGATACACTAAAGACCTTTTGGAAGAGTTCTGCAAGTTCTTAGACGCTGCGCAGCCCAGGCTAGTGGGACAGGTGTCGTGCAGATCGTTTATGATACTCACCGATGCAGCCTTCGAAACCGAGACAAGGTCTGGTGGATTAGGTGGTGTGCTCCTTACGGGGAGTGGGACAGCGCTGTCATTCTTCAGTGTTCCAATCTCGGAAATCCAGACTCAAGTGTTATCTGCGGAGGACGAACAAACCATTATCTATGAGCTGGAAATGCTTGGGGTTTTGGTTGGTTTGAAGTTGCTAACAGGCCAGACTGCAGCCTTTGCTGAATCGTATTCCCAGCATGGAGCGACTGCTGGAACTGGGGTAATCATCTACCTCGACAATGATGCGGCCCGTCACGCCTACATCTCAGGATCTGCTAAGAAAGGAGTTGCTGGAATGTTGGTGGATGAAGCAAACTTCCTGGAATATGTTCACGGATTTCTACCGTGGTATGCAAGAGTTGCCTCCCCAGCAAATCTTGCAGATCAACCTTCGAGGTTCCAACTTGATTTGGTTAGGAAGTTAGGATTCAAGGACGAATCGCATGAAGCGAGGAGGATCGTTTCGGCGATTGTGAAGAGGGCCTCGAAACTGAAGGTTTGACACACGGCTCAGGTGAATGGGGAAAGGAGCCCTGTGTCTCACAGGACATTTCGAGACTCAACAACAGTCTTGGGTCTTACAGGAGGGATCGAGATCCAACTAGCCGTGCTCGGTACTGTTTCCCCACAACGTGAAAAGATTCGAACGAGAGCAAGTGATGTGAGCAGAATGCATGTTGCTTGATGAAGATTGTGTCATGCTTGAAGTGCTCAAACACGACATGACATTTCATAACAAGCACGGTTTTGAACAATAAGTATCGTTCTTCGAATGCCTGGAGAAGATAGAGCTTTATTGTTCAAAGGAAACAACATCAAAATGTTGTGGTGAACAAAACATTTGATTGTTGTTTCAGTGCTTGCCTTTTTGCACAACTTATTTCTAATGCTTGATCAGTTTTATGCTTGTTCATGCAGGATTTGTATTTACTTATACACCCGTCGCAGCGGGACCTCTCAAAGGGCAGGATGCCCGGAAAGTGCTCTTAGAAGCTGATAGATTGTTTTCGAAAAACCCACCCTCGCCACCCTTGGAGACTAACGTAAACGTTCTTGCAACCATGTCAGGAGAGGACTCATGTGCACACGAATATCCGGTAAGGGACCAGGCGGCTCAATGAGCGTGTACAATCAGGAACCCTTGTTAGTGCGGGCCTTACTTCATGTGGTGACAGTTCCGCTTGTTTGCTCGACCATGCAGGCTCGAGTCTCGTTCTTTTCATCGCTGTACTTTTCTCAGCATTTTCATGGCGCGGTCGTTGACGCGCGATCAGCTCAATGATTTTCGGGTGTGGCTTCACTCTTTGAATATGGATTCCCTCATGAAGGTGGCTGAGGTATTGGACGACCTCATGGCAGACCGTGAGATGCGGCAACAGGAGGCTGTTGCGGCTCGCCAGTCTCAGTGGCAGTTTGTGAACCCTGCACCTGCCTTAGAGCAACCGAGTGAAGCTGCCTCGTCAAGCTCTCAGAGACAGCCAGAAACTTCTTGAACTGTCGTTCTGAACCACATGGATATCTTGTTCAGGCCGTCACACTTAGGCCGAACTTGTGAGAGACCGTGAGTTAGCCGTAGTCTCCTCTCGCAGGGGAAAGGAGCCCTGTGTCTCACAGGACATTTCGAGACTCAACAACAGTCTTGGGTCTTACAGGAGGGATCGAGATCCAACTAGCCGTGCTCGGTACTGTTTCCCCACAACGTGAAAAGATTCGAACGAGAGCAAGTGATGTGAGCAGAATGCATGTTGCTTGATGAAGATTGTGTCATGCTTGAAGTGCTCAAACACGACATGACATTTCATAACAAGCACGGTTTTGAACAATAACACAGAGAATGTGCAAGCATACAGGCAATTTGCCTTGGCCAAAGTCTTCAAGCCAATGGCAACGACTTGGTCAAAACGACATTCCGGCCTCACTTCGGATGAGGGTAGCGGTACGTCAAAACCGAGGACAAGGAATGAGAGGGGGAACTTACCGGCAGTTTCGCCCCACAGTTTTAGTAAGCTTTTGTTTCACTTGAACCCACAGCCCCTTCGGGTGGCTACGCCTCGCAGCGTGCAGACGAAAAATTCACCCTGCTGTCATAGAGCGGCGGCCCGCCAACTGCTGCCGTCGACGAAGGGCGTGAGTGCACAGTTTTCGGCCTCGCTTCGCTGGAGGGTAGCTTTTCGTCCTCGCGTTGCTGAGGGAACCTTGTGACCTACAGTCTGCTCTGGGTCACAGTGAGAGTTGCAGCCTCGCATTGCTTGAGGGGTGACGCTAGCCTGTTGCTCACCAGAGATTCCTGCTGTCTCTGGGTGAGCAAAACCCACCGACCCTCATTTGGATTGAGGGCTGTGCTGAAGGTGAGTTTGGGTTCCTCGCTCACTTGTGTGGAAAACGAAGGTGAGACCGAAACACGGGGGGAAAACGGCCAGGCACGCTGCAGACAGTGCAGGCCAACGTCGCACTGCAAGCGGCATCCTTGCAGTGGTGACAGGAGTGTCCCGAACAATAGCGGTGTGCTCGAGCCCAAGCTTGCAGGTTTTCGGGGATCGGCAAGCTGAGCACAACAGGATTTTCTTCGCAGGTAGAATCAGGAAGAAAAGATTTGGCCCAACCCTGGTGGATCTGCCTGGACACAAATAACCAGGGGCATCAGTGTCGTAAAGCTCATTGACTGGTGCTACTGAGAAACTGTTGCCAAAGAACTTGCAGTAGGACTGTGGTGCGGCGCAGTGCAAGTTGAAGAGCAGCTGTTGGTGGCTGCTCCCCGGAAAACCAATAGTCCAAGAAAGCCTCCTTCGGCCTCGCTCCGTGCTGAGGGTTTGTAAGGGTTGGTATTGGCCGGAAGGATTCAGATGGAGGTTACCCGATCTTCGCGCTTTTCCCATCTGAAGGCAACCAATGGTAATCAGCCTGCTGGACATGGCAGGCCTGCTTTTGTTTACATCCACGTCTCCTGCAAGGGCTGGGGTCTGTGTTTAGGTCCTCGCGGCACGGCCGCTGGAGGTAGTTTGAAGATGTTGGCTCTCACTGTCTGGTGAGTGGTTTGTATGGGCACTTGCTGGGGCAAGGCGGCTCTGGCGTCTGAGGATGGTACATGTGCTGGCTGCTGAGTACGGGCCACCGAAAGAGACCTGTGGTAAGACAAGCGATGAAAGGAGCCGAACTCCTAAACTCTAGGACAGGCTAGCTCACGCGGACGCCACGCAGAGTATGTGTCACTATCTTCAGATGTTGGAGCCAAATTGCCTCGCCGTGTGACGTGAGATGTGGTGTTTGGATTCGGCCTCAAGCACTGGAAGGCCTACAACAACAAATCCGAATGAAAACTGTGGTCCTAAGACACGCGGAGCAGCTGCTTATACGTGGCACCGCGGGGGTCACAAAGAGATAGAGGGCTTGCCAGCAAGGGAACTCTGTCTAGAGATAGCCCTGGCTCAGTGAGGAGCTGAGGGCCTGGCTGCGCAGATGCAGCGGAATGGTTGTTCGGCCTCGCCTCCGCTGAGGGAACAACAGTCAATGCTTCTCTGCAGTGTCGGTCCGGGTTAGTAAGAGCGAGAACGCCGGGACCTCGAGCTGCAGTTTACCATGAAGCAACCGCGTGAGATGCATTATTGGTCAACTGGCGAGTAAGAGCGAGAAAGCCAGGGTGACGCTACTTTGGGGGAGGCTGCAAGGCACGGTTAGTAAGTGCGAGAAAGCCGGAGCTGCGGACGAACCTGGAGTAGCAGTCTTTCATACCTCACGTGTTTTACTTTGCGGCCTTGCATGCGCTGAGGAATATGCCTCGAACATCCAGTGCTGAGTGGGGATTGCCAAACTTACGGAGGCTGATGCCACAACAAGTGCCTCAACAGCAATGCATGCGGAGGGCAAAGTTCGGCCTCGCGAGTGCTGAGGGTTGCAGCTGAGAGAGGGCCTAGCTGAGAACGCAACACCTCAAGCGAGGTAATTTTTAGTGCATGCAGCTTGGACGGCTGATGCTACTGGGCGCAAAGCGGTAAAGCAGCTTGAAGCATAGACTCCGCGGTGCCGGTGTGTCGGAGCAATTGATAGGTACAACCGCAGCCCAGCAGAGCTCAATCAAACAAAGCAACATTCGGCCTCGACTTTGGTCTGAGGGAATGTGAGCTATAAAGAGCAAACTCCAGAATATGGATGAGGGACACTGGCCAGGCATGGAGGCCAGCAAAGGGCAGGAACCAGCATTGCACTGGAGAAGCCTCGAGTCCCAAAGGCAGTGAACTTTGTGGTGAGGAATACGTCGACTGGTAAGTAAGTGCGAGAAAGCCAGGGCGATTCTGGGGAGAACAGCAAGGCACGGTTAGTAAGT
Source organism: Symbiodinium natans (assembly GCA_905221605.1). Taxonomy (NCBI): domain Eukaryota; class Dinophyceae; order Suessiales; family Symbiodiniaceae; genus Symbiodinium; species Symbiodinium natans. Next base: position 47,710 of record CAJNDS010000651.1, read on the forward strand.
GCGAGAACACCGGAGCTGCTGAGAACCCTGGATTAGCCGGGACGTACTCCGTGGAGGATTCGTTGTCACTGCTTTCAGAAATGCCCACAAGGACCAAGCATGCAGCTAACCCGTGGTCGCAGAGTGGGCCTCACTTCGGTTGAGGGAATCGACTCCCAAGTGAGAGTATGGAGTTTTGGTGGCAAACAAGAGAGCCAGCCGACTGTCTTTGGAACAATGACTACGGCTGGATTGGAGAATGTCAAGTCTCACAATGGATAGCGGCCTCGTACATAATATCCTCACAGGCAGGGTGGGTTTGACCTGGTTGTCGGCACCTTGCCCGGCCCCCTGTCAGGCGCCTGTACCGGCCACCTGTTGAAGGTGTGTGGCGTGGGGTCACCGGTGCGTAGCGGCGATTTCGGTCGCTTAGCGTCCTCCAGCCTAAAAAGGGGTATGTTTGGGCAGGTACTTCACCTGTTCCTCCTGCTTGGCTCGTGTTGGAGATGTGTGAATCGAGGGCATGGATCCGTCAAGGTGAGATGACGAGAAAGTGCAGAATTGGGCCTCAATCGGAACGGTCTATGTGTGGGGATTGACCACCCCGCCGGTAGAGGGATAGCGGCCTCTGAGAATCGGAGGGCATGGATCACCTCCCGGCAAAAGCCACAGGAAGTATGCCCTGTGCATGCAAGAGGCAGCCACCGTAACCAGAGTCCATGAAGCCTTGGGCCATGACCTGGTTTGAAGACATGTCCGGCCTCACTACGGTTGAGGGGTGTGGATGGAAGCACTCAGGACATGCAATGAGACTCGTAGAACGAGCATCTGGGTCTACAGGAATGACCTCCATTCGGTTGAGGGATAGCGGCCTCCACGAACGAGGGCATGGATCGCCTCCCGAATAGACAACAAAGAGAATGTGCAAGAATACAGGCAATTTGCCTTGGCCAAAGTCCTCACTTCGGTTGAGGGTAGCGGTACGTCAAAACCGAGGACAAGGAATGAGAGGGGGAACTTACCGGCAGTTTCACCCCACAGTTTTAGTAAGCTTTTGTTTCACTTGAACCCACAGCCCCTTCGGGTGGCTACGCCTCGCAGCGTGCAGACGAAAAATTCACCCTGGCTCAAGTCTCGGCTCAACCCCGGTGGGGTGCGCAGGTAGTGAGCTGTTCGGTGGCCTGGAGGCTGTACCTAAGGGTGGGCTCCAACAGGACTCAAACCGAAACCACTGTGTTTGCTCGGTAGTTCTGCCAGCCACATAGCTGCCTGTGTACGGCCTCGCCGAGTGCTGAGGGAACTTTCGACCTCGCTGCTGAGGGTGTTGTCGGCCTCGCATAAGCTGAGGATTGTGGAAAGTCTTCGGCCTCGCTCGGAGGGACAACATAGTTCGGCCTCACCACGGTTGAGGGAAACACCTCCTGGAACTGAGGTGCAAGAAGATAGCAGACCTGTGCGAGCGAAGAGGGTTCCGAGGCCTTAACTTCCTTTGTTGGAACAGGGCCCCGTCTCAACCGCAGATTTCCGCTCGTGGGCTATCGGCGACCAGAGTGGCCGTCCACAGTGCCCTGGACAGTGTGCCACACGCCAAAGAGACTTGCTGCAAGGCAGACGGAGAGCGACGGACCATGCCGGCAATTGCGTGCTGTGTATTTGCATGGTCACACCAGGGGCGTCGTGAAGGGCTTTTCCTGGAACTGTCGCAGTCATATCGTATCCACTTTGTCCGTCGCACCAGGAGAGGCAACATAGCCTGGGGCAGCTGTGGGAATTGGAATGTCCAAAGAAGCCTGAATGCAGCTAACCTCCACCTGCAGCTCCGGGATTTCCGATGCTGTGAGGATGCGAGGCTTTGGAACATCGATTTCTATGTCGATCCCACAAACCCATCCCTGATGATTGATGGCAGCGGACGTGAAATCAGGTACCTGGGTAGGCTGGTGATTATGGTGTATGGCCCTGATGTGTCGAGAAGGATGCTGGCCTTGTCGGAAGATGATGAGGAATGGATGCTCCTTTGAGGTGATGAAACGTCGCCGGCCAGTAACCAGGCAAGTGGAAGTGGATTGAATTGCGAGCACAGCCTCGCCATTAAGGGCCATGTGAGGGCAAACCCGAATGCAGGCTTAGCTTGCCGGAATGAGGGTGATCAACATACCCTCGCAGCACAATGCTTTCAGAACCCGTGAAACCAGCGGAGATGCCATGTGAGGCTATGCAAGGGCAGTTTCGGCCTCGCTATGCTGGAGTAAAGGTTCGGCCTCGCCTCGGCTGAGGGAATGGATGGTTCGGCCTCGCCAAGGCTGAGGGAACAACAGAAGGGTTGCGAAAACGCCTCGCTGATGAAGAAGGTGCATGATGTTCCGGCCTCGCATCAGCTGAGGGAAGAATGATGGAATGGGCAGGCCGGGCACTTATTGGTCTGCCGGAATTGAGTCTGGGAGACTCTGGAAGCACTGCATGCAGCTTGGACGGCTGATGCTACTGGGCGCAAAGCGGTAAAGCAGCTTGAAGCATAGACTCCGCGGTGCCGGTGTGTCGGAGCAATTGATAGGTACAACCGCAGCCCAGCAGTGCTCAATCAAACAATGCAACATTCGGCCTCGACTTTGGTCTGAGGGAATGTGAGCTATAAAGAGCAAACTCCAGAATATGGATGAGGGACACTGGCCAGGCATGGAGGCCAGCAAAGGGCAGGTACCAGCATTGCACTGGAGAAGCCTCGAGTCCCAATGGCAGTGAACTTTGTGGTGAGGAATACGTCGACTGGTAAGTAAGTGCGAGAAAGCCAGGGCGATTCTGGGGAGAACAGCAAGGCACGGTTAGTAAGTGCGAGAACACCGGAGCTGCTGAGAACCCTGGATTAGCCGGGACGTACTCCGTGGAGGATTCGTTGTCACTGCTTTCAGAAATGCCCACAAGGACCAAGCATGCAGCTAACCCGTGGTCGCAGAGTGGGCCTCACTTCGGTTGAGGGTAATCGACTCCCAAGTGAGAGTATGGAGTTTTGGTGGCAAACAAGAGAGCCAGCCGACTGTCTTTGGAACAATGGCTACGGCTGGATTGGAGAATGTCAAGTCTCACAATGGATAGCGGCCTCGTACATAATATCCTCACAGGCAGGGTGGGTTTGACCTGGTAGTCGGCACCTTGCCCGGCCCCCTGTCAGGCGCCTGTACCGGCCACCTGTTGAAGGTGTGTGGCGTGGGGTCACCGGTGCGTAGCGGCGATTTCGGTCGCTTAGCGTCCTCCAGCCTAAAAAGGGGTATGTTTGGGCAGGTACTTCACCTGTTCCTCCTGCTTGGCTCGTGTTGGAGATGTGTGAATCGAGGGCATGGATCCGTCAAGGTGAGATGACGAGAAAGTGCAGAATTGGGCCTCAATCAATATGGAACGGTCTATGGGGATTGACCACCCCGCTGGTAGAGGGATAGCGGCCTCTGAGAATCGGAGGGCATGGATCACCTCCCGGCAAAAGCCACAGGAAGTATGCCCTGTGCATGCAAGAGGCAGCCACCGTAACCAGAGTCCATGAAGCCTCGGGCCATGACCTGGTTTGAAGACATGTCCGGCCTCACTACGGTTGAGGGGTGTGGATGGAAGCACTCAGGACATGCAATGAGACTCGTAGAACGAGCATCTGGGTCTACAGGAATTGACCTCCATTCGGTTGAGGGATAGCGGCCTCCACGAACGAGGGCATGGATCACCTCCCGAATAGACAACACAGAGAATGTGCAAGCATACAGGCAATTTGCCTTGGCCAAAGTCTTCAAGCCAATGGCAACGACTTGGTCAAAACGACATTCCGGCCTCACTTCGGTTGAGGGTAGCGGTACGTCAAAACCGAGGACAAGGAATGAGAGGGGGAACTTACCGGCAGTTTCACCCCACAGTTTTAGTAAGCTTTTGTTTCACTTGAACCCACAGCCCCTTCGGGTGGCTACGCCTCGCAGCGTGCAGACGTAAAATTCACCTGGCTCAAGGTTTCGGCTCAACCCCGGTGGGGTGCTCAGGTAGAGAGCGTCTTTAGTGCCGTTGTGGCTGGCCCTGGGGCTTGTAACTAAGGGTAGGTTCCGTTTTGAGGCCCTGGCAAAACTGTGTTTGCTCGTAGGCCGGCTGACCGGCTAAGCTGTCATAGAGCGGCGGCCCGCCAACTGCTGCCGTCGACGAAGGGCGTGAGTGCACAGTTTTCGGCCTCGCTTCGCTGGAGGGAAGCTTTTCGTCCTCGCGTTGCTGAGGGAACCTTGTGACCTACAGTCTGCTCTGGGTCACAGTGAGAGTTGCAGCCTCGCTTTGCTTGAGGGGTGACGCTAGCCTGTTGCTCACCAGAGATTCCTGCTGTCTCTGGGTGAGCAAAACCCACCGACCCTCATTTGGATTGAGGGCTGTGCTGAAGGTGAGTTTGGGTTCCTCGCTCACTTGTGTGGAAAACGAAGGTGAGACCGAAACACGGGGGAAAACGGCCAGGCACGCTGCAGACAGTGCAGGCCAACGTCGCACTGCAAGCGGCATCCTTGCAGTGGCGACAGGAGTGTCCCGAACAATTGCGGTGTGCTCGAGCCCAAGCTTGCAGGTTTTCGGGGATCTGCAAGCTGAGCACAACAGGATTTTCTTCGCAGGTAGAATCAGGTAGAAAAGATTTGGCCCAACCCTGGTGGATCTGCCTGGACACAAATAACCAGAGGCATCAGTGTCGTAAAGCTCATTGACTGGTGCTACTGAGAAACCGTTGCCAAAGAACTTGCAGTAGGACTGTGGTGCGGCGCAGTGCAAGTTGAAGAGCAGCTGGTGGTGGCTGCTCCCCGGAAAACCAATAGTCCAAGAAGCCTCCTTCGGCCTCGCTCCGTGCTGAGGGTTTGTAAGGGTTGGTATTGGCCGGAAAGGATTCAGATGGAGGTTACCCGATCTTCGCGCTTTTCCCATCTGAAGGCAACCAATGGTAATCAGCCTGCTGGACATGGCAGGCCTGCTTTTGTTTACATCCACGTCTCCTGCAAGGGCTGGGGTCTGTCCGTGCACACAGACAAGGCGGAACCTTGCAGATGTTTAGGTCCTCGCGGCACGGCCGCTGGAGGTTGTTTGAAGATGTTGGCTCTCACTATCTGGTGAGTGGTTTGTATGGGCACTTGCTGGGGCAAGGCGGCTCTGGCGTCTGAGGATGGTACATGTGCTGGCTGCTGAGTACGGGCCACCGAAAGAGACCTGTGGTAAGACAAGCGATGAAAGGAGCCGAACTCCTAAACTCTAGGACAGGCTAGCTCACGCGGACGCCACGCAGAGTATGTGTCACTATCTTCAGATGTTGGAGCCAAATTGCCTAGCCTTGTGACGTGAGATGTGGTGTTTGGATTCGGCCTCAAGCACTGGAAGGCCTACAACAACAAATCCGAATGAAAACTGTGGTCCTAAGACACGCGGAGCAGCTGCTTATACGTGGCACCGCGGGGGTCACATAGAGATAGAGGGCTTGCCAGCAAGGGAACTCTGTCTAGAGAGAGCCCTGGCTCAGTGAGGAGCTGAGGGCCTGGCTGCGCAGATGCAGCGGAATGGTTGTTCGGCCTCGCCTCCGCTGAGGGAACAACAGTCAATGCTTCTCTGCAGTATCGGTCCGGGTTAGTAAGAGCGAGAACGCCGGGACCTCGAGCTGCAGTTTTACCATGAAGCAACCGCGTGAGATGCATTATTGGTCAACTGGTGAGTAAGAGCGAGAAAGCCAGGGTGACGCTACTTTGGGGGAGGCTGCAAGGCACGGTTAGTAAGTGCGAGAAAGCCGGAGCTGCGGACGAACCTGGAGTAGCAGTCTTTCATACCTCACGTGTTTCACTTTGCGGCCTCGCATGCGCTGAGGAAATATGCCTCGAACAGAACATCCAGTGCTGAGTGAGGATTGCCAAACTTACGGAGGCTGATGCCACAACAAGTGCCTCAACAGCAATGCATGCGGAGGGCAAAGTTCGGCCTCGCGAGTGCTGAGGGTTGCAGCTGAGAGAGGGCCTAGCTGAGAACGCAACACCTCAAGCGAGGTAATTTTTAGTTTAGTTTCACCTTGACCAACGGCCCCTTCGGGTGGCTACGCCTCGCAGCGTGCAGAAAGAAAAATTCACCCGGGTCTGGAATGAAGACTTGTACTACAACCCGAACTGCTGGCATTGCGGAAAGGCGTGGAAAAAGGCCACCTACCGTGAGCGAGCATGGTCAAGCCAGCGTAAGAAGTGGCAATGGCCAAAGGACGACGCTACATGGTGGACAAGACAGGCCAAGAACAAAGAAGGGATGGCCGACCAAGCCCTCACGAAGGCGTGGGGTACGCTTTCTATGGAGGCAAAGAAGGCCATCGAAGAAGCAGGATGGAAGCCGCGGACGATGGAGCCGGGGCCCATTTGGCCCCCGGGACTACCAGGCAGTGGATCGCAAACCGAAAGCATGACGCAAAAGGAGTACCACGCGGCCATTGAAACGGTGTGGCAGGGAGCTGAGCCCGCAGTGCAAAGGCTGCTCAGAGCAGCGGGTATTCCCCCGCCAGGGGACTACAAGCCTGAGGACGAGACGCCAAAGCAGGAGCTCAGCCGCCATGTTGGTACATACAGAAGGACGACAAACAAGCTGAGATCACTCATTGAGAAGAAGGTCCGGCTTCAAGACAAAACGGAGAAGATCAAGAGTGAGTTCGAGCAGGCCATGAAGCAGCTTGCGCAAGTCAGCCAGGCCATCCAGGCCACGGAGCTGGAGGTAGCGGAAGCACAGAAGAAGGTACAAGCCTGTGTGAAAGATGAAGAGGACTCGCCATACAAAGACGTCGCGTCCTACCTGAAAAGGAAGGGATCATCCTGTCCGAGGAGCAAGCGGAGGCGCTCAAAACGAGGATGGCGGTCAAGGTCGTGGAGACAGATTGGACGGGAGTCTTGGGACAAAGAGAGCCGGGCATGCCAGTCGAACTAGGCATCTATGGGCCGATGCGCATGTCTCGAGATGTGTCAGTCAGGGCAACGCCGACGGGGCGCGAACGCTCGCCGGCGCGTGCCCATGGCGAGTGAAACCACAGGCTGGGACAGGAGCGGAGGGGCCGACACCTCAGGGCAGCTCCTGGTCCGAACAGCCAAAATATGAAGGCAAGACAAGTAGAGGAGTCTCAATGGGGAGACTCTGATATCTCTTTTGATGGTGGCCGGAAGCAGTGTTACGGGGACATTGTATGGCCACAGGCACATGGGGAAGGCAGTCAAGCTGTGTTTAGTACCCAGGTGCCTAGTACAAACAGCACAGTGGAAGACAGCCAAGAGAGCTGGAGTCCAGTTACGAGGGGTCCGGAGCCTGTCCGAGCTGTGGACAGCAGTTGGGCGGTCACAGGGCCCAGATACTTCCATATAACAAGGGAAGACATCGAAGAGGAATGTGAGCATTCGGCCTCGCGAGAAGCTGAGGGAGGCCAAACACAGATGAGAGACCATGCAGCGGTTAGAGGGGAGAACATGAAGGCCTCGCAGGAAGCTGAGGAAATACGATTCTCGGCCTCGCCGTGTGCTGAGGGTCGCAGAGGAAAACAAAAGCCCAAGAAGCGGAAAGCAAAACCCACGGAACCACCAAAAGATCTGCCACAGGAGTGGCAAACGCTATGCCAAGTGGTGGGTAGATATGATGCTTCCAGTGAGGCTGCCGCACTCGAAGCCATTGAGAAGCTGGAAGAGCAGGAACTCAACCCGCTACAACAACGAGCATGCCACGAAGTGCTTCGTTCCTTTGTGGAGCAGGACGCGCAATATGCCAAATGGATCTTGGCAGATGTGGCAAGTGGGTATCGCCAAGATGATAAGGCCGAATGCATCAAAATCACAGCGGCTAACATCACCAGCTGGAGGAAACCCATAGCGGCATGGATACACGAACTAGGACCGGACCTGGTGGTGCTGCAGGAAACCCATCTCAAGACGGAGGGTATCCAGCAAGCCATGAGCCATTGCCAAGATATGGGATACACCTTCATTGGCATGCCAGGCAGTACAAAAATTAAGGGTGTACAAGGAGGCCTGGCAGTGGTGGCACCCCGACATAGGAACCTGCGATACCTTACCGAGTATGGGTCAGGACCGGCGGGCTTCCTGGCATGTGCCATGAGAAACAAAGGCTGGGATTTGATCATCGTCAGTCTGTATTTGGAGAGCGGGGTCGGATTCCAGGCTCCAAACAATATCCAAGTACTGGCGAGACTGATAGCCTTTCTCAAGGGCTGCAAAGTGCCATATATGGTGCTGGGTGATTGGAATGAAGCCCAGGATACCATGAGGGGCACAACTCTGGCGACAGAAGTTGGTGGTGCATTTGTTGGAGTGGGGGAACCAACGGCCCAAGGATCGGACGAAATCGATTACGGGCTGGTTGCGAAATGCTTGGTGCCCATCCTGCAAGTGAAAACGGATTGGGAAACCCCTTTTCGGCCTCATGCTGCGATGCATTGGAGGGTAGCCCAACCGTGCAGTAGCCCTGATGTTCCCCAGATGAAGAAGGCGGGAGCACTGGTGATGGAGACTGTGGAATACGAACCAGTTCAAAACACACAGAGCATCAACATCTTGGATGAACCCAAGATGGAAGATGAGCTCAGTGAGACATTCGCTCACCTGAGTGCCGGTGTGGAAAGGTCGATCACAGGCCGAATCGACGGTATGGGTGTTAAATCGGAGATTGTCCGGAAGAAATTGGTGGTCAACAACCCGGAGAACGTTGTCTGGACAGGCAAGAGGGCGGCCTTTTGGAACCGGGTCCAACAATGGGTCAAACAAGGCAGACATCATGGCGATGCGCATCCGGTGGCGCGTCTGGTCCAACGCAGGCTCGGCGAGTATTACGAGGGTGATGCGCAGAACCAGGAGGATATGCTCGTGAGTATCCTGGGCCGGGGTACGGACGCTAGACTTGTTCTGAAGCGCATCGACGAACAGCAATGCTACGCGAGAAAGGCGGATATGGAGGAGACAGCCCACCAGTACAAGCAATGGCTCAGCAAGGCCATGGAAAAGGGCATGCGACCATTATACAATGCCTTGCGAAAAGAAGAACAAGTGGTACAAAGACCCTACATGGAATATGACATGCTGGAACGGCCACACATTCGCCGAGACCACTGGGCGGCAGTGTGGACGACGGGCCGGCCGTTGGCAAAATCGGCCTCGCTCATGACGGAGCTTGAGGATGCAGCCAAAAAACAAGCGGCCAGCGTGGAGCCGCTGAACCCTGTCGAGGTCAAGGCAAGGATCAAAAAACTGGCACTAAAGAGCCCGGGGCCGGATGGCTGGAGGATTGACCATTTGCAGGCCATGGACGACAAAGCAGTTGAAGCCGTTGTGTCCTTCTACCATGAATGTGAGGCCAAGGCAGCATGGCCGCAGCAAATGACAGTCTCCCTTATAGCAATGCTGCCGAAGAATCTGACCCGGGAAAGACCAATCGCCTTGCTACACATCCTGTACAGGACCTGGGTCCGTTTGCGATGGGATTTGGTAAGTACTTGGCAGGCAGGCTATGCCAAAACTGCCACGTACGACAAGGCAGTCCCAGGCAGTTGCTGCTTGGACGTGGCCGTAGGCAGACTACTGCGAAATGAGGTGGCGAAGACAAATGGTGTGCATGTGGTGTCACTCTTTGTGGACCTTGAGTCCTTTTTCGATACCATCCAATTTCAGCAATTGATCACGGCAGCAACGGCCCTGCAATATCCACCGCTAATCCTGAAGATGGCACTGGAAGTGTACATGGGTGCCAGATATTTGGTGGCGGATGGGGTGCTGTCGGCAGGCATCAGAGCTACGAATGGCGTGCAAGCAGGGTGTCCAGCTGCGCCATCGTTGGCAAAGGTGGCATTGCACCCGGTGATAGATAAGATCCAAAGGCGACGAGATGTGGCAAACGTGGATTGTTGGTTGGATGATGTCTCAATTGACATCCAGCATAAGTCCTTTAAACAAGTGGCGGATAGTGCGATACGAGTCTACCGCAGCTTAAAGGACGGGATGGACGCTAATGGTTTCACGATTTCATCCAAGAAGACAGGGTTTGTGGCCAGCAGTACCCAGGCGAGCAAGCACCTGCGAGAACTCCTGTTGCCTCATGAGCCACAGGTGTACGACGTGATGCGTGACTTGGGCGTCGACAGTACAGGGGGGCGAAAGCGTCGCTTGGTGACGTCGGCAACGCGGGCCAAGAAAGCCCATGCGAGACATAGCAAACTGTCCAGGCTGGGGCCGCCGCCCAGCACTAAACTCCGCGTGGTCAAGGCAGCGATCACATCCGTTGCTTTGTGGGGGCACCCCTCTGTGGGGGTATCACCCAAAAGAATGAAATGGCTCCGAACAGTGGTAGGAAAACACCTGGGTAAATACAAGCTTGGGAGTTTGGAAACCATCTTGGACATGGGAGCCAAGAAATGCCAGGATCCAAAGCGCACAATCCACAAGCAGCATTTCAAGGTGGTGGCCAAAGTTTTCCGTGCATGGATTGGTGGCGGAAAAGCCCACTTTGACTTGGCCTGGAAAACCACTTGGAAGAGGTTGAGTGCGGCCAAACACCACTGGCCACTGGTCACGGGGCCGATGGCTGCAACCATGGCGTACTTAATGGATCTGAAGGTGGATGCCAGTGACCCAGGCAAATGGAAGAGAGGAAGTGTCCTCAACGTTGATTGGACCCAGCCACGCATGGGTAGCCTCGCCTACAAATGGCTTGAGGGATTCCTGGAGGAACAGAAACGGGCTGCAATAGCGCGACAGGCAGGTGGCGCTGGTGCCCAAGAGGGGCTGGATTGGACGCCGCATCACAAGCTGACGAAGCTGGGAGGCCTAAGCCCAGGCCTTATGGAAGGTATAAAGTCAGTGTGGCACGCGGGCGTCATCACGGAGTCCAAGCCAGGATGGTGCAAGAAGTGCCAAATGCCAGCAACTCTGGAGCATGTCCTCAAGGAATGTCCTTACTGGCGTGAACAAGGGTTCAAAGAACCCAAGCTCCAGGAATACTTGCGTCACAAATACCCATGGGAGTGTCTGTGGACAAGGGCACTCCTGCCAAAGCCGGCGGTGTGGCACCCGAAGCCGCCGGAACACCTTTTAGGTCTGCGCTACCAAGGATGCTTCGCAGCTGATGCAAAAGTGGAAGCGGAAGGCTTGATCTTCGCCACTGACGCAAGTGGAGGACCAGGAGGAATAGACCCACGTGTACAAACATCAGCCCTCGCAGTGGTGGCTATGTCCTGGACAAAAGGTGTGCTGGTGGAAGTCGGACGGATTACAGAGCTGGTCTACCCGTGGCAGCCGGTGGTGGACATGGAGCGCCGTGCACTTTTCCGACTAATGGAGCACACGGAGGATCTGATTGATGTCACTATGGATTGCAAGCCGGCAGTCCAAGTGCTACAAAAAACACAACCGCCGGAGGATGACCTGGAATGGAGCAAAGTGTGGAATGACAGGAAACGTATCAAGGCAACATGGGTCCCGTCCCACAAAACTGAAGAGGAATTCCTGGCGAAGATGGGGCCGGGTACGTTGTGGCGACGTGCAGCGAATGACATGGCAGACAAAGTATGTGGAGCAGTGGCGGCGGCTGCTTACAGCCCAGCGCACAAGAGGCGTGTCAAAGAGTTGGACAATGTGGTGCGCACACTTTCCCTGGCGTACGGTGCACGCGCAGCCCACATATTGCGGAAGCGCAAAGAAGAAGACTTCCCCTTCATCCTGGACCATGCGCATTACAAAGAGAAGATGGAAGCCTCGCAGAAAGCTGAGGGATGCAAAAAAGAGCAGGGCAGCGCCAAACTCAACAAACGCCAGCGGCTTTGGCAGTTGCTTAAAAACCCGGAGCGCGGGCATCAATGGGAGAAGGGCAGCGAACACCCCCGGAATTTAACACTGAAATGTCAACTGTGCGGGTTGTATGTACAACAAACCCTCACGAACTTGGAGGTGGTCTTGGAGCAGTACTGCGTCAACCAGCCGGAGGCGCGAGTGCGTGAAGAGTGGGGTATCCACCCCTCCCATAATATGGTGAATTTGGGAATCCGTTGGGTTTGCACAAAGTGTGACAGAACACATGCACCGGTCAGCCAGAAGTGCAATAAAAGCCTGGCGGGTGAGTGCAAATCGCGGACTTCTCAGGGCAAGCTGGCTACCCAAGCGCAAACCCTTGTCAATGGTGGAAGTATGAGCAACGTCCAGTTTCAACAGCCTCGCGTTCAGTTTGGTGGGAAACACGCCAAAGCTAAGCCCCAAGCCAGCGCACAGCAGAAGATGTCATTGTTTGTTAGGCCTCGCCAAGCTGAGGGAACGCAGTAATTCCGCAGCCGTTTGGTGCAAGGAGACAGGGTTTTCGGCCTCGTAGCTGAGGGTGAGGGCCTCGCAACGGGGAATTGCGATTGGTGTTTACGGCCTCGCTTTGCTGAGGGAGTGTAATTCGGCCTCGCGGTGCCGCGTGCTTGCGACATCGCTGAGGGTAAAGAGAGGAGGCCTCGGCCTCGCAGAGCTGAGGGTGAAACAACGGCGTCCTCATCCTCAAAAGACCGGCCGGACGAGCAGCCGGAGAAATTGACCCTCCAGGTGCGAATCAAATTGGAGGATTCGTGGAAACCAATTTTGGAGGAGCAGTTCCTGGAAACAGACCCCAAGAGGGCAAACTACACTCACCTAAAAGCGGCGTGTCGCAGTCTCGCTCGCTGCAGCACAAGGAACGATTGGGTCTACCAAGCGGAGACCTACCTCAGTGAAGAGCGGAAGCAACTGTGGGCTTCTAAATTGCACAAGGCGGGCCTGTAGCAATGAGGCAATGGAAGACGGATGCTACGATGAGAAGACAAGGGTCCCGCCTGCCATCCTGGTTAAGGAATCGGCCGGACAAAGGCAAGGGCAAAGGCAAGAACAAGCAGAAGGATCAGCCCCGAGAACGTTCCCCGCTTCGACAGGCCAGACACCCGGAGCAGCCTTGGGATAGGGAAGAGGAGAGAGCTTCGGAATCTCCGGTGGGTCCGGTACGCCAACGGGAGAGAGGAGAAGACAGTACGGCCTCGCATCAAGCTGAGGGTGTCAATGGAGAGCAAGAGGCAAGCCAGCCTCGTACAGTCACGCTGGCGGAAGGGCCAGGTGCCCACAATATGGCCTCGCAGGAAGCTGAGGGAAAGGAGAAAAAGGAAGCCATGGGGCAAGTCAAGCCTGTGCACCTTTTGGTGCATAAACTGCAGAACCAGCAAAGGCCAAGGACAGCGCTCCATTGGCTTGGGGAGGTCCAATTGGTCCGCAACCCAACGACAGGGCAAAGCTTACAGCCTAGGGTGCTTCCCTTTATAGGTGCGGGGCGCACTCGACGAGGATATGCTCTGGATCGGCTATGGGTCATGAAACTAGCGATGGAACCCCAGAGCTTTGGCAACGAAGCAGGGTATGGGGAACAATTCCCCACCCTGGTCACCAGGACCCTGTGGGCAGGATGGATTGGAGTCCTTTTCGACGAAGCGGTGGAGGGTTACTGCCACCACTACTTCTATGGAAGTATCATCCGCAGGGCAGAGCTGTTCAACACATGGTGGCAGGAACATCGCCATGAAGCCGGGGTCCTCAGACAGTCCCTGTTTTACCTGGTGGTTTTAACGTCATGGCTGACCATGCAAGGAGTTGCTCTATCGGATATCACGGTGAGCAACGTTGGGCGCGACCCAATGTCAGGATCGCTACCACGGGCAGTGTTCTTTGACACGGCGGAGTGGACGACGCTGCAGGAGGAGAGATACAAGTTATCATGCGGCCTCGTACGCCTCCTGGAGAAATATGATGAGGAGCTACTGGCAACCATACGTGGATTGGTCAGAACGTACGACGGCAAGGCCAGCGCGCTTTGGATGGCGTGCGTAGGCAATGTCGGGCCATTTGCCCAGCACCTGCTGGATGCCGGGATTGCAAAACGAGGATGGGATGGAACCCTACTTTCGGTTCCGGCAATAGAGATCCAGAAAATCACGTTGGGCATGCCGTATGACGAAGCTGATGAGTGAGCAGTGCAGACCAGACAAGAAACATGGATAGTGGTCAGAGAGGCACCAAAAAAACCGAATCTAAATACCGCCTCGGCGTGCTGCCTGAGGAGTTTCGGCCTCGACTTCGGTCTGAGGGGTGCAAGAGAGGGAAGTTCGGCCTCGGCATGACCTGAGGGAATTTCGGCCTCGACCACGGTCTGAGGGAATGGATTTCGGCCTCGACAAATGTCTGAGGGAAGTGAGAGCTAGTACCGGTAGTCTCACTGTGCAGAGTTTGTAAGTTTCACCCTGATACCCCAGCCCCTTCGGGTGGCTACGCCAAGCAGCGTGCAGACGAAAAATTCACCTGCCGTAACCTGGCTCAAGTTGTGGCTCAAAACGCTGCACGCAGTGCCGTCGTGGCCAGCCTTGGGGCCTACTTTCCTGGCTGGCTGTCCAGCAAGGGTTGGGCGGGGTAGCGGTCTCTTCCAGTGGAGGCTCAGGGCCGACACTGAAGCGCGTAGTTGAGCCATTGCATTTCCCTTGAACACTTGAACAATCTTGCTTGCACAGTCCGCTTGATTTTCTTGAAAAAGGGAACTTTGTTTTGAGGGCCTTGCTTGCGAAAACGCCCTTAGTTTTGTTGCCATACTTTTCTTGCAGTACAGTTTTCTTGAAGAGCGGCAGCAATCGCACCCGAGCAGAGAAGGCAGGCATGACTCGTGCCTATTTTGTTTGCAAGAAGTGTGGGCCGAGCAGCTGGATCTTTCAGGATCGTGTCGGGGCGAATCCTTTTTGCCAGAAGTGTGGTTGCCAGTGGCCGAAGCCGAAGCCACAGCAGCCCAATGCAATTGCAGGTGCTGACTGGGCGAACCGAAGTGAACAGGCCCGTGTGTGGAAGAACAAGGGCCCCAAGGCCACAAAGGACCGTGCAGGCAACGCTCCTGTGGGGGCCGCGCAGAGGGCTCTGGTGACTGTGTGGGACTCTCTCCCTGGGCCGGCGCAGCAGGCCATCGAGTTGGCTGGCTGGCAGCCGCGACCTCCAGCTTCCCCGCCGGGGCTGGGAGGAAAGGGCAATCAGTCGAAGCAGGAAGGCGTGAGGCCATGGAAAGGGGGCTCGGGCAAGGGACATGGTGCCAGTGGCGGTGCTGAAGCTGAGGCTGTGCGTGTAGAAACAGCAAAGGCATTGTTTGCTTCTGCGAGTGATGAACAGCGGGCGCTTCTCATTCAGCTGGGCATCAAGGCCCCTGAGGAGCCGCAGCCTGATTTGACTGCATTGTGCAAACAGCACATGAGTTCCCTGCCTGCTGACATCCGCAAGCTTGTTGAGGATCCCCCTGAAAAGCCTCCAACAGCACAGGAACTGATGAGTGAAAAGAGCAAACAGTTTAAGGTTGCAACAACTGAGCTGCGAGAGCTTATCTTCAAGAAGTCTTCTTTGCAGTTGCGCTTGGATAAGCATAAGGAGCTTTTCACCAGCATGCTTGCAGACATGAAAGTCATTAATGAAACCTTGGAGGCACGGCAGAAGTTGGTGTCTTCCTTGCAGCTCGAGCTTCAGTCGTCTGTTGCTGCTGTTCCTACTCCCGAGGCCTTGCCCGAGGCAACAGAGTCTCTTGCCAAGCAGGTTGAGGCTATGGATGTAGACCAGCTTGATGACTACAAGCAGAGGGTGATTGATGCGCTGGAGGAGGCTGTGAAGCGCAGGCGTACTGAGGCGCCGGCAGCGAAGCCATTGCCAGCCCAAGAGCCGGAGGCTCCCACAGGGCCGGGACAGGCTGGTGAGGCCATGCCTGCAGGTGAAGGCAAGGACCGGTCTCGCAGTCGGGGTCGTGCCCAGCAAGGTTAGGGATCGGGGATAGGGGTTGTAGGCCGTCTTGCGTCGGTGGGGAGTGCTGTGTTTGCAGATCCAAGCTGTGACAAACCTGTGCATTTCCTTGATTATAGCCTGCCTTCAGCCCTTAAATCCCGGCTCCAGCTGTGCAATGAGCTAGACAATGACGCGGAGGAACCCGTTGCTTTGTCTGGCGATGTATTGGACAGTGATTTTCAGCAGCCGCCTGCGTCAATCCAGCTTGATGCGTTCGGGCCCTACACTCAGTATGCCGAGCCGTATGTCATTTCGGACAAGTCCGTTTCGCTCGGCAGCTTGAGGCAAGAGAGTGGTCAGCATTGGGCGCAGTCTATTGAATTTGCTAGCTTGGAGAACTCCGTTGCATGCCCGATACCGCGTTGTGAGCTTTGTGCATCCCCGTTGGCTGTCGCAAGAAATGTGAGCCCCCGGGGGGTGCATGCCGCTGTGTATGACTTGTGCACCTTTTGTGTTGGCCAGGCCGTGACAGCCCCAAGCTGTGCGGCCAGCTATCACGCCGAATCCTCTGGAGTGCAAGGGAGGCCGGAGCCTTTCGTTGTTGGTATCATTCCTGGCCCTTACCCATGTGCTTCCCTCAATGCGGAGGGCCCGAACCTCAATTCGAACCTCAATTTGGAGTCAAGCGGGCTGGACCTCCGCCAGCATCGGTTTTCGGCTGGATTTTGTTCACAGGACCTCCCAGGGCCCGAGCTGTGCGCGTGTGGAAGTGGCAAGGTCCTAGGTGCCCTTCATGTGCCAGAGGTTCAGGCTTTTGTGAGAGCATGCGGCAACGTTGCAGAAAACAACCCAGGTACGGAGGTTCGTTTGGCGGTGCATCAGTTGAACAACTTCTGCCAGTGGTGCATTCTTGCCTGGCATGCCGGGGCCAGCAAAGGTAAAGGTGGGGCGCTTCCGTTGGGACGTCCCTGTCCTGACCTGTCGGGGCCGAGGTTTTTTGGTTCTGAGTTCCTTTCTTCGGATTTTTGGGGGGCCTCGGCTGGGATCTCAGGTTGATGTTGAAGCCCCAGCTGTCCCAACGTCTGCCGTAATCGCCCAGAAGCCATTCAACCAAGGGTCGGCCCCAATGTCGCTTTCGCAGCCGCCCCAGTCCAGGCGAGCGCGGAGAAGATGGCACAGGCGCCGAAGGTTGGCCGAGGCCTTTCTTGAGGTTCAGAGCCACAGCCGGGGTTTTGGTCATGGTGTTGGGAATGTGAGCGCCGGTGTATCTCAGGCCTGGGATGCTGATAGCAGGGTTCCGCTTGTTAAGTCAGCTGCCAGGGCCTACCATTACTCCAATTCGAGTGAATTTCCTACCAGCGGTTTTGATTCTGCAATAGAGCCCCGTTGTTCCGTGCAGGGAGCCCCCAGGACCCAGGAGGAGGAGGCTTTTGCCATGAAGTGGAGTTTGTGTGAGGAGTTGGTGGGGTCGCTGGCCCGGGGTCCTGGGGGACCAGGTGCAGGCACGAAAGCACCGGCGTGCTCAGCCGATGGTGCGCAGGTGCACAAGTTGGCAGAAGTACAACCCGATGTGCGCCCTGCAGGCTGCGCTCGGAAAATGGCCCAACAAACTGCGCTTTTAAACGTCAAACAGGCTGTCCTATCACAGGATGAGGGTGCCCTGCTTGATGCGGTGGAGGTGATGGAGCAACAAGGTCTCATGCAGGAGGGCACTTTCGTTTGGAGGGCCGCTGAGCTCGCCATTGAAACTCAGGCGGGGGATGTGCCTAGGAGTGTGGCTTGTTGGGCTATTGACGATGCCCTTTCCAATCTGTCGACACCAAATTGAGAGCAGACCTGCGTGTGATTAGTGCCAACATAACTTCTTGGAGGAAGGACCTGTGCCCATGGATTGCTCAACATAAGGCGTCCATCTTGTTGCTACAGGAAACACATCTTTCGCCGGAACAGCCTGATCTTATCGATGCCCAGCTCGGGTTTCATGGCTATGGTGTTTTCAGCATCCCGGGCCATCCCACAGGCAAGGGAGGTACCTCAGGGGGATTGGCCATTTGTTTCCGCAAACACTTGAACCTGAGGTGTGTCCATCATTTTGTCAAGGCCGGTGCTGGTTATCAAGTTGCAGCCCTCAGGTTGAAGGATGTCGATTGTTACTTTGTGAATGTTTACTTGAAGGCTGGTGAGGGTTTTCAGGGCAGCCTCAATGCGCAAATCCTGGCCAGCTTGATTCCATTCCTTCGCTCGGTCCGGGGCCTCTATTTCTTGGCCGGGGATTTCAACGAAGATTTTGATGTCATTGCTGCAACCAGTCTTGAGCAGGAGGCTAAGGGCAGGTGGATCAGTTCAGGTGAGTCCACATGTGCCGGGGGTGGCAACATTGACTATGGCTTGCTGGCGCCGGTCTTGGCGGCCGGAGCCTCCTTGTCTGTGGATTGGGTCACCCCTTTCGCTCCCCATGCGGCCCTGCATTGGTCGCTTCAGCTGCAGCACTTTGATGTTAAGCTTCCCCAGCTTGCGCCCTTCAGGCCAGCCCAGGTGCAACCCCGGCCTTTCGAGCTCCGCTTGGCCATTGATGAGCAGGGTGAGCAAGCTGCGCAGGCCCACACGGAGAGGGCTGTTCACCTTCTTGGGGTTGATGTCGCGAATCCGGGTTTAAGTGCGCTGTTTGCCAGCCTCAGTCGCGACGTTGAGCTTTCCGTTTACAGTGCCAGCCAAGGCCGGGGTTCTCAGGTTAGGTGCCAAAGGAAGCCGTTGCTTGTTCAGAGGGCCCCGCTTGCTGGGTGGGGTGGTGCGCAGGCTTCATTTTGGAATCGTATGGTGGTCTGGTTGGAGGCTTGTTCTCGGTCTTTCCATGTCAGCCCCTTCGCCCAACGGGCCGCGCAGAAGCTGAAAGCCATGTGGCATGGTAATGCTTCGGAGGCTGAGGCCTTTTGCTCGGAGCTTAGGGCCACGATTGATAACGGGCACGCTGGGTCATTGCCGGGTTTGCTTGAAACTGCTAAGGGGCAGCATAAACTTCATTTTAAAAAGTGGCAACAAGAGAAGAATGCCTCCTATGCCAAATGGCTCCGGCAAGCCTCCTTGAAGGGTATGCGACCCTTGTTCAAAAGTGTTAAGTCTGAAGAGGTCATCACCATTCGCCCCTTTCTTGATGCGCCCGTCCAGGAACGCATTTATCTTCGGTGGCGCCAATGGTTTGATTTGTGGTCGCGCCCGGACGGGGTCGATCCGGCTTTGTTGGCATCTCTCAAGGCGGCAGCCATTGAGCAAGCGGGCAGACTGCCCCCGATTTCTTTGGATCGGGCGGTTTCTTTCTTTAAGAAGGTTCCTTGTAAGGCGCCAGGTTTAGACGGTTGGACGTGCGAAGTTCTGCTTCACTTGAGTGCTGAGGCAGTGCAAGCCATTCTTGATTTTTTCCATCACTGTGAGAGGCAAGCTGCGTGGCCGGATCAGCTGGTTTTCGCGCTTATTGCATTACTTCCCAAATCTGAAAAACGTGAGCGTCCCATTGCACTTCTGCACATTTTATATCGTGCTTGGGTAAAATTGAGATGGCAACTTGTTGCTGATTGGCAGGCTGCCTATGCTAGGCAGGCTCAATGGGACAAGGCCGTCCCGGGGGGCCAGGTCCTTGATGTGGCCCTTGCCAGGTTGATGTTGGGGGAAACGGTGCGACGCAGCAAGCATCACTTGATAACCCTGTTTCTTGACATGGAGACCTTTTATGATCGGTGCTTGTTTAATGACGTCATCAACTCCGGGCTTTCCCTTCAATACCCCCCTTTGATCCTTCACCAAGCCCTGCTCACTTACATGGGGCCTCGTTTCGTTCAGTCTGAGGGCTCCCTGTGCCCGCCTATATGGCCGGGCAGGGGAGTCCTGGCAGGATGCCCGGCGGCACCTTCGGTGTCAAAACTTGTCATCCACCCAGTTGCTGCGAAACTGGCCTCTAAGAAAACTGCTTGCAACCTTGACATTTGGATTGATGATCTTTCCTTGGATTCGATTAATAAGTCCCCGCTTCATGTCGCCAGTGATTGTCTTAAGTTGTTTAGAGGGCTTCGGCAGGACTTGGAGTCTAAGGGTGCCCAGGTTTCAATTTCCAAGACTTGTTTTGTGGCTTCGTCCAAGGAGGCGGCTAAGGCTCTTGAGAGGCTTCGGGGATCAACAGACCCGAAGGTTAAGCCGCTGAACAGGGACCTCGGGATAACCTCAGCAGGAGGTCGCAGGCGAGTGCTGGGTTTGGCGGAGCATCGGCGGAAGAAGGCGGCAGGGCGCTCGCGGAAGTTAAACAAGCTTGCCGTTCCGGGTCGGGCGCACAGAATTCGGATCGTTCGCGCATCCTTGTGCTCGGCGGGGCTTTGGGGGCACCAGGCCCAAGGAGTGAGCCCGAAGCGGAGGAAGTTTTACCGCACTTTAGTTGCCAAACACCTTGGTCGCCATAAGTTAGGTTGTCTTGATCTTACATTTCTTGTTCACCGGCGTCGTTGTGAGGACCCCCATTTAACCTTGCTGAGGCAACATGTCCGTTCCGTTGCGAGGGTCTTCCGCAGATGGCAGAGTGTAGATCCAGACAAGTTTCGTTCGACATGGGCCAGCATTTGGCTGTGGCTTGTTGCGGCACAGCACCCGTGGAAGCGGGTCAATGGTCCGCTCGCGGCCTTAATGGCCTATCTTGGTGAACTCGGTGTTCAGGCGCCCCAAGCTCATCACTGGCATAAGGGCGACAGCCACCTAAC
Source organism: Symbiodinium natans (assembly GCA_905221605.1). Classification (NCBI taxonomy): domain Eukaryota; class Dinophyceae; order Suessiales; family Symbiodiniaceae; genus Symbiodinium; species Symbiodinium natans. Next base: position 68,225 of record CAJNDS010000651.1, read on the forward strand.
GATCGATTGGTCCAGCCTGGATGCCACTCGTCGTGTGTGGCAGTGGCTCCTGCCCCTGTGGGAAGAGGCTCGCTTGCAGCGGGTGGCCAAACTGGAGGGGTGCCATGCGCTGGACTTGGGGGTTGATTTTGCGGTTCAGGACCGCCTCCAAAAGCGAAAGTTTTTCAACAAAAACATGGCCGTTAACCTGCAAGCGTTGTGGCAAGGTGCTTTGTTGAGCAGGTCCAAGCCGGGGTGGTGCACAGCTTGCAATTGCCCACTTGATTTGCAACACGTCTTGTGGGACTGTCCCTTCATCTCTGATAAATTTCCTTTGCCTCCGCATCTCCGTGAAGCCCGCGCAAAGTTCCCTTGGCCGAGTCTCTGGCTCAGAGGATTGGTTCCCAAGGACGTTACCAGGTTGGGTGAGTTATGGAACTCCTCTGGTTGTGGCATCCCGGAGTGGCGCCGTCTTATCAATGCTGATGTAGATGAGCTTTGTGGTTCGAGGGCAGCTAGGGTTTATGCTGACGCGAGCAAGCCTGACTTAGAGGCCATTGATAGGCTTTGTGAAGACGTTTGTTTACATTTGGCTCGGAAAATTGGGTACATCCTTCAGCGAAAAAAGGACAAGTCTTTCCCGTGGCTGCTGGAGCGCAGCAGTCTTGAATCACAAAGAGGGGTATCCTCTCAGGTCATTCCGGGGGACAAGTTTGTGAAGCCAATGTCGGGGCCAAAAGTTTGCAAACCCAATAAAATGCAGCGCCTCAAAGACATGCTTGCAAACCCCGATCCTGCTTTGGGCCATGTTTGGCGGGACTGCGAGTCCAAAGCCGTGAACAATTTCGCGATTCAGTGCACGGTTTGCAAGCTTTACGTGGAGCAATGCAATGCTCAGGATGTCTTTAATCGCAAGGCGTCCAACCCCTGTCAGGGCATCGTGGGCACAGTGCCGCCGATTTGGCAGGTGCATGAAACTCATGACATGCTTAATAAGGGATCCTTCTTTACTTGCACCAAGTGTTTGGCCATTGTCAAGGTTGCTTCGACTTCGGCTTCGTCATTGCTTCAGGCCCCTTGTAAAGGTCTCGGTCGTAAGATCAAGTCGGGAACTCAATTGAAGTCGATGGCCAATGTAGAGAGCGCAAAAAATCATTCTATTGAAACTGCGATGCAGGGTCTTGAGCGTCGTTCCCAGGAGATTGCCAATGACACAGCGGCCACGACTCACGTGATTCATCAAGTGCCGAAAGCTCCAGCCAAACCAAAGGGGAAGCCCAAGGCCAAAAGCAAGGATTCTTTCCGGCAGACCCGCCTGTCCTTCAATTAAGTTTAGGTGGTTCACCTTGGGATTGGCTTGGGGGTTGTTGTTGGTTTGGGGCTTTGGTAAATGTGCCTATTCCCATCGGCCGGTGGATGTAGGCTGCGCCCGAAAACTTCTTTGTCCCCAAAGTGCCCTTTCCAGAAACACCCTGAAAGTGGCACAAGTGGCCCAGGTGGGGGGTTTCGAGCCCGAAACCTGGACTTGGGCCAGAAGAGGGCTCGCGGGCCAGCCCACCCACTTGCATCCCCAACCTGCGCCCTAACCCTGCGCCCCAGCCCCACACCTTTTGTGTCCCCAACCTGCGTCCAGCCCCACCCATCTGCGTCCCCAACCTGCGCCCCGTTTGCCTCCGAATGCCCCACATCCGCGCGCACCTTGCGCCGCGGCTCCCACCCCGGCCGACTCTTGCAGAGCGCCCTGGTAAAGGATTGGTTTCGACTTACGCTGGTGTGCGCTTGTTTGGCAGCTTGCAGTCCTCCAGCTTCGGCCTATCCTGGCAGCTTGCAGTCCTTGAGTTTCGGACATCATTTCATGCAGAGCTTGGAGAATGTGGCCTTGCCTGGTAGCTTGCTTTCCTTGAGCTTCGTATTCGATTTCAACCAAAGCTAGGAGAATGGGGCCTTGACTGGCAGCTTGCAGTCCTTGAGCTTCGGATTCGCTTTTAACCAGAGAGCACGAGCCGGTCACAAAGTATGTGCATGATCAGCAGGACTTGTCAACGCAGGATTATCAAATTTCCCCAAAATTCTTGAAAGTCCCAATTAGCAATCACTCATGCCCTACTTCATTCCACTTGACAATCAGGCGGGCTCATAAGGCGCACGTTGCTTACTTGGAAGGGTTCAAGAAGGCTTTAAATTTTTAAAGCTGTTTTGGGGGTGTAAACACACGAGCAAAACTTTTGGAGGCATGTTTGTGCCATAGCTTGGAGAATGTGGCTTTGCCTGGCAGCTTGCAGTCCTTGAGCTTCGAAGTGTGTTCCAGCCAGAGCTTGGAGAACGTGGCTTTGCCTGGCAGCTTGCAGTCCTTGAGCTTCGGGCTTCGGATACGATTCAACGGGAGCTTGGAGAACGTGGCGTTGCTTGGCAGCTTGCAGTCCTCGAGCTTCGGGCATTGCTTCAGCCAGAGCTTGGAGAATGTGGCCTTTCCTGGCAGCTTGCAGTCCGTGAGTTTCGGACATCATTTCATGCAGAGCTTGGAGAATGTGGCCTTGCCTGGTAGCTTGCTGTCCTTGAGCTTCGTATTCGATTTCCACCAGAGTTAGGAGAATTGGGCCTTGACTGGCAGCTTGCAGTCCTTGAGCTGCGGATTCGCTTTTAAACAGAGATTGGAGAATGTGGCCGTGCCTGGCCGCTTGCGTTCCTTGAGCGTTGGATATTATAAAGCTTGGCGCAGATCCAAAATGTTGAGGCTCAATTGTATGAGATAGCATGAAGGGAATATATCACAAAATCCTGGCAGCTTGCACTCCTTGAGCTTCGGGGCATGTTTTTACCATAGCTTGGAGAATGTGGCTTTGCCTGGCAGCTTGCAGTCCTTGAGCGTAGAAGTGTGTTCCAGCCAGAGCTTGGAGAACGTGGCTTAGCTTGCAGTCCTTGAGCTTCGGATTCGCTTTTAACCAGAGATTGGAGAATGTGGCCATGCCTGGCCGCTTGCATTCCTTGAGCGTTGGATAGTGTTTCAACCAAGAGCTTGAAGAATGTGGTTTTGCCAGGCGGGTGCAGTCTTTGAGGTTCGGAGACTGCTTCATACAGAGCTCATTGTGACCTTGCCTGGCAGCTTGCACTCCTTGAGCTTCGGGGCATGTTTGGCAGCTTGCAGTCCTTGAGCTTAGAAGTGTGTTCCAGCCAGAGCTTGGAGAACGTGTCTTTGCCTGGCAGCTTGCAGTCCTTGAGCTTCGGGCTTCGGATACGATTCAACGGGAGCTTGGAGAACGTGGCGTTGCCTGGCAGCTTGCAGTCCTTGAGCTTCGGGCATTGCTTCAACCAGAGCTTGGAGAATGTGGCCTTTCCTGGCAGCTTGCAATCCCTGAGTTTTGGACATCATTTCAGGCAGCGCTTGGAGAATGTGGCCTTGCCTGGCAGCTTGCTGTCCTTGAGCTTCGGATTCGATTTCAACCAGAGCTAGGAGAATGGGGCCTTGACTGGCAGCTTGCAGTCCTTGAGCTTCGGATTCGCTTTTAACCAGAGATTGGAGAATGTGGCCGTGCCTGGCCGTTTGCATTTCTTGAGCGTTGGATAGTGTTTCAACCAGTGCTTGGAGAATGTGGTTTTGCCAGGCGGGTTGCAGTCTTTGAGGTTCGGAGACTGCTTCATTCAGAGCTAGGAGATTGTGACCTTGCCTGGCAGCTTGCACTCCTTGAGCTTCGGGGCATGTTTTGACCATAGCTTGGAGAATGTGGCTTTGCCTGGCAGCTTGCAGTCCTTTGAGCTTAGAAGTGTGTTCCAGCCAGAGCTTGGAGAACGTGGCTTTGCCTGGCAGCTTGCAGTCCTTGAGCTTCGGGCTTCGGATATGATTCAACCGGAGCTTGGAGCCTGGCAGCTTGCAGTCCTTGAGCTTCGGGCATTGCTTCACCAGAGCTTGGAGAATGTGGCCTTTCCTGGCAGCTTGCAGTCCTTGAGTTTCGGACATCATTTCAGGCAGCGCTTGGAGAATGTGGCCTTGCCTGGCAGCTTGCTGTCCTTGAGCTTCGGATTCGATTTCAACCAGAGCGAGGAGAATGGGGCCTTGACTGGCAGCTTGCAGTCTTTGAGCTTCGGATTCGCTTTTACCAGAGATTGGAGAATCAGTGTTTGCTTCAGTGCTGTGAAGGAGGATGCCGGGACTTGCCTGCATGCCCGTTGAATTCGTGGCTCTCTCGGCATCCGCGCTTTGGCACTTGACACCTGGTCCAGCTTGACTCGCGTGCAGCAGTTTGCTCCGTTACCTGCGGGTGGCGGGGCGACACTTTCTGTAGGCAGGTAGTCTCTGCTGTAGATCGGTGTCCTGGTAGTTTTTCCTTTTCACTTAGCCTTGGAGCTGCGACCGTTTTGCCCGCTCGGAAAGAAAAATTCACCTGTAGTGTTTGCCCAGTTGGTGCCATGTGGTGTTTTACTGTACAGAGAGAAGCATGAGAGTTTTCTGCTGCAGGACTTGGCATGAGCATGTTTGGTTTTGCCCAAAGTCCCTAAAGCATGTTTGGGTTGACTGCGACGCATGTCTTGTCTTGTTGGCATGGCCTAGGATGAGTTTTGAAGCACTTGGAACTGCATGAGAGCAGTAGTGAAGAAGTGCGTGTCAGAACTCTGAGGTTCTGTCTTGCTGCAACTCACTCCGTGTCCCCGCCACTTCGTTCGTTGCCGTTGGACGTGTAGGATGGGAGTAGGAGTGCAGAGTGGACTCTGAAGCTTCGCTGTTTTGCTGTTCGGAAGTGACCTGAAGTCCCCGAGGTGTAGACCAAAGCAGTTGCATTGTTCTTTTGCTTTACCTCCTTTGTAGAACAAAGTTGAGATGGAATTCGTAGCTTTTTGGAACCCTTCGCTCTTGGAGAGAGCTTGCTGCAAGAACTGAAGCTTGCTGAACACTTTGGTGTTTGGCTCAAGTGCAAAGTGGAAAAGAGACTGCTGCGCGAGCTCTGCTTTTCACAAACTTCCCCAAGTCCACGGACAAGCATCGCCGGAAGCCTTAAGGGCCTGGGCGGAGGCTGCCAAGCACACAAATCTTGAAACTGCCAGGTTAGCGCTGGAACCTAGCTTTAATGCTTTTGTCGGCTTTTGCTTTAAGGCTTGCAAACACTGGGGCACCGCCAGTATTAAGAATTTAGGCCAGGTGTGCCACCAGTTCACTTTCTTGATGCCATTCGGCAGGCCCTTGCTGCCTCCGTTGCAAACCAGAACATTGAACACTTCTAGTCGGTCTACAATTTGAAGTGGCCTAACACCACCGCAAGGGTTGCGGTTTTCCTCCGGCAAGTGCTGCCTTTAAAGAGCCTTCTTGCGCCGCCTAACATTGAAGCCCTCTGCGGCTACGACACAGGCCCCCTTAAGTGTGTTGCATCTCTTCTGACACTAAGAAGGCTTCGCCTGCACCTATTGCAGAAACACCTAAGCCGGCTGACAAGTTCGAAGCTTAGGTGCATAATTGGCGGTTTTCGAAGCTGCGTACTACTGACCTTGCGGCCTTGCGAGAAGTGATGTTTCTACCCCTTTTCAATTTCCAGCCGGAGAATAAGCACTGGCAAGGACTTAGTACAACGCCGAACAGACATGGCCAAGCAACGCCTTAACGGCTTCTGGTATAAAATGTACTGCCACGGCAAACCCAAGAAGCCTGAGCCCTCGGCCCTTGCAACTGCCCTCTCCACCTTTTCCTTCCAGTTCCGGGAAGACGGTGCTGTGCAGTATTTGGCAAGTGCAGAAGGCCATTCGGACGGTGTGGCATTCAGCCAAAGCCAATGGCACGGCATGCAGAAGTTCCCATTCCAACTGGCATCTTAGCGTGGGGGGTCGATGAGAAAAGCCTGTCTGTCACCCCGCACTACCTTTGCTGCTGACCGTCAACTGCTGTTAAGGGAGTCAGCACGCAGGCCAATCAATCAAGTAGGCGTGATGAAACGCCCTCTACATGGTATCGTCCGCAACACCCTGAGTGGGAAGAATCCATGGCAATGATGTGCTGTGGGCCGGCGAAAGGGTTTGACTGCGGCCTGGTAGTCTCTCCCCGCTGAATCGGTAGCTGTTGCTACTTGGCTGTTGCTTGGGGCGCTTTACTGGCTGACCACCATGGGGTGCCCTGGGCTGGTCTTGCATCAGTTGTTCTTGCCAACAAGTTCCCACTGGCTGACCACCGTGGGGCGCGTGCAGGCCTTACCTCTCCTTTGGGAAAGTTGGCCAATTGGTGCCTTCCCTTTTTGCTACGTCTGGCGCCTGACCGTGTCGGTCGGTAAATCCGCTGTCCTTACTTGTTTTACAGCTTTCCTTGCCGACCTTCGTTGCGCCTGTGGCTTCATGATGGTAATTTTGATAATCTGGCAAACCATCGCATTTTGCGACCCTTCCGCATGCTCTGCGCTGCTTGATTACACCTGGACTTCTGCGACAACCTTAAGCACTGAGCGCGGGAAATACTTTGACGTTGGGTGCTTTGGTTTTGGCGGGTTGTTGCGGGTTTGGTGGCTGTGTTTGTGGTGGTTTTGGTGTGTGTTTGCTTTGGTTTTGCACCTGCTCTGTTTTACCTCTAGTTGAGACCCACAAAAAACGGCCTACTGCGCTGCTGATGTAGTAAAGAGGCGTCGGTTAAAAAAAAAAAGCATGCATCTTTGCTTAAGCAACGCGCTTTCTTTTCACCCACCTTCTGCTCCATTCTAACTTGTGTTTTTACGCTTATCTGTTGCTCTGTTGCGATGAGCTTTCGTATTGCTTTGTGCAAACCGTGTTGGCTCGCTGTCGCAAAGCTGCTTTTCGTCAATGAAAAGTCGCATGCTGCGCTGCTGTGTGGCTAAAACAGCCATTGCGGTCACTGCGCCCTGTCTCAGCAGATGTCGCAGGTCCTCAGGTCTCATTGCAGCGCAAACCGCTGTAAGTCTGCAGATGCCGATCCTCAGAGACTCCGAGGTCGCATCTGGACCATGTACACGTTCCCAAAAATCCAAAGTTTTCTTCAAGGATTACCGACGGGACTATGTCCTCTACCCATGTGCATCATGTGCCTGGCCGGTGGCCTGGGATTCTTGATTTTTTGGAAATTTTAGAATCTTGTGTTTTTTGAATTTTCGGAATTCCGTTTGGTTTCTTTAAGTTTCCAACAGTTCCAGGCCTGTCCAGGGCCCGGGCCGGAATTTTCGACTTTTTCGGAATTTTTGGATTGAGGATGTATCGGAAGGTTTGGAAAGTGTGGAGTTTTTTGGATTCTTTTTTGTTTTGGGTGGGTACCTGGGAAATGACAAACACTGAAATTGCAGGATACATCAACGTGACGAAACGCTATCATTTCAACATTGGATGTTGAAGTTCCACATTCCAATGCTGAGCGTCGTTCCCTGTGTGTTTGCGTCGTAACGAGGAGAGCTGCTAGGACCGTTAAGAGAGCCTTTATATCAAATCGGAAAAACACTATTTATATACATCTTGTCGCGAAATCCTGGGATCGTCTTATGCCCTTAGTTTTCTCTTCACGTCCTATTCCCTAAACCTTAGAGATCGGGGTCCCTAACCCTAAACCCTTTTGCGTTACATCCTAAAAAGCGGGATCCCTAGTTCCCGACATCCTATTCCCGTAGCTGTATTCCCCCAGTCCTGTTCCTTAAGCCCGAAAAAGTGTTCCCTAAATCCCACAGAGGAGAGCCCGTAAATCCTAAAGAACACAAACCCAATGCCCTAATCCTTTTCGCCAAGCCTGTTCTCTAATTCGTATTCCTTTATTCTTGATCCCCCAATCCTAATGCGTAAACCAGAAGCCGGGTGGCCCTCCCTCACTTTCACCTTTCACCATACTCCTTAAATCATATTGGCAAAGCCCGAAAGCGTAGGAAATCCCTATCTTAGTCCCGAAATCCTTTAAATCATAAATTGGAGAGTTTTTCGTGCCCCCACGAAGCTTAGTTCCCATTCGTTTTTTGAGCAACGACCTTATTTGCTAAATCCTAAACACATAGGGGGCCCTGTTCTGTAGGAATTCGTGATGGGAACATCCTTCAAGAAGAGTTTGTTTATTCCGAAAAGGGAGAGCCCTTAAACTTCAATCTTGCAGGGCTGCATGAATCACAGTGCAGGCATAGTAGGTGCAAACTTCAGTCAGAAGGGGAAGCAGCTTTCATGTTTCAGATTGCCTGCAGCCGATCCCAAAGTGGATTGCCACCACATGTGCCAAGTTCCGTTGAACCACAATGGGTTGTCATGGCCACAGGATAGAGTCAGCAACATGTTCTTGGCAACAAAGAATCCTCATTGGTATGACCCAATATTGTGTGAACTGCGGCAACATTCGGGATTGTACCGTCGAACACATGCCTAGGAGAGCTAACATGAAGATGCGTCAAGGCACAGCGGTGCCTTGCCCCATGGCACATCGACAATGCTGTGTGGTACATGTATCCATTGCAGTCGTGCTGCTCTGGTTCGCATCAGTGGCACTTCCGTTCAGCATGATGAAGGATACCGTGTCCTCGAGAATCGGAAGGTTGCGGCGGCAAAGTGCGCGTGGGTTGTCCTCTGGCTTTCTACAGTTTCCGCGCCACCGGAACAATGAGGATGCCAACAATGTTTTGGAGAAAGCGGAAAAGCTGGCCAATCAGATCTTGTCAAATTCTTCCAAATCTCATTTGTCTCGAGGTTCAGCAGGGAGGGTTCATGCCCAAGACAGGGTGTACGCCAACACATTCGTTGATCTGGGCTCTGCGAAAGTCATTGGCTTCGACTATGATTACACACTCGTAAGCTACAAGCCGGCTGTTTTGCATCTTATCTATGGGCTAGCCACCAAGCAGCTCGTGAGCCAGCTTGGATATCCACAACAGATGTTACATGACCTTCCTGGCTATGATGCCCAATTTGCCATTCGGGGCTTAGCCGTAGACCTGAAAACTGCGTGGATTTGCATGCTGACTTTGAGATACCGTGTGTCTATTGCTTTCTTCGGACGTGAGCAGGTGGATCCTGCGATAGTGCGAAGGACTTATCGCAGTGAAACAGGATCAGGCATCCTCCCGCCCGAGGAGCGGAAGAAGCGCTTCAAGCCGTTGAACGATATGTTTAGCACTGCTGAAGCTTGCCTCCTCGCAGACGTTGTTCAGTGGTTTCGCAGTCGAAACATTCCGTTTGATCCGAGGAGCGTCGTCACTGATGTATTGAATGCGGTAACGAAGGCACATATTTCGGAAGAGGTGCACCGTTCTGTTTGTGATGACTTGCAGACATATCTGGAACCAGATAGCAAGCAACATTTGCGCCACTTACTTGACAGGTTGCGCAGTTCGGGTAAGAAGTTAATGCTGGTGTCGAACTCTCCCTTCTGGTTTGTGAACGAGGGCATGATGTATGTTTGTGGGAAAGACTGGAGAGAACTATTTGATGTGGTGGTCGTGTCAGCCGGCAAGCCAGCTTTCTACACGCAAAACCGTCCTTTCCGAGAGGTCTCGACACGGACTGGCAGGATCAAGTTCAAGCCGATCGAGTCGCTGAGTGGCGATGAAGTGTATTGTCAAGGATCAATTGGAGAGTTGGTCCGATTGATGGGCTGGGACGACTCAGCTGACGCCTCCGAGTCCGAGGTCGATGGCGCTAGCATCATCTATATGGGCGATTCCTTGTTTGCTGATTTGGTCGATGCACGCCGGCTGTATGGTTGGACAACCGGTGCAATTATTCGTGAAGTCGGCCACGAAACGCAGGTACAGTCAGGTGCTGACTGGCAGCAGACATGGAGAGTTCTACAAGTGCTCACACTTTGCACTCGCCAGTGCCAAGATTCCTACATCTTGCGGAATGATGCTTGCCAGGCCCATTCTGAAGATGACACATCTGTTCTTGATCAGCTCGAAGCTCTAGCAGCAGAATGCCGTGGTCATTTAGACGGGCTCATGAACCCGAATTTCGGATCTATCTTTCGCACTTCCCGTGACAATGGACAGACAGCGCAGCCATCATTATTTGCCCGTTGCTTGCAGCGCCACGTGGATTTCTACACATCGAAGGTGGAGAACTTGCGGTTCTACTCAACGGATCACCGCTTCTACCCTGCGGACTATTCGATAGGCGTTCTCCACGAAGTCCTGCATTTAACTGACCCAATATCAGATGCGCTGAGCTGAATGAGCAAGACGCGGCCATGGGAGCATGCCTTTGTTTGTCATTTACCCAGAAGCTACAAGTAATTGTCTTTGGCTTGGACATGTCAGCTGTCTGCCGCAGTGATTCATCAAACGCCCAGCCTCAGCCAATCTTCAACAATAACACAGTGCGCCCACTCAAGATGGTCCCGCACGCAAGGTCCAGTTTCGATCTAGCTGCTACTACACCGTATCCAAGCACCGCCCGTCAGCGCTTACCCACTCCTGTCCATATCGCTCCGATACTTGATGTTTTCGCGAGGGCTATCAACTAGATGGTGGTTGGAGGTTGTCTTTGTTTTGTTGCTCGTGCCTTTCGCAGTTGTATCAGACAGTTTCAGGTGTTACCCAGCTTCACTGGCAGTCCCCCGGGTCTGGACACTTTTGCACCACTGTAAGTTGGCCATGTACCCGCCATGGCCATCGACATCATGGCGGAGGCTCGATGTTGGTATGATAGAGTACAAGACAAAACCAGCATCTAAGATTTTCAATATAGCATGTCGAGGAAACTTGACATGAAAGGAGAACACGGTCTGACGTCAGACGTACACTAGTACACTGATGCAGATAAAGAGTACGTGTTGTTGAGAAGATGACGTTGAGTTTACGAGATGCAGGGGTCGATCTTCAGGTACCCAGCATCTCTGCAGCGCCATCGGCCTTACAACCCGGCAAGGCAGGGTTCGGTTTCACTCGTTGTGAAGGCTCACATTTTTCTGTTTGTCAGCGGACATCCTGAGTTGAGCTTGGGCTAGGTCGACGACGCTGCCATCTTAAGGTGCAGTTGCGTTGTTTTCGGAGGAAGGGGACAGAAGCTTGTGATACAAGCCGTGTGGCAGGTGCATAGACAAGCTTCAGACATGGGATACATCGAGATTTGAGGCTGGCAGTTTGTAACGGCATTGCCAGACCAGTCGATCACGTTCTTCTTCCTTTGATCAGGTCCTGGCAACGCTGCAGAGTTGCCCGCGAAACGCTGGGCAAGTAAGACTCGTGCAGGTGCTCTTGGAAATACTTGGACATGCATCAATCCCGACCTAAGCAAGCCAGCTGTACGAGAGGGAGTAAGGGCCCCGCTTCCTGCAGGATCGGTCAACGGGGCAACGGCTGGCTGTGAAGCGAATGCCACTGACTTGGACCTGCGAGGACCTTGCTGGTGTAACAGTTTACCGGTTTCCCTGCAGTGTCTTGTTTGTATGGAGCGTGGGGGTTCCCGTTCCGAGTTGTCCCTGCATACGCTGAAACATCTAGCAAAGATGGTTGCAAAATTATTAGCAAAGATGGCAACAGCCAGTGAGACGGGAGGGAAAGGTCAAGACCTGGAGGAAGCTTGGGGAGAGGCTGCGAGAGGCTGAGGCTGAGTGTTGGCTTCCGACAAAATGCTAAAGGGCAGCTTGATCGACTCGCAGTTGCAACACGACTCGAGATTCAACTTCGGAACGTCTTCGTGCCGGTGCAGCTTGCATGCGTGTGAGAGCTCGCAGTGCGCTGCGTACTCAAGCTTGCATGGATGATGTTGCATGTCAACGTCTTCTGAACCTAATTGTTAACGCTGCGCGACCCGCGTTGGCCATCCTGCGCAGAGTTCTGCTCGCTTGGAACGAAATGAGGAGAAGAAGGGCGTGAAGGGGGCGGTGGGTGGGGGTGGGTAGGGGTGGGTGGGAAGGGGGGGTGGGCGGGGGTGGTGCAATCTGCGTGTGGTGTTGGGGAGGAGATTAGAGGCGGGGTGCCTGCTTTGTGCCCCCCATGCACTTGCGGCCCGAGGCCTCGGCGGATTTGCCGGACTTTCGATTCCGAATAGCCATTGTGTATGAGGCAGACAATGTCGAAATGTGAAACCTTTGCTTCCTACCTCTCTCTCGATCATGTAGGTGGCAGGCTCTGCTGGAAAAGGGTCCTCAGCACAGTCCTGGCCGGGTTGCGGGCCCCGCAGGATGCAGAGTCTTTCTCCACGGCGCACCCCATGGAGACGGAGGTACCAATATCAGCATCATGTGGAGTGTCAGCTCACAATTGCGCAGCTGCAGGTGCCCTGGATGGACATGGCTGCTACCAGGCTGATGTCCGTCAAAGAATGCCGCTAGAGTTTGCACAATGTACAGCATGACAGTATAGCCTTGTTCAGAGCAGGTGGCTGAACATCGTTGGCTTTCAGCACTGTGTTGAGTATTGGGGAGTGTTTCTGGACGATGACTACGTGGCGTTTGTCATGGGTTTGGCAGAGGCGGGGGGAACTTTAGGTATCCCTGATTCTCCCATCCGCTGCCACCTTGCCTCTGTGTCTTGTCCAGGGCGGTGACCTCTTCACCTTTGTGGATGCAATGGGATTGCCAGGCCATGATGCTAGGCAAACTGTGCCTTCTGCTCACACTGCAATGGTGGCATGCCGAACAGAACCTGGCCCTGTCCTTGAAGAAGCACTGTGGCCTATAGCTGCCGGGTCCTCAAAGCCAAGTGCTTTTGATCTTAAACCTGTTCGAGCGCGGTGGTCATGGGCAAGTGCGCTTGGTACATCTTGGTACACGCTTGAGGGGTAGCACGCCTTCGAAAGGTTGAGTTCCTGAGCGCTGTATCTCGTCTTCATCAGCCGGTGGCTGAGCTCATGCCCGTGGAAATGATTCTTTGGGCGTCCCGCAGCCTCAGCTGCAACCTTACCTCGTCATAGCTTTTCGTAGCGTAGTTGTGAAACCGAGGCTTGGCTTGGCTCATCGAGGCGCGGTTACATCATGTTACATCCATGCAAAGCGCCCGCACTTCTTTGCTTTCCGTTGTATGGAACGTTATGGAACAAAAAGCAACATCATGGAACTATGGAACCAGGTGGTTCGGTGTCACATCACATTGCTGCCCATGATCTGCCCTGATGTGCCCAGACCTTTCGCTGGAGAACGTGCTGTTGGCCAGCGCGAAGGTTGGAACATGTTGGAACCGACTCCGCTATCACAGCCCATCGTGTATGATGGGTTTCGGAGGTTCTTATTTCATCAGAGAGTCTTTTTGGAGATGTATTGGCTTGCATGTAGATTGACATGCCTCGTTGTGAGAGGGTGGACCCATTTATTTGATCGACTACAGCATGGCCACGACCAAGAGATTCCAGACAGGACCCCGTGCCATGGCGCGACAATCCCCTTGTGGCGAAAACTCACCACTCGAGTTCCCTTCAATTCTCGCTTTTGCAGGGTGCTCTCAGTTAGTTGCTTCATTCTCACTTTCTTACCCACCTCACCGGCTCCCTCTCGCTCTCTCTCCCTCTCTCTTCCTCGGTTCTGTGAGGACCTTCTTCCCAGCACTTGCACACCTCGCCATCTCGGCTGTGCTGCGTTAGTGTGTGTGTGTGTGTGTCGTTGATCTTCGCTTTTTGGCAAATATCCTCGGAAAGGAAGATCAGGAGGCCCCATGTTTCCACCGACTGATCTCTGAACTCCTCTCACAGCGCTGAAGATGCACCTCATGTTGGGTCAAAAATGTTGTTACATTCCAAGCCCGCAGTGCATGATGGGTTCATGGGTGCCTTTGCGGCTCCACAAAGACCCATTTCGTGACTCGACTCTCTGACGTTCAACCTTCCCTCGGACTCTCTGACGTTCAGCCTTCCAAGATCTCCAGAGAATGGGCCCCGTCCGGGCCTAATCTCAATCCACTAAAATTTGCACCGGCTGCATGATCGGCTTCGGGAAGTTTGACCAGCGGATTCTCTGGGCTCTGGGAGAGGTCGATGGCGGCCGTTCTCTTTAATGCCCTCACCCATATCTCAGTGCGCAGATGGCTGCTGCAAGCCCCCACGTTGTCTGCCTACCTACTCCTTCGGTGTTTTTTGTTCATGTTCTAACGAGTGTGCATTGTGGCAACAAGCGCTTGCAACAGAAGTGGCAGAGAATGCAGCCACCTCAAGTTCTAGACACTGACAGTGGGGATACAGGTCGAAAGGATATGTTCGACAAGAGGTCAGCACAGGTCACGAAAGGCCGCTTCTAACGAAAGCAAGCGTTAACGGCATGGCAAGTTTTAGGCGATACAGTTGCTGCTGTGCCCATGAAGGACCAGCCTGCGGCAAAGCATCCTACATTGCGCCAGAGGTGCCCATGCTAGACTCTAGATGGGAAGGATGTTAAGGATGATACGAATAAGTGTGCGACATTGCCACCGCTCCATCAGATGCATCTGGGCAGCGGCTATGATGCTTTTCAGGCCGCAGACTTTGATGGCATGTTTTGGTCCATAATTTGAAGGCCGTGGAGTCATGCCCCATCTCCCCAACAGATCATGTCTGTATGAGTGACAGTGGAAGAAGCTGAGGCTGATGCGTTCTCCTGTGGAGTCATCCTCTACGCGTTGTTTGCCAAGGACTGTAGGGCACGGCAACCTTGAACCGAGCGTTGCGAGACATTTGTTGAGGACTATCCTTGGATATCAACCAGAGTGGGTGCATGCAAGTGTTTTGAGTGACCTGCCGTCGGCATGCTTTGCTGCTTGCAGATCCTGATGCTGGTTGGAAAACTTTCGATTTGCCAGGTACGTGCGCAAGCATGGTTTTTTAAAGTTCATGGCAAAGCGGCGAATCATCGTGGGAGACGACAAGAAGCCGGTCGACAAGGCAGAATCGTGCACATGAGGAAAGTTCTCACTCCCAGAAATCAATATATGCGGTCTCGTTAGAAACTGACTTGTTTCATATGCAGGTGATGTCCAAGCCCTTTGCACAGCTGCTGGACGGCCTTCTCCGCTTTACGCCTGAGGCAGCTTCTCTTTGTTCTGCAACATGGGCCACGCTGCCTTGATTACCTCTGTGTGAGCTGGCGCAGGAACGTTTAGCAATCCTCGATGAAGATCGTCCAGGTTCTTGGCGGGTCTTGTTATTTTGTATAGAGGGCATGATTTGCTTGCATGTTTCCATCAATAGATGCTTCTTTCAGGCCGCAGCGCTGGAAGTATCTGGGCCTGATCCCTATCTTCGCTTTGATGCAGCTGAGGAACTTGCACGCATACATGTGTCTCAGGCCCAAGCTTGGTTGAAGAAGGCACGGGTGCATGTGCTCATGATCACGCGTGGGTGATAAGCTCTTGCACCTTCGATACCAGCCTGGTTCTGAAGGCAACCAGCGCGCCGCCTGAATCTATCGCATAACTCAAGCTGCGACCTTGCTCGAGTGCCAGTTTCGAAAGGGTTCTAACATTTCTTCGAGGAGTTTCCGACGAAGCCTCCCTGAAAGAGCGAGAGCGCTTTCCGGAGCGTAATTGTGTCATATTTGAACATGGACTAGCTGTGTTTCTAGTGCCATGACTAGCCGCTGCTGTAGCATTTGGAAACCCAGCCATAAAGAATCCGGTGCGCTCTCCGGGAGTTGCCATTGACGCCGCGTTTTTCCTACGCGGCGGCAGTGGTGGGTTCCACAGTTCCAGACCCGCTTTTTAGGGATATTCCGGAGAGCCTTGGTGACCCTTCGGTTGCCGAGAGCATGCGCTGTTCCCTAACTTAGCCAAGGCAGAGCCACTTCAAAGCTGTAGCCATCATCTCACCTTCACAGTCTTTTTATGCTCGATCCGAGTGATGTACCGAATCAACGGCATTCCAACATCTCATGCTGCTGCCTTAGCTAAGACGTGATGTTCACAGCTGCAAAAGGATGCCTCCTCTTTCTACGGTTGTATGAACTATGAACCTTGCTTACCTTGAAGTTTGGTCAAGTTGGGTCAGGGTTCTTGTGCACGAGGCATGCTTTTGGACAATGTCTTTTCAGCTAATCGCATGCTGCTGGTCAAGCTTTCACATGAGTATTTCCATCAAGACCAGGATGTCGTTCTAATGGAATTGCACCCGGGCGTGTGCCTGGTGACTCATGTGAACGCTCTGGGCCAAGAGACTATTCAACAGATAGTTCGCCCAGCATCGTATCACTCAGTTCGAGCTCACAGCTACACGGCGTGATGAGGCTCAACTGATCTGCAAGAGCAGATCACCTCTGTTTCTCTTGGAGATCGCGGTCTGCGATGTGATCTAAGTAGGCCTCTGCTTCAGCGTGCTTGCTGCCTGCGCATGCTCACACACAGATCAACCTACGGTGCAACATTGTTGGGCCCGCTTTTGTTGCAGTTTGGCTCAAGAAGTGGGCCAAGCGGAACGATGGCCTCGTTCACCAGCTTTCATATTTGTTCCTCGGCAGCACTGCATGTTCACAGTAGCTAGCCTGAAGAGTGTCAGTTGCATGCGTGACCTGACAAGGTCTATCTCAACTAAGCCTCCGCCTCAGCGTCTCCTTTCAGAAGCCACAGCTGTCCATTATGACTCCTGAATCCTGGTTGAGGTTGTAGCAGATGGCTCCGTGCTGCGGTGCTCTGGAGTGTAGTGGCGGGGGGAATTGCGAAACACAGGATTCACAGGAGCCCGTCGCCGCCGCAACGTTCAGAAGTTCCGCGTATTCGGACCTCCCTCAATGAGTCGTTTGCCAAACGGAAATTCAGTGCAAGTGTGCCTTGGCTTTGTTTAGCAGTCACCATCCACAGTTCCCAAGATCCATAATAATACTGCATTTAATTCTTCGGCCAATGTTTGCCGAGAAGAGCTTATGTTCCATCATCGCCACGCACTTCATTCGGCCCGCTGAAGTCATGTGCGAGATGTTTGTGTCTGAATTTGTCTGAATTGTCTTCTCAGGAGAACCATTCTGCCGAAAGTCTCCACGTCCTCAGCCTGTTGAGCACGCTCGATGCCAAGAGTGCCAAAGCGATTTCTTGCCGCCTGCACTGCAAAGAGTGCCAAGTGGAAACTGGCCTTTGCAGTGTCTGCGACAACTCGATGAGCAGCGTGGCTATTAGAAACGAGAGCGAGAGAGAGAGAGAGAGAGAGACCCTGTCCCCCATGCCCTTTACAAGAAGAAGGGGAAGAAGAAGAAGAATAAGAATAAGAAGGAGGAGAAGGAGAAGGAGAAGGAGAAGGAGAAGGAGAAGGAGAAGGAGAAGGAGAAGGAGAAGGAGAAGGAGAAGGAGAAGGAGAAGGAGAAGGAGAAGGAGAAGGAGAAGGAGAAGGAAGGAGAAGGAGAAGGAGAAGGAGAAGGAGAAGGAGAAGGGAAGAGAAGGAGAAGGAGAAGGAGAAGGAGAAGGAGAAGGAGAAGGAGAAGGAGAAGGAGAAGGAGAAGGAGAAGGAGAAGGAGAAGGAGAAGGAGAAGGAGAAGGAGAAGGAGAAGGAGAAGGAGAAGAAGAAGAAGAAGAAAAAGAAGAAGAAGAAGAAGCAGAAGAAGAGAGAGCGAACTCTCTCAGAGGATGCGGGGGGCTAGGGGGGGCTTTCTACGTGGGGACTTTGGATTTCTTTTCCAGTGCTTTTGGGGGGCGGTTTTGTGGCGTGGAGTTGATTTAGCTGATTAAACCAAGGTTTGGATCCCACAAGCGGCAACTGCGTAGCAGTGTGCCCCCTCGGATATTTCTCGTCGGGCACTGGCACATCCGACCGAATATGCGAGCCATGTAGTTCGAATTGCAACAAATGCCTCCATGGAAAGGAGTGCTGCTCGGCTTTGCACAACTTGTTGGCGCAGTTCCCTGCGCAGCCATTGTTGGACCCGGCAATCGCAATTCTGAAGCATGCAGCAGCTAAGGTTTGGAATGCAAAAGTTCCATGTACCTCTCGGCTAGAACTTGTCAGCCTGAATGCCCTAGTGGCTTCTACAAGCACGGCGCGAGTGCTGTGGGTCGGACATGCTTGCCCTGCTCCAAGAATTGCAAGCAGTGCCCGGACTGGTTTTCCTGTGATGAGTGCGAGCCTGATGCGTACCTTGCAAGTGATTCCAGCTGCGTGACAGATTGTCCTGATGGACCCTTCGCTGACATTTTTGTGGAATCTTAGGGACCCGCAACTTGCTGTCGCTAGGAAACAATTTGAGCTTCCTGTCTGTGCTGCAAGGATATTATGCAGAAGGAAACGGCATTGCTGGTGGAGTTTGTCGTGCCTGTGATCCGACGTGCACCAAGTGTAGTGGGCCATACGCCTGCAGTGAATGTGCAGGCTCAAGATACCTCACACCATTCTTCCAATGCGAGGCTCATTGTCCCACTGGCACTTATCCACATGGGCAGGGGCATGTTGGTCGCCAGTGCTTGCTGTGTCCCCCCGGCTGTTCAGCGTGCACAAGTGCCAGAAACTGCTTGGAGTGCGTCGAGGACTTCTATCTTGCTCCAGATCAGATGTGTACGCAGTCCTGCCCTGATGGATACTATGGAACTGACAGCCGTGCATCGGTATGCGAATCGGCATTCTCAAAGCGCTTCAATCTTGGGGCCTTCTCGGAGACTGCCACCGGCATGTCGGAGGTCGTGCTAGTCGGTGAGGAGCCACCGGAGAACTGCTGTGCTGCATGCGTAGCTGCAGAGGGCTGCGGTGGCTTTGAGCTCATCGACGGCAACTGCCACATGAAGGGCAATCTCGGCAAGCTGACTAGGTGGGAATTGCCCCATTGTGACCAAAGCAGACTGCAGCTCAAAACCCCTGATCAGGTCCGGAAGCCGAACCTACTTCGAGAAGCTTCCCCGAACGCATCCCGTTTTCTCCGGCGCTACACGCTACTGCACGCCCTGCCCAAGCCACTGTGGCTTGTCGTGAAGGTAGTCATCGCTGGAAGTGATTGTGCGTTGCTGAAAACCTGGTTAAGGCAGCTCGTGCACTATGGACGGTCAGTGCACAGAATGCATGGCTTCAAAAAGCCTGAGCTTTCGTGCACAGTGCAATGCTGAGTGCCCAGCGGGCTACTACAAGAGGCTTGTCTTGATTGAACATCCGGTGAGCCTGAAGGTTTGCATGCGTGAAAGCTGTCAGATGCATGCCCCTTGTAAGGAATGGCACGGATGAAGTGGGAAATCTTTGCCAAGATTGCATCAGTGCTTGCAGCCTGTGCGAGAGTGAGACTGTTTGTACGGAGTGCCGTCAATTCAAGTTCTTGACGCCCAACAGCACCTGCGAGGCTGGTGGGCTGTTTACAGTGTTTACAAACACCCATGAGCCTGGCAAGCCCCGATTGATCCCCTGTAGTGTGGAACAGGAGGGGCGGATTTGATTAGATTCGAATCTTGGATGTTCGAAGGCCGATTGTCCAGATGGTTTCTGGCCAAATGGCACGGAGGAGATTGGAGGCCTTTGTTCCAGGCAGGGCACCTTTTCAGGGCACCGTTCAGCTTGATAGACTGGTCTTGGACCGGTTTGGCTGAGTTTCTCCCTTCCAGGTGCAAGGACGGATGTACAAGGTGTACGTCCTGGGAGGTGGCGACAGAGTGTGGGCCCCTCCACTACCTCACGCCCGACCACAAATGCAGCAAGACTTGCCCAGACGGCTTCTACGCGGACGGTGAGCCTTCATCCATTGGCGGCGTCTGTACCAAGTGTGTTGAGCCATGTACTTTGTGCAAGTCTGCAGAGAGGCTGCGGATGTCGCTTCCTTTTCATGTCCGAACGAAGCCTTCAAGCCCCGATCCCACAGTCCCACAATAATCCCACAGTCCGACAGCTTGCTTGACTCGTTGGGTCCAGCTGCTTCCATCGGGTTTGCATTCACGATGCAGGTGCACGCAATGTGGCAATTACAGTTTCTTGACGCGAAACTTCACATGTGAAGATGCATGCCCCGACGGCTTCTTCTCAAACTATCCGAACCAGGACGATGTGCATGTGCTGACACTTTGGTGATGGCAATGCTTTTTCCTGGTATCTACTGCATTCGCTCGTCGCGGCTTTAGGGGCAGAGGAGTTCTTCAGTAAGTCTTGCAGCCCTTGGGCGCAGGACGTGGACAAAGCCATTGGACGCCTCGTGGCTTAAAAGAGGTGTGGTTCGGTGAATGACTGAGTACTGTGTAAGTACTGTGGGCCTATAGTACTATAACAGGCTTTAGGAGCTATGCGGCCACATACAATCTGGCAGTGGCAATTTTTTCCCAAAGCATTGCGACATGTTGTGACTTGAAGCTGCAGGTACTTGTTTGGCCTGTAGATTCAACGAGGGCACCTGCAAGAACGCCTTGGACACGATCGCCAAGCGTTGGGTGGCATCATTCCTTGAAGATGGGAACAAGACGTGCCGGCCCTGGCCAGAAGGTAAGGCAGAAATCACAAGAAAGATGGCGCTTCAAAGCTCGTTTTTCCAGCGCGGCTTAAATAGCTAAGAGTACATCTTAAAGTACAGCTCTGCAGGCGATGCTCTGATGGGAGTGCTTTCCTTTCAGTGTTCCCCCCATCGTGTTTCCGATTCCTGCAGTCACTCAGGTCAGAAGCAGAGTTTACAGTGCTTGCAGATGAGTGCAAGAATGGGAAGTTTCTCAGTCCAGGGAGGAGCTGCCAGGACAGAGAATTCTGTTGGCCTCCGTATGTCAACCGACGATACCCCAAAGTTGGCAGCATCAACGAAAGCAGACCGGATGATGGTTTGATTGGTGGAGTCTGTGCAGAGTGTCCGGGTGATTGCAACCAATGTGAGCTGTGGGACAAGTGCACGGAATGCAGGCATTCGAAGTATCTCACTCCGGATGACCACTGCAATGATACTTGCCCAGAGACGCACTATCCACACAATCCAAATCAGAACCAGACTGACAGCAGCGTGGGACGAGTCTGCGTAGCCTGTGAGGGCAACTGCAGTCATTGCATCACGCAGACGGAGTCTTGGCAAGTTTATCCACACTTTGCTTCACCCATTCTCGCCTCTGTGTGCTGATGCAGTGCTTTGCATCCGTTGAACACGAGCTCATGCACTGTCCATGCCGCGCAGGAGTGCACCCAATGCAAGAATGGAGCGCATCTCACGCATAAGGGGGAATGCAACTTGGAGTGCCCAGAAGGATACTACGAGCAAGCACCATCCGGAGGTGGTGCAGTCGGAGGTCTCTGTGCAGCTTTGCAGAAATGCCGAGGAAACGAAACGTTTGTTCGGTTAGTTTGAGTTCCTGTTTCGATGCTATGTGCAAGGGAGGACACAGTCAGGAAACCAGATGTACTGCTGTGAAGAGCCGTGACTCAAATCTGCTCAGGTGATTTGTCCAGGTGACTGCAACACTTGCGACAACGCAGAGGTGTGCACTTCCTGCCGAAATCGGGCCTTGCTTTACAAGGGGCAGTGCTTGAAAGAGTGTCCGGCGACCCACTATCCGGAGATCTCTGGTGATATTGGAGGGGAATGTATGGAGTGCAAAGGACTCTGCAGCGAGTGCATGGCAGACGACAACTGCACGCAGTGCAAACCCCAGGGCTTCTTGCATGGAACCTCCAAGAAATGGCTGACCCGGGCTTTTCTGCAGCATGAAGGCGAGGTCTGACAAAACAGAGCGACGTGCGACAACAACAGGTCACGTCCATTCACGTCTATTCGTGTCGTGTCGTGCGCATTGCTGTTTGTGTGTGTGGGTGCACGCGTGAGTGTGCGTGTGTGAGTGCGCCATGGGTGCTGCCTTTCCTGAGTGTATATCAGTCAATTCCATTGTATTCCATGAATTTCGTGTAGGTTTGAAGAAGACCTGTGCCAAGCAGTGCCCGGTCGGCTACTACAAGGTGAAGGGCAAGAAAACAAACAGGTACTGGAGCCGAGAACGTGGCGTGAACGGTCTCTTTGGAAGCACCTGTGAGCCTTGCGGGTCGGACTGTCATGATTGCTCGGACTTGGAGACCTGCTTGAAGTGCCAGAACAGCGACCTTACAGCATTAGCATGCATTATGTAACATTGCTGTATTTGCATGCGGTCTTGCCTGCATGCCTGGCATCATTCTGGTCTCAATGCATGTTAGCAGAAGCTGCGGTAACAGTTGCTTTCCATGGAACTGACAAGTGCGGCAAGGCAAGTTTCTGGATGCAAAGAGTCAATGCCTTGTCGCCTGTCCTGATGGCTTTTGGGGCAAAGGCTCAGAAGCCATCGGACGGACTTGTGAACTTTGTGCTGAGAACTGCACGACCTGCCTCTCAGACCAGACGCAGCTTGTCGGGAATTGGTCAGTTTGCTTGATGTTCCTCGGCTTCTCATGTTCTTTGCTTTTCTTGCGATTGGCCGGTTCCAGGTGCACGGAGTGCAAGAACAGCAAGATTCTCACCCCGAGCGGAACGTGTGATGATGACTGTCCGGATGGCTTCTACGCACACTCCAGCACAGAAGATGATCCAACCATCGGAAGCCTTTGTGTGGCCTGTCCTGAAAATTGTGCCAAGTGCGTCAGCCCAGATCATTGCACCGAGTGCAAATCCGCCACCTATCTCACAGACGATCACACCTGTGATCCACTTTGTCCTGATGGGTTTTATGGCGATGGCACTGCTGATGCTGGAAGAACATGCAAAAGATGTTCTGATGACTGCAATCGCTGTGCAAGTGACGACATGTGCTACGAGTGCAAGAACCACAAGTTTCTGACGCCCGGCGATGCTTGCGAGGCAGAGTGTCCGGAAGGCTACTATGCCGACATCTCCTCGGACACTCCTTCTGTGGGTGCAGAACTCAGTGACTTTGACTGTCCTTGTCCTGTCCCCCGATGTTCTTGCGGTGGTTCAGTGTTAAGTTGGCCTGGTTGTTATTCTCTTGTGTCGAAGGTGGTCTTTGTTTGCCATGCCCCAGCGGTTGCGCTGCCTGCGATGGACCAGACAGCTGCACCGTGTGCAGTGACAACAGATTCTTGAACAGTCCCTTCCCTTAACAGCAGTTTTTTGTGAGGGTGCCTTTTTTCGCCGTCAATGTGCAGTAGGTCCTCGGTAGGTCTTCAACGCCTGAGGTAAGTCTCGTTTGAACCCTACGAACGAGTGTGTCGAGAAGTGTGCAGAGGGCAACTATGGGAAGACCGGGAAGAAGGATGGAACCCATGGGACTTGTGAGCCCTGTCCAGCAGAATGTGCAAGCTGCGTCGGTGCAGATGCATGCCTCTCTTGTATCGACGGTAGCTTGGCTGTGATCAGGACAGCAGGGCATAGTACGCTGCATGGCTGCTTCGGCTGTTCACCACTCTCAGTTTGACACAGGCTACAAGTTCTCGAAGTCGGATCGCTCATGCAGTAGCTTCTGCAAAGCCGGCTTCTTCAAGAATGAGAAGGGCAAGTGTCCGATTCTCGGGAGTGTGTCAAGAGCACATTTAGCTGCGCCGGCTGCACGCACCCTGACATGTCCACAACAATTACGTAACTTCTCCACTCGTGTGGTAAACCTTAGGTCAGAAATGCGCCCATGGTTGTGCCATGTGTGTCAACGCCTTCCTCTGCACCCGTTGCATGGAGAACTTGTATGCGACCGCTGACATGACCTGCGAGGCCGATTGCCCTAACGGTTTCTATGGTGTTGGTACCAAAGATACCGCACGCCGGTGCCAGAGATGCAAGCCCCACTGCAGCAAATGCATCGATGCAGACATCTGCACCGAGTGCACAAATCGCAAGTTCCTGACTCATCTGGACACCTGTGAAAGCATGTGTCCCACTGGCTACTACCCCGAGGCACCGAACGAGAGCCAGCCCACAGGAGGTATTTGCTTCCCTTGCCCTCCCAACTGTGTTGCTTGTGAGTCTGCGGAGAAGTGTACGGTCTGCAACAACAACACCTACCTGACCGAAGATTTCCAATGTAGCCAAAGTTGCCCTACGCACTTTTACGGCGATGGTACCAAAGGTGTAGGCCGCACCTGCATGAAGTGTGGGGACGATTGCGCCAAGTGTGCTGGGGAGGACTTGTGTATTGAGTGCAAGAATGGCAAGTTTCTGTCTCCAGACGGATCCTGCGAGCTGAGATGTCCCATTGGATATTATCCTTCAACGCCTGCTGGCATGCTCGGTTTGGGCGGTGAATGCCTCCCTTGTGCCGAAAACTGTCACAGGTGCACAGGAGCTCACGCCTGCTTGGTATGCCGGCAAGATGCATATCTGACAAACACCTCGCTTTGTGTGGAGGAGTGCCCGGTGGGCTTTTATGGGACAGGTAGCGGAGGCTACATGCGCACTTGCCAGCCTTGTGCTGAGCATTGCAGTCAGTGTATCGGAGCAGAGAACTGCACCGAGTGTGTGGATGGCATGTTCTTGACACCGAGTGAAACATGCGAGGCGGATTGCCCGGACGGTTTTTACGGAAGCATTCAGTTGGGGAAGGCTGCTGGGACCTGCGAGCCCTGTTCTGCCAACTGTAGCACCTGCATAAACTCCATGGCATGCACGGAGTGTCAGAATTATCAGTACCTCAATGGTGGGTCCACTTGCTCAGAGTTGTGTGAGCGTGGGTTCTACTACCACATGCCTGATAACACTGGTGGAGTTGGTGGAATGTGCAAGGCTTGCATGAATCATGCAAGCACATGTGTGAACGACACGCTGGCAACACAGTGCAAGGACAACATGTACTTGTCATCTTACACTTGGACTTGTGACAAGGGCTGTGCCGCTGGTGAGTATCCAGTCGAGCCCATCAACGGCATGGGGGGGGAATGTCGGCAGTGCAACGACAACTGCAGCCTCTGCACATCCTACACCTCCTGCACGCAGTGCCAGCACTACACCTACCTCAACCCAGATGATTGGTGCAGAGACACGTGCCCGCTCGGCTACTATGCAGAGAACGGCACGGATGGCGTCGGTGGCCTTTGCAAGCTCTGCCCTCCGACATGTAACCAGTGCAACAGCGCAGACGACTGTACCGAGTGCAAGAGGTGGGCTCCTGAGTCGATCAGCTGACTTGCATCCGTATACCACATAGGGCACACATAGCTACGGAGTCATGTTGTAACATAGCCGTCTTGGCAGCCTCATGCCGCACACTGCATTGAGGTATACATTCCGCACGCCTGATGCCAGTTGTGAAAATGTGTGTCCGGAGACTTGGCATGGGTTGGTTCGTTGACTGATGTGGATGAGTTGTGCAGAGCAACATATCGCCTGCCGTGAAAGCTGAGGACAACTACTGGGAGTTTGGAATGGATGCAATCGGAGGTACGTGCGAGATGTGTGCGGAGAATTGCAGTCTTTGCATCAGCGACACGCAGTGCCAGGATCTTAGGGTCTTGTGGTGCCTTTTGATTCTATTCTCCAAGACTTCAAACGCCGGTTTTGCTTGCTTTTGCTAAGAAGCAGAGTCTTGCTCTAGGCACGGAGTGCAACAGCTCGATGTTCCTCTCGCGCTCTGGAGAGTGCGTGGAGCACTGTTCCGACGGAGACTTTGAGTTGGGAGCAGAAGAAAGGGGACGAACGTGCCAGAAGTGCCCACCAGAAGTGCATCGGTGCATCAACGCATCCTTTGCCACAGAGTGCAAGGACTCCTTGTACTTGACCCCCAGTGGGAAATGTGAGGAGAAATGCCCACCCGGATTTTACAACCACGGTGAAGGAGAGATTGGACGAACATGCCCTCGATGCGCACAGAATTGCAGTCAGTGTGAGGACGCGCAGACATGCACCGAATGCCAGAATTCACATTTCTTGACTCCCTGGAACTGGTGCGAGTTGGACTGCCCTGTCTCCTACTACAAGTCAGGGAACGAGGAGGTTGGCAACACCTGTGAGAAGTGTCAAACCCATTGTCGCACCTGCATAAGTGAGTTGGAGTGCACCGAGTGCAGTGACAACAAGTACCTAACACCTGGCAGAAGTTGTGAGTCTTCATGTCCGGACAACTTCTTTGAGTTTGGTGTCGGTGAAACAGGGAGAACTTGTCCACCCTGCGAAACCAACTGTCACAAGTGCGAGTCTGCCACTGTGTGCACAGAGTGCAACAATTCCTTGCACTTGATTGACGGCGACTGTGTTCCGGTCTGTCCAGACGGCTATTTCCACGAAGGTGCTGAGGATCGGGGGCGCATTTGCAGGGAGTGCGACAGCTCCTGCTCCAAATGCAGTGGCTGGGACGTCTGCTTGGAGTGTGGACACGACATGTATCTGACTCCAAACAGCACCTGCCAAGCCCAATGTCCGGATGGGTACTATCACAATGGCACCGGCGACTTCGGAATCCTGGCTGAACTACAAAACCTCCAGCTTTGAATAGTAATACATCCTCGCCTAGAACTCACTTGCAGTTTTGGACTCTGTAAGGACGAACCTGCCCGCAATGTGCAGAGAACTGCAGCCTGTGCACGGATGCCAACACATGTACTGAGTGCCGGAATTACACGTACCTGACCCATGAAGATTGGTGCCAACCAGAATGTCCAACTGGCTACTACGAGCATGGCACGGAATACCTAGGCGGCACATGCGAGCCGTGCTCAGAGAATTGCCGTGAGTGTACCAGCAATTCAGTCTGCTTGGAATGTGGAAGTGAGAAGTACCTGGATCCCTCAAGCTCCAGCTGCAAAACTTCCTGCTCTGCTGGTTACTTCGGAAAGGAGGGGACGGAGGTCATCGGCCGCACGTGTGAGCCCTGTGCATCCACTTGCAATATGTGCGACTCAGAATCCGAATGCACGGAGTGCAGGGACTTTAATGCTCTGACGCCGTTCAGTACTTGTGAGAAGCTGTGCCCACCGGCATTCTACCCGAACATCAGTGGAGAGATTGGTGCGATTTGTGCACGTTGCCACGACACGTGCAATACTTGTGATTCTGCTGAGGCCACCTGGCTTTATTCATTTTGCTCGTTAGCCCTTTACCATTGACTATTGCTGGGGTTGTAGCTGCAGGTTTGCACTCAATGCAAGATGCACTTGCATCTGAATCCTGACGGCAAGTGTCGAGAGACCTGTCCTGTTGGCTACTACCAGTTGGCTGGCAGCGGTGCAATTGGTGGAAGTTGCCCGCTGTGTTCGGAGAATTGCAGCCAGTGTGCCAACGCAGAGGTATGCACCGAGTGCAGGCCGGCCAGTGTATCAATCAGTAGCCACTATCAGTAGTGTCTGCGGTGGGACGTCTTTCTCATGCCCCTCAGTGCCAGAGGTTTGCTAGAGGACTCTGTTTAGAATTCCCCTCAACTCAGAGCGGCTAGCTTGGCTGGGCTCCGCAGGAACTCCACGTTCTTGACGCCATATTTCTCCTGCGAAGCTTCCTGCCCACCCGGCTACTTCGGGCAGAGCGATGGGGAGATCGGAAGCGTCTGCCAACACTGCCCTCCAGGATGCAACCTTTGTGAGAGCTTAGAGGCACCGGTCACCGCACCTTTTCGCTGCTTTTCTGGCCTTGTGCTCCATGCAAGCCCACAAAAGCTCCATCCAAGACTTACACCGTTGCCAGAAGGTCTGCACCCAGTGCAAAGATCACAAGTATCTGCAGCCAGATGGAACATGCGGAGATGTGCCGTAATTGCAAGAATCAACACCTTTGCAAGCTTTGAGTCTGACGTGTGGAGTCTTGAATCATTTCATCTGAGGTGTGTCCGCTGGGATTCTACATGCTGGAGGGCGACGGAGTATTTGGAATAGGAGGGTCGTGTCCGCTCTGTGCCGAAAACTGTAGCCAGTGTGCCTGCCCAGCAGCTTTGGTGCTTGACGAGTGATTGTTGTCACCAGCAAGGCTGTGCCTATGTCGATTCTCAGCCCACGTGCTGTGCTCGAGCTGAGGCGTCAATGGGACCTTCTGCACGGAGTGCAGGAACAGTACATATTTGACACCGTATGGCTGGTGTGATGTGGACTGTCCCGCCGGATCATACAAGCAAGGCAACTCGACCATCGGCCAGACATGCCCATTGTGTCCCTCTAACTGCAACACGTGCGAGTCGGGCACCCGGCCTGTGAAAGCCTTCGGGGGTGTGCGAGTCGATTCTACAGAGCCCATCGTCTTGATTGCCTTAGGTCAGAAACATACTGCACGGAGTGCAAGAGATCTACGTATTTGACAAGCACGCATGAATGCGAAACAAGCTGTCCCACAGGCCGGGGCCTTTAGTCTTCGAATTCTGCAGCAGTACGGGACAGCGATAGTACAGCCTGGCGTGGTGAAATTTTCATGTAATTGGCCAGCAGGCTACTTTGCAAAGCGTGAAGGGAAAGTGGGAGGACAATGCGAAAAGTGCCCCCAGCAGTGCCCAGAATGCGTCAGCGCCACCTGGCAGGATTGTTAATAGCATCTTCGCTTTTAGCTGATTTTAGCTTGAGCACCCCATGAATTTATGCAATTCACGCGAATTGCGCTTTGTTGGTTGAGCCTTCTCGGCTCTCTTGGTCTAAGGCAGGCGTTTGCACCAAGTGCAGTGCACCCCACTTCCTCACACCGAATGGGGAGTGCACAGAAAGGTGCCCGGATGGCTATTACCAGGCGCAAGGAGCTGATGGTGGAATCTGTCCCATGTGTCCAGAGAATTGCGCGAGCTGTGACAGCAGGGAGAAGTGTACGTCATGCAGGCGTGGCACGTTTATGACTGAGTATCATCAATGCAGGTCAGAGTGCCCCGCAGGCTTCTACGGACTATTCGGAACCTGCTATACATGTCCAGACACGTGCAACTTGTGCACGTCAGCCTTTGAGTGCACAGAGTGCAAGGATGGCACGTACTTGACAGCAAGTGGCACCTGTGAGTACGAATGCCCTGATGGATATCACCAGCGCGGAGACAGTCCAATTGGTAGGTTCTGTTCAAAGTGTCCCTGGACATGCCTCACTTGCCTCAGTGATGATGAATGCACGTCATGCAAGAATCATTCCTGGCTCAGCCCTCACAAGATGTGTGATTTTACTTGCCCTGATCATTTCTACAAAGAGGGGGATGCAGAAGAGGGCAATGAATGTCGGATCTGCCCTGGTGATGCCAGCAAGTGCATTTCAGCGGATTACATGAGCGAGTGCAAGAATGGGAAGTACTTGACATCGGCTGCAAAGTGTGAAGACTCCTGCTCCAAGGGCTACTACCCTGCGGGTTTGGAGTCGGTTGGTCGAACGTGCTCATCCTGCGCCGATAACTGCAGTGCCTGTGACGATGCTGCTCGGCTAGGAATTCGAAGTTATATTTGTGCTCTTTCAGCAATAGGCATCCTTGGCGGCTTCTTGTGACGTTGCGTGGGCGGTTCTTCATGGTACTCTGTGATTGTTCTGTGATTCTGCTTACCCAGGCTACCATCTGCACAGAATGCAGGAACGCCAAGTATTTGACTCCAGCGAAGTGGTGTCAAGATGAGTGCCCTGCCGGATACTACCACAATGGCACTGGGCCAGTTGGACGTGAATGCCTTGCGTGTGATGACCTGTGCAACTTGTGCACCTCTGCAGATGTATGCGTGGAGTGCAAGGATAACTCTTTTCTCACTGCATCTTCTCAGTGTCAAGAGACATGCCCCAATGGATTCTGGGGAAAGCCTGGCATTCAGGGCATTGGAGGTGTCTGTGAATCATGCCCGTCCACGTGTTTCACTTGCCTCGGGCCCCTTCAGTGCACTGTTTGCAAGGATCAGTTCTACCTACAGGACGGGCAGTGTTTGCCCACTTGTCCGGAGGGTCATTATCATGTGGGCGACACGGATGTGGGTCGAATATGCGAGCATTGTCCAGCGCAGTGCAAGGGCTGCGTCAGTGAAGATGTGTGTACAGAGTGTCAAGGCTCCCTTTTCTTGACCCCCTCATCAACATGCGAGTCTTCGTGCCCAGACGGGCACTACAAGAATTATGTGGGTATCGTTGGCAGTACATGCCCGGCATGCGCCGAGAACTGTAGCTTGTGCACGAACGCGACTTTCTGTACGCAGTGCAGGAACAGTGCCTATTTGACCCCAGACGGGACATGCGAGTCATCCTGCCCAGATGGTTTCTATGGAGATGGAGAGGGTGAGGTTGGTCGGGTCTGCAAGCCTTGTGCAGCTCCTTGCAACAAGTGCCTGACTGAGACTCATTGCACTCAGTGTCGTGAGTCCACGTATCTCAATCCATTGACCACGTTTTGTGATGCGACATGCCCCACGGGCTTCTACAGCAGTGGGGTCTCAGATATTGGCCGCACATGCGAGCCTTGTGCGCACCATTGCGAGAAGTGCGAATCCAGCGAATGGTGTACGGAATGCAAGAACTCCAAGTATCTCGACGGCCACTCATGCTTGGACTCCTGCCCGGAGGGTTCTTACAAGCAGGGCACGGCAGCTATTGGAAACACCTGCCAGGCTTGCTCCAAGGATGGGAGTTCAAGTCTAAATCACTTTTTGGCATTTCGTGCCGTCAAGACACTGCGCAGCTTGTAGCGGCTAGCATGTCTAGATTATGGTGTTGCATGGGAAGCAGCTGGACATGCGTGCTTAGAGTCTTAGATGCATCATGCCTGTAGGACTGCAAGAGATGCACGAGCCTGGAGCGGTGCGATGAATGTGCTAATGCGACCTACCTCACGGCCAATCATCGTTGCGCTGATGAGTGCTCCAAAGGCCGGTAACACGCACAAAGTGCATTCGCTCTATGCTACTTGTTGTGAACTTGTTGTGATCTGTCATGCAGCATGGCCAGGCTTCATTGAAACTGGAGATGGAAGCGTTGGCCGAACGTGTGAGGTGCTGTGTTTCTGGT
>CAJNDS010000652.1:0-10000 GCA_905221605.1 Symbiodinium natans
TTGTTGTTGTTGTTGTTGTTGTTGTTGTTGTTGTTGTTGTTGTTGTTGTTGTTGTTTTTGTTGTTGTTGTTGTTGTTGTTGTTGTTGTTGTTGTTGTTGTTGTTGTTGTTGTTGTTGTTGTTGTTGTTGTTGTTGTTGTTGTTGTTGTTGTTGTTGTTGTTGTTGTTGTTGTTGTTGTTGTTGGATTCTGGCCCAAGATGAGGATTTTATTTCTCGTAGCCGTAGCGAGCTTTCTTGGGTGCCTGGGTCCCAAGTCCCAGGGTCCAGCCATGGATCAGAATCGAGGGTTTCGGGAAGTAGCGCCCCCCGATGAAGCTGAGCAGCATGCGCAGCGAAGTCAGCTAACCATGAACAAAACCGGCAAGCGTAGCTACCAAAGAGCTTGTAAAGTTGCCCTGGCGAAGGGAGCAGCACTCTACAAAGGCCGTCTTCTGACAGCTCAGGCTCTAGGAGCTCATGAAGGACAATTCGCGTCTCCTGCGAAAGCGGAGAGGCGCTCTTTTCAACCGACCAGACAGATCCATCACAAATTTGACATGGAAGTCCTTACTTGGAACGCAGGCTCAATTACAAGTCGAGTTTGGAACGAGATTCTGGCCCTTTTGGCAACAACAGAGTACAAGAACATCAAAATCGTTTTCCTGCAGGAATCGCATTGGCAGCAGGACCAGGTCTACAGCTCAGGCCCGTGGTCAGTCCTAACCTGTGGTTCAACAAGCAGACACAAGGCTGGCCTGGTTGTTTTGGTGCATAGCTCACTGGCTCCTCTTTCAGAAATTCGCAGCACTTCCATTGTTCCAGGGCATTTGCAGCACGTCATGATCCCGTGGCAGAGATCCAGAATACATCTCCTGAATCTGTACCAGCACGTCTGGGATTCAAAGCTCTCGAAGACGGAAAACAGAGGCAGGAGAAAGGACGTGATGACACAGCTCGAAAATCGCATTCAGCGAGTCCCACAACGTGATTTCTTGCTTGTGGCTGGGGATTTCAATTCGCATGCGGTGACTGAACGTCCTCATATCGGACCCAGTGTGCCTCATCGAGTACGGTTTGCAAATGCAGATGTGAAGACACTGCCCTTGCTCTGCAAATCCTGTGGACTAACTGCGCTGAACACTTGGGCTTCTGGCCATCGCAGTACGTATGTTAACAGTGATGGCACATATTCCTCTCAGATCGATTTTTTGCTGGTCAGACTGCATGATGCTCGGAGGAGATCCAAGGAGGCCTACTCGGATAAGAACTTTCCTGTGGCTGCCTACAGAGATGGATCAAAACACTTTCCAGTGCGAGCTACTCTGTTCATTCCTCCTTACAGTCCTACACCCAGCAAGCCACGGCCATTTGATGCCACAGCCCTGGATGCGAGCTTTCGGCGGAAAGATGACAACTGGCAGGCATTCTCACATCGTCTGACGGAAGCAGTGGTGAGGACAATGCAAGTGAGACCGTCTTGGCAAGAACTGGATGAAGTGATGGTTCGTGTGTCAGCTGAGCACTACCCACCACCACGCAAGTCTCAGCCAGCAGCAGGTCCAATCCATCAGGAATATTGGAAGAAAGTGCGGCAAATCCAGGCGCACAAGAGGGCTGGAACCGAGCATAATCCAGAATGCCAGAAGCTTGTGGAGGACATCAAGGAGGAGGCGCGGACTTTCAAAAAACAGCAAAAACAAAGAAAGCTAGAGAAGCAAGAGCAGTTGCTTCTACAAGCCCAGGAAGATAAAAGGCAACAATCCCACAAACTGGCTCATACTCTCAGGAAACTCGCTCCGTGGCGCCCAGCGCAGAGAGTCAACCTAAGGGATCAAGCAGGTGAGCCGCTTGATACGGAGGCCTCACTAAAAACTATGCGCGAATACTCGAGTCAAATCTTCTCCAAAAGTCCTCCTTTGCAATCAGTAGATGCTGTGCCCAGAGCAGCGATCACCGCCTTGCAGGTATCCTCAAAAATTAAGACAGTGCCAGTGGGGAAAGCAGTCCCCAGCACCTCAGCTCCAGTATCAGCCTGGAAGAGTCTAGGTCCTGAAGCCCACGAACACATAGCAGGTCTAATCAACTCTGAGGTGTCTCAATCAGAAATTTCCCCTTATCTAAAGGATCCTAGAATTGCATGGATCCCCAAGCAGGGCAAGCCAGCCACCGCCATGCCAAACCTGAGGCCCATAGGAGTCATCAGCGTGCCAGGAAAAGTGCTAGCAGGCGCAGTGAAAACTCGCATTGCGCCAGCACTGCAGGTGAGCTCACAGCTTCAACCTCAGTTTGCGTATATACGGCAGAGGGGGGTGCGGGACGCTATCGCGAAAGCATGTCAGCACCTCGATTACGCGCAGCAGCTCCGTCAAGAGCATCGCAGGGACCTGCACAAGTCCCAACGCGGAGCCAGGCAGGCTCAGCTGTCAGGTGCACTCACTATTTCGGTTGATCTGAGCAAGGCTTTTGATTCTGTTAATAGACATGAGCTGCTAGCAGCCTTGGATCGCCTGGGAATAGACCCTGTTACGAAAGAACTGGTAGTTCAACTCCATAGTGAGACCTCCTACAACATGGGCACAAGTGGACTAGAGATTCAAGTTCCCACTTCTTCAGGAATCAAACAAGGTTGCAAGCTAGCCCCGGCATTGTGGTCTGCGCTTACACTTCTAGTCATGAGCAGAATGGAGCAGAAATGGGGCCCGGACAGCAAGCAAGCTAGGGACATCCTAACGGTCTTTGCGGACGATTTCCTGCTTCAGGAAACCTTTTCGAGCTTTCCTGAACTTCAGAAAGTCCTGCTCAGAATAGAGGCTCTCTTTCAGTCTCTTGAGGACGTGGGGCTGGAAGTTAATCCAACGAAGTCTAAAGCCTTGCTAATGGTTCAGGGCACTCAGCAGTCCATCTTTCGCAAGATGCACACGATGCGCAAAGAGAAGCAGCTGCACATCGTCCTTCCCTCAGGACATAAGATTCCGATTCATCATAAGCTAACATATCTAGGGGTGCAGCTCAGCTATGGATCCTACAAAGACCAGACTGTTGACTATCGGATCGCCCAAGCTCAAGGCAAGTTTGAGCTACTTCGACACATCCTGTGCTCCACTAAGGCTCTGGATGCTTCAAAGAAGTTGGAGATCTGGAGGGTCTATGTGGAATCCTCACTCTTGCATGGGCTTGTGGCCACAGGCATCACTTCATCAGGTCTTCAGAAGCTCCAGAGTAAATACTCGAGGATGCTAAGATCCATCTTTAAGCAACATCAGCATTACAGCCACATTGACACGAAGACTCTGTTCGAGCAATATAAGGTGCAGACTCCTCAAGCAGTTTTGATCAGCCAGATGAAAAACTATCAAGACGCACTAGATGCCTGTCAGAAGCACAACCCGGATCAGAACATACAGTGGTATCTGGGACTTAGAGGTAGGATTGTTGCGCTGCAACAGGAGCTTCGGAGCATGCAATTGGACCTGACCGAGGCAGTCCAGGAGGTGCCGTGCTCTCTGTGTGATCGGAAATTCTCCAGCGCCAAGGGTCTTCAGCACCATACACTGGTGATCGGAAATTCTCCAGCGCCAAGGGTCTTCAGCACCATACACTGGTGAAGCATGGAGGACAGCGTGCGAATCAGCTAGGCCCAAAATTTCAGGTCACTGTGCATAGCTGCAAAGGACTTCCGCAATGTGTGGCATGCAATAGGCAGCTGCGCACAATGCATCAACTTCGCAGACATGTGGAGTCAGGCATTTGCCCTCAGCTGCACGAGTTGAAAGAACGAGCCAAATCCTGTACAAGTTCAGAAAGCATAGCTATGATCTATCAGTCTAGCGTGCAGGAACAACTTAAGAAGGACCCTGACCTTCTACTAAAAAAGAGACATGTCACTCAGCATCTATTAACGAACTGCAGTCTCTGTGGGCAATATATCGTTGGCCATAAAGGAGTGAAGCAGCACATTCAGAAAGCTCATCCCGCTTTCTGGGCACAGTCCTCGGAATCCATTCTTGCCAACATGCGAACACATAAGCGCCTCCTGCACAAAAAAGAGGAATGTAGGTATTGTCGCATTTTGGTAGACGCTCCAGTACGCCATGCAGAGCAATGTGTGGTACTGCTTCAGACATATGCCATGAGTGCAGCTTGTGCCAAGTCTGTAGAACTGCCAGACCTCTTCCGTGCAGATCCTCCAATTAGCCAGGTGAGAGGCAGGGAGGCTTCCTCCCGGGAGGCTTCCTCCAGCAGCCGAGCCTCTTTGCTGACACACACCGCAAGCGTCTCTGGTCGTTCAGCCACTGCACCTCCCACAGCTTCCGCGCAAGACGCTGCCTGGCGTCTAGCTTATCATAATCCGCATCAACTTTGCTATGCACACACTGTCGTTCATATCCTTCTCACTCTCTTGTCAGATGGACTGTTCCCTGATCCTTCCTTAAATTCCATCCTAACTGAAATAGGTTCCCTAAATGGCAGATCCTCTCATGCGGATGTTCGGAGGTTGAGACATCTTCGTCCGCTGCTAGCAGGGTGGCGACTACGACCCAGGCAGGAGGATGCATCACAGTTTCTGTTGCATATCTCTCAGCGCATTCCAGATCTTTCATCAGATAAATGGGAGGCGCGAGTTCATATCTCAGAACCGGAGGAACGCATAAGTGTTGAGGAAAAAGGCGGCTTGATTCTGTATCTGCCCGAGCCGCCGGACGGACTCTCGACTCTTCAGCAATCAGTCACACAATGGACGAACAGGGGTAGTGTGTTTGCCTTGCTTCCGGGTACAAGAATCATTTGCCTGCAAATTCAAAGATTTGATCAGCAAATCAAAACTTCTCGCCCACAAGCGTTGGACACAGTTCTTGAGATGCCAATGTTTCAAGATAACGGAACCTCAACAGAAGCAGTGTCTTTTAGCCTCTATGCTTTTATCATTCATATCGGAGAAGACTGGAACTCTGGACATTACAGAGCGGGATTCTGGAGAGAGAGCGTAGCGTACCTTGCTGATGATAGTGAATCGCCAAGACGCACCACGCTCCTCTCGGATCAAATATGTCGAGGTTCCTACTTGGCCTTCTATGTAAGAGTATAGACTCAGCTAGGTAGCCATGAGGCAGGCCTTTGCACTATCGTCAGCGCCCTCCAAGTCCAAGCGTGCGGATGAGCCAGATGAAGATGATTCTCCAACCAAGAAGATCAGACAGTCTGAACCGAAGAACATGCCAAAGCAGAAAGCTAAAGGAAGGGGTCGGGGCACTGGCCGAGGCGTTTCAAATGAGAAAGTTCTCCAGTCCCTAACAAGGTTGTCCATCAACCATGAGGACTCGCTGAATACGCTTCAGCAGGAACTGAGCTGGGTCATGTACCTGACCACCGGTGAGCTGTCCATCCTACCGAGCATCTATGCGGAGAAGTCCAAAGACGCTTCGAAGTTGTCTACTCCGTTCAGAACTCGAGCCATGAGAGTGGTCTTGGAGCAGACCTTAGAAAGAGTAGAGCAGATCCAGACTAAAGAAGAAGTGCTAGTGGATGCGGAGAAAGAGGGTTGGGTGGTGCGTGTGAAGGACACCGAAGCTCCAGCCTTTGTCTACCAGCAGTGGAGCAGTGAGCAAGACAAGACGGTGCATGACACTGCACGAAGGGCAGTCCTCGCAGATGACGTCGTTCAATTGCTCAAAACGTGCTTGGAGGAGCTTGCGCAGCACCCACAGTTGATCTCTAGGCTCATGCCCTCACGTCCGATCGCTGAGAAGATGACAGGTGGCCCAGTTCGAGTTCACATCCAGGTCCAACTCCAACATCTCAAGGGTAAGTTCCATCAAGCCCTGTCTGGACTCACGGACAATGCAGTCTGGGCAGCCATTGAAGGCTCACTAAGGCCAGGGAGCGTTCAGCGTAGTCCAGCAGCTAAGTTGCTTGCAAAGCAGGCATCCGGCAGCAGCTAGCTCATAGAGCACCTTCAGCTAGAGACGAT
Source organism: Symbiodinium natans (assembly GCA_905221605.1). NCBI lineage: Eukaryota > Dinophyceae > Suessiales > Symbiodiniaceae > Symbiodinium > Symbiodinium natans. The sequence continues at coordinate 5,948 of CAJNDS010000652.1, forward strand.
CCCTCCACATAGAGGCACAAAAATTCTGCACTGCCTTCAATAAGCGCAGGATTGTCCCTCAGTTTGCCTTCCTCTCTCAGCTGCACATGTTCTTCTTCTTTCACAGCAGCTTTTCTTGCTCGCGTAATCATTCCATAGCTGGCTAATAGAGAGTCAATGTCATACCGAGCTGAACGCATGTATGCCAGAGAGGGCTGGATCTTCACTGAGGCTGATCGAGTGGCACTTTGGGAGCTGGATACTGCGCTAAGTAAAGCCCAGAAGCTTATAGATGCTCAAGCTCGCCTCATCGAGGAAATGCAACGGGATCAGGTCAGACTACATGGGCAAGTCCGGCAGCTGAATGCAGAGGTGACTCAGCTCGCTCAGAGTGCCCAGATCTATGGTGCTCACATCGAGCGTCTCTATCGTCTTTCCGACACCCAAGCTCTCTCTGAACGGATGGACTACTTGACCTGGACTCTTCATTACCAAGGCATCAGAGTCTTGCTACCAGGACCATCGTCGAGCAGTGTGAGGCCAAGAGCACAGCGGCGGCCTGCTCAGAATCCGTACTAGTACATAGCTTCTCAGATGGTCTGTATTAGAATCAGTCCTCGTGTGAGATGTCTTCAGCACAGGGAGCCAAAAGCCTCTGCCATCACTGCATCATAGCCCAGCCTGTATGCGCGCACTCGCATTGCATAGCTCGGGAGGCTTCCTCCGGAGGCTTCCTCCATGCTACGGTCGGCGGCCTACGCGTGTCCGAATTACAGCAAGTGCAATCACTCACCCTCTGGGAAGCAACCACTCCTTCCTTCTTAGGTTCTCTCTCTCCTGTCCGGGTTCTCTTGCAGGATGGAGGTTTTGACAATAGCTTTCTCCTCTGTAGGGGCACCCACCAGCTGCTTGTTTGAAGTTCGCTCATTGACCTAATGCAATGCCGCAGCTTCTCTCAAACCAATAGGATTAGGCCCTCAACATGGAACGTGATTTGACGAATGATGAGTTTGAGGCTTTAAATAGAAGGCGAGCGCAACAAGGCAAGGATCCACTGAGCTGGCGGGACGCACAGCGCCAGGCCCGGCGTAAGCCGAACCACAACAGAGGAGGTAAGAAGGCCAAGGCAGCGCCGTCCTCACAGCCTGTCACTTTCCTGCCGAGAGCGGAGGCTTCCTCCGTGGAGGTTTCCTCCGAAAGAGCTCCTGAACAAGCTGAATCCATTTCCTTTCTGGTTCCTGATTTTGATCAGAGGGCCAGCGGGCAGGCATCCGACTGGAACATCAGCACTCATGTTCAGAGTCGCTATGCATGGAACAAGCGTCACAAGGAGCGTGAACAGTTGGATCCGACTAAGGATGTCATGGAGGAGGCCAAAATTTTTATCCGCACATTTCTGAAAACGCGTAAAGGTCCGAGCAACTCCGATTTGACTGCAAAGTTGGGAGACCCTGTCATGCAGGAAGGCTGGGTGCGCTTCCCCCTAAGAGATGTTGTTCAGAGATGCACTGGCACGGATGACAGAGTGGGCTATCATGGGACAAAATTGGAATCGCTCTACTCGATCCTGTATCTGGGAAAGCTGCAACCGTCCCAGGATGCCTCTCAAGGTGAACAATACTTTGAGGGCTACCCGGGAGTCTACATCCATTCCGGCAAGCATGAGCGCAAGGCAGAGTCATATGTGACGCATGTATGGTTTCCCATCTTGAAAGAAGGCAACAAGTCTCTCCGAGCAGTTGCGGCCAAATTCGCAGTGTCGTTCGACCAGGCTGCAGGATCTCTCCGTGGCTCCAAAGCAACGGATCAGTATATTCTCAGGGAAGACTATGTCCAGCTAGAGGCGCTGCTGCTTCACATCACAGACTCACTGCCTTTGGGGACCTATGTGCAGACTGGCTGGAACCCCCTTGCGGAAGCTGCCCCAGTTCAACGCATAGCGAGGGAAAGACCGGAGGAGCCGAGTTCATACAGAAATCCACCAAGATCCTCCTCTCAGCCTGCCAAGGAGTCAGCCTCTCACGATGATGATAACTCCACCCGGCAGCTCGCAGTTCCTCCTTGGAGAGTAAACAAGGCAATGGACTCTGATCACAGTGCTCTGCCGACCTCCTTGCATCAGCCCGAAGATGATAGTGATGAATCCTGGGGGGTATGGTCACCAGCCGCTGCTGCCGCAGCCACAGATCCACAGGTTCCATCTCAACAGGAAGTCCCACAGCAGCCAGAGGGAAGCAGAAGAGAGCATGCCTGGCAGCCAACAACTCAGCACACACCAAGTTTAGCAGATCTGGATGGTACTCTTGATCGGCTTTCTGGACGGGGCGCTCACGAAACCAGACGAGTGATGATAAGCAAGCTCCTCACACAGGCTCTCAGACATGACCCAGCGAAGTATGGCATTTCGCTAGACGCTGCTGGCTATGCCAACTTGAAAAGCCTTCTCAATTCCAGGCAATTTTGGCGGGCTGAAGTGACGGTTCATGAAGTACAGCGAGTACTGGAAACCTCACAGAAGATCCGCATGGAGCAGATGACCTCAGAGGAAGACGGCGAAATCTACATCAGAGCCTTACAGGGTCATGGCCATGACATTCCACTGGACGACGATCAACTGCATGAGGTTCTGACCTCATCCACAACACCGGAGTGGGGTGTCCACGGGACGAGCTGGCGGGCCTGGCAGCAGATTCGCTCCTCTCAGCTGCGCAGAATGCAAAGACGTGACATACATATGTCTTTGTCACCAACCAAAACTGCAGGCTTCAGGGAGGACTCTTCCGTGGAGATCTGGATTCACCTGCCGTCTTTGATCGACAGTGGACACAGAGTGCGTCGGGCGAAGAATGGAGTACTGCTGACGCGTGGACCCATTGACCTGTCCCACATCAGCACTGTCATTGATCGGCACACAGGCAAGTCTCTGCCCTTCTAAAGCGTTCTCAGCAGTTTCACCTGAACCGAATTCGTTCTGCCGTGGTCTACTTTCGCAGCGGGAGGCTTCCTCCGGAGGCTTCCTCCACTTCATTTTAAAGTAGACAGCAAGTACGCCCTCTGCTTAAGGCAACAAAGACTTTGTCACAGCCTGCATGAGTTGTCTCTATTTACATGCTCTAAGAGGAGTTTCCCCATCCTCCACCTGCTCATTGCCCAGGTGAGCCTAGCGTCGCGCAGCCCACAAGCAGTGGCAGGCGCTTCCTTCTGTAGTCCTTGTTCTTGAGCCGTGCAGCTTTCAGCTATAGCTCTTGCATGCCTGTTAGCAATGGTCAATGCCTGCCTGCCACAAGAAACCGCCTCACTCTTCCGATCGCAGTAGCCATTCTAATCTCGAATCCAGCCATCAACACTCGAGTTTCCAATGGAGAGCACTAGCTTGGTGCAAGCGCTCACTCCGCTCCTGGTTGCTCTCGTGCACCAGCAGGTAGTTGCGGAGGACCCGAGTATTTCCTCTGAGACTACCAGCGCAAGGGTTGCGGAGTACCTCCACACTCACAAGGTGAAAATCCTTGCCCAGTTCATGAACTACGCACATGAGGTGCTCCAAGGAGAGAGGTTGAGGACACTGCATTGGGCAGCACAGTCACTGACCGGATATGATGAATGGCGTGAAGTTAAGGCGGCCCGACGCCAAAAGTTGCGGAGCATCAGCCTCCGTTACTTAAGCCAGATGAGGTTCACCGGGCTTCCCACCACTCAAGGAACGTGGTTCTACATCGTGATCCTCACCGAACTTGAGAGCTTCTATCGGGAGACGCAAATTCTCCGGTATACGTCAGGTATGTTGCCCCCGAATCTTGACGCTCAGTACCAACAAGAGGTTGGGCAGGTCCGTGATGAGTTCTTTGCCGAGGATGCGGAGATGAACATAGCGATCGCACAGTGGACCACCATTTCGGCAGGTCTCACAGCATGAGTGGGGGCTACCTCCGGAGGCTTCCTCCCCTTCCTGCACCTCGCCGATTCCCTGTACACTTTTCAACACATAAATCGGCCCTTTTGTAGGTGCGGCTCTCAGCCTGACTAGCCATGCATCAGTATGGCAGAACTCCATTAGCACATAGGTTGATAATAGTG
>CAJNDS010000652.1:15000-22500 GCA_905221605.1 Symbiodinium natans
TTAGCTGATGAGCGTGTCACTTACCTTACGTACGAAGATGGCAGAAAAGAAACTTTGCATGATAACTGGCGAACGTCTAAAGATCCCAAAGGGAAGTCTTCTGGACGCTTTGTTGGTCGTACTGTCTTTAAACTTTCCTCCAAATCCACGGGTCGTAGACTCGCTGGCAAGCAGTCAACTTTTCCCCAACCTGTTCCAAAAGCCCTCGCACAACCGCAAGACACTTTAGCAGAAAAGCCTAAACCACCAAAGGACCATTCCGCAGAGGACACTTTCCGTCTGCGTTTGGCGCAGGCCGCTTCGGGCACTTTGCCTGACTTCCAGAAGGCCCTGGTGGAACAGCTTTCGGAGAAGGACCCTGCAACTGGAGAAGCCTTCACGCACGACCGTTGGCTGAACTTTCAGTTGTTTTGGGTTCGTGTTCACTACGTGTCTCGGAACACCTTGTATGTGCCAGAAGACCCGCACTTTGAAGAAGAGTTGGGCAATGCGCGCATGACTTTGATCATGCGTCCTGATGCAGAGCCAACGTGGCATTTTGACTTGTGGCGCAAACACGGCGCGCAGGAAGTGACGCAAGACTTTGTTGGCGCTACTTGTTTTGAGAAGTTGCCACTTGAAGCCTTTGAAGCAGAGCCAGCTCAGCCAGAGTACTTGGCTCAGAGGCCGAAGGGCTTGAAGCAGCCCGGCGAGCCAACTTTAACAGAAAGGCTGGAGCATGAGCTCACTCACTTGCCGTTCAAGCCGTGGTGTGCAATTTGTTTGAAAGCTAAGAGCAGGCAGGCTCACAGTAAGAAACTTTCGTTGAGACAGCCCGTCCTGCAGATGGACTTTAGCTTTCTTTCAGATAAGCCTGGTGAGGAACAGGTCACCATACTTAACGTTGTCGATGTTCTCTCGAACATGGCACTTTCAGTGGTGATTCCCACAAAGGCTCGCACACCGTACTCCCATGCAGAGTTGAGACGCTTTGTTCTAGAAACCGGACGTACTTTCGGAATCTTGCAATGCGACCCAGAGCCAGCGTTGAAAGCCATCGCGGAAGCTGTAACAGGCGAAGTCGGTGGACTTTCCTTGCGGAGTACCCCGACAGGCTGGAAGCAAGCTCAGGGTTCCGTTGGAAACATGCAAGCAACTTTGTATGGACAGATCAAGGCTTTGCGGCTTGAGCTTTTGCAGCGTTACCAAGTTGATCTGTCGGTTCACTCAGCGCTTTTCACTTGGCTTGTGCGCCACGCGCAGTGGCTTGTCAACCGTTACCTTTGCAACGCTGCTGGCACTACTGCTTTTGAGAGACGCTGGGGAAAGCGGTACAACGGCTTCATATGCCGCTTTGGAGAGACCGTACTTTTCCGAAAACAGCGTGTCAACAAAGGCAAGCCGGCTTTTGAGCGTGGCATTTGGCTTGGTAAAGACACAGAGTCGGAGCAACACTTTGTCGCTGACTCTCGTGGGGTTTACAAGACGCGTTCCTTGAAACGCCTCCCCCCCACCCAGCAGTCTGACGCGGCACTTTTGCAGTCGGTTACCGCGCGTCCTTGGGACCCAACCGGTGCAAAGGTGGAAACGGACTCCTTCATCTTTCCGATGCAGCAGTCCGAGGAGGCGACAAACCCAGCTTTGCCACCGTCTGGGCCACTTTCTGGTCCTCCTGAAAAAGGCAATGATGTGCCAAACTATGAACTTTCAGACCCAGAGTTGGAAGAAGCTTTGGGCTTAGATGGCACAGAGCCTGTTCCGGCTCGTGACGATCTTTCGGACCTTCCGGAAGATTACTTTTCTGATGTAGAGCAAGAACCGCCCTTGCCTCCGCCTGAGTTTGAGCCTCCACGCTTGACTTTGGATGAGCAAACTGCAAATGCAGCGCAAGCAAGGTCGAGTACAGACGCAGCTTTGCCTCAGCCCCCTGGTTCGAGGCCGCGACTTTCTGACGAGTCGCCCGCGTCACCGACCAAGCGTAGCACAGAGACTTTTGACGTTGGAACGACTAAGGTGCAGAGGATCAACGCGGTGACTTTCTACAGCGGTAGGAAGCGCATACCCAAGCCACTTTGTTACCTTCGTGTTGCTGCAGTCACAACCAAGAACGACCTTGAAGTTCCTGTAGCAATAAACCAGGATGAAAAAGAACTTTTGCTGATGAAGACCCTGGAAAACCCGTACTTGTGGTATGAAACCGAGTTTCCGCTCGTTGAAGAAGTAGAAGGGATGAAAAAGGAGATGAAGTCTATGACGACTTTCGATGTTTTCGAAGAAGTTCACTACAAGGACATTCCCCAAGCACTTTTAGACAAGGTCATTTCGACGCGGTGGGTTAAGGTCCGCAAGTCCGACGGCACTGTGCGCTGTCGACTTGTAGTTCGAGGCTACACGCAAGAAGTCAATGACAAGGATGAGACTTTCGCCTCGACGCCTTCGCTCACCACCTTGAAGCTTTTACTCACTTTGGCTGTAGCCAGAGGATGGCACATAGCAGTGGGTGACATTTCCACAGCTTTCTTGCACGCTGCTGTGGATGATGACTTTTACGTCATGCCTCCCCTTGAGTTTTACCCAGATGGCTGCACGCTTTGGAAGTTGAAGAAGGCGCTTTATGGTCTTAAGCACTCACCAAAGCTTTGGCAAGAGCACTTTGCGTCAGTCATGAAGAAGAATGGCTTTCGCAGGGTCAAGTCAGACCCAAACCTTTATGTGCATGAGACCAAGCAACTTTACGTGCTTGCTTATGTTGACGACCTCATGTTCTTTGGTTCAAAGCCAGATGTCGAACTTTCGGTTGCGGATTTGCAGAAAGACCTGTTGTTGAAGATGACAGGCACTTTGGACGAAGGTCAATCGGTGACTTTCCTTGGCCGTGAGCTTCAAAGAACGAACGACGCCATACTTGTTGGCATGAACCCTGCGTACATTGATCGTATGCTTGAGACGGCGGGACTTTCAGGTTGTAAGCCAGTCCTTGCTCCGGGCACAGACACTTTGCGAAAGCAGTTGAATGTTGAGCCTCTGGACGCGGAAGCGCACAAGCGCTACCGGCGCATCGTAGGCCAACTTTTGTGGCTTTCGAGTGTACGCCCAGACATCATGTATGCAGTAAAGGAGCTCAGTCGAGGACTTTCTGCCCCGACCTCAGAGCATGAAGCCAAGGCCAAGCACCTTTTGAAGTACCTTGCTGGTACGAAGAACTTTTCGCAACGTCTTCAACCTACCCTACAACTTTCCCCACAACGCAAAGCCATAGACATCAACATTTACGTAGATTCCGATTGGGCTGGCTGCGCAGACAGCCGTAGATCCACTTCGGGTGTGTCACTTTTCATGTTGGGTGCGAACATTTTGTCGCACAGTAGGACGCAAGCTACGGTAGCACTTTCGAGTGGGGAAGCCGAGCTGTACGCAATAGGCTCAGGAACCGCTGATGCACTTTTCCTGAAGTCTCTGATCGAGGAGGCGAAACTTTTCCCGAAAGCAAACCTTTGTATCTGGACCGACTCCAACGTTGGTAAAAGCATAGTTTCGCGCTTTGGGGCATCCCGTAAGACGAAGCACGTGGAGCTTCGCTTTCTTTACGTTCAAGAACTTGTTGCCTCAGGTATGGTGCGTGTAAAGAAAGTGTTGGGAACTTTGAACCCAGCTGATATCTTGACGAAGTATGTTCCCAAAGAAACTTTGCACAGGCATCTGCCTACTTTTGGTTTTCCACTTTGAGAAAGACAGAAAGAAGAGAGAGTGTGAGAGGAGAGAAACACGTACTTTTGCGGACATGTCACTCTTGGTGTGTGTGTACAGTCATGTCACTTTTCATGTCTTCCATGTCACTTGTGCTGTCTTGTGCGGACATGTCACTTTTGCAGACATGTACTTTGCAGTGCTGTGCAGTGCAGACGTGTACTTTGCAGTCATGTTCAGTCATGTCAACTTTCGGCGCATTCGGCGCACTCGGCTCGCGTACGCGCGCGCAACCTTTTTCAGTTTTCAGGCACGAAACCTTCGCCGCCACGCGCGAACGCGCGCACTTTCTCCACGCGAACTCGCGCTGTTCAGGCGCATTTTAACTTTAGTCTTTTAATGTACATAAATTCGACCCCAGCCAACTTTGACCTTGCGGGGTGTTCGGGGTTTCTTTGGCGTTTGTGGTTTACTTTGCCTCGCGCCCCTCTGGTGCTTCTCTCGAAACACTTTGATGCTCTTGTGCGCCCGCGCGCCATGGCACTTTAAAGGTGTGAGACGTCCAGAGACAGTTCTCGCAACTTTGCACGCGGTGGAGCCGCGCAGCAGACTTTGAGGCGATGGATCGCTTTACACCAGCTCAGAGCCGTGACGTGGACTTTAGCACGTATCGCACGTGGCTGAGTCTGCAGCTGGTTCTTGAAACCTTGTGGAATGGGTTGCAGAAGGAGCAACTTTATCTGCCACTGTCATCGCCGGCGGAAATGTTTCAGAAGCTTTATCCTTTGATCCAGTATGCGGCCACTTTGGGACTTTATACACCTCCTGAGTTGGAGGTGCTGCAGAGGACTTTTGTGGGGTTCTGGACACCGGAACGCCCCACTTTTCGGCAGGATTGGGTTCCTTTTCAGCTGTGGCTTACTCTACCTACAGGACTTTGGTTGACGGTTGCATCTGCAGCTCAGAGGTCAGGAAACTTTGTCTTGCCATCTGCAGCAATGGTGGGAACTATGGTGGATTGCCTGAACCTCACTTTGTCTCCGAGATCGTCACTTTTATTTTGGTCATTTGGACTGTCTATCTCCTTGCAACAGGGACTTGATCGTGTGACTTTTATGCCAGGAGAGCAGTTGATCACGATTGGAGTCCGACTTTTGCTACAAGACTTTACTCGGTTAATCACCATCAATGGAAATCGTCTATGGAATAGGCGATATGTGGATTACTTTCTCAAAGTTCAGAGCCTGAACTTTATGTGGGAGCCTACTTGCCGAACGATTGTCACTTTGTTGCACCGCATTCACCCGTACGAGCTTTGTGACAATCTCAACACCTACTTTGACAGGCCTGACTGCAGGCACTCGCGCCTTATGCACCTCCCACTTTTATCTCGGCTGTACCAAGAGCTCTCAAACTTTCCAGACGAGGGCGTTGCGCCGATGCACTTGGATATCCCCACTTTGCGTCGTGGCTCCAGGATGTGAAGGAATGTGCCACTTTTCGAGTCGCTGCATTTCGATATGCCGACTTTGGGCACTTTGGTATTTCAGACAGCCAGAATCGCTGCACTTTGGGCCGATTCATAATACCTTTCGCAAGCGCCACAACTTTGAAGAGCACAACGATCTTTTTAACAGCCACTTTGAAGATGGCAGCTTTTGCGAATCAGCTGATTCCCCCGACTTTCGAGTAAAACATTTCTTCGAACTTTGTTTGCTGCTGATATTGTGGTTCGTACTTTGAAGCGGGTGTGTGATTGAGTGTGGACGAAAGTTAAAGCAACTTTAGTCCAAGGAGGCGTGTGAAATTATAATCACACTTTTCCTCCCCAGATGAGCCCTACTCATGATCTGCCACTTTGGTGGCTCAAGCACAACTTTGCCCAGAGAGAAAAGGCCGAGGCATCATAGGAACTTTGCAGTTCAAGGAGTTGAGGTTGGCTGAGGTTGCACGATCACTTTAGGGTTGTTTGTGTAGACTTTGGCTACCTCGCAATTTCGCATGTTTGTTTGTTTGTTGTTGTTTGTTTGTTTGTTGTTGTTTGTTTGTGGTGGTTGTTTGTTTGTGGTGGTTGTTTGTTTGTGGTGGTTGTTTGTTTGTTGGTTGTTTGTTTGTTGGTTGTTGTTTGTTGGTTGTTGTTTGTTGGTTGTTGTTTGTGGGTGGTTGTTTGTGGGTGGTTGTTTGTTTGTTGTTGTTTGTTTGTTGTTGTTTGTTTGTTGTTGTTTGTTTGTTGTTGTTTGTTTGTTGTTGTTTGTTTGTTGTTGTTTGTTTGTTGCTGTTTGTTTGTTGCTGTTTGTTTGTTGCTGTTTGCTGTTTGCTTGTTGCTTGTTGCTTGTTGCTTGTTGCTTGTTGCTTGTTGGTTGTGGCTTGTGGCTCGTGGCTTGTGGCTTGTTGCTTGTGGCTTGTTGCTTGTTGCTTGTTGCTTGTTGCTTGGTGCTTGTTGCGTGTTGCGTGTTGCTTGTTGCTTGTTGCTTGTTGCTTGTGGCTTGTGGCTTGTGGCTTGTTGGTTGTGGTTTGTTGGTTGTGGTTTGTTGGTTGTTGGTTGTTGGTTGTTGGTTGTTGGTTGTTCGTTGTTGGTTGTTCGTTGTTGGTTGTTGGTTGTTGGTTGTTTGTTTGTTGGGTGTTGTTTGTTTGTGGTGGTTGTTTGTTTGTGGTGGTTGTTTGTTTGTGGTGGTTGTTTGTTTGTGGTGGTTGTTTGTTTGTGGTGGTTGTTTGTTTGTTGGTTGTTTGTTTGTTGGTTGTTGTTTGTTGGTTGTTGTTTGTTTGTTGTTGTTTGTTTGTTGTTGTTTGTTTGTTGTTGTTTGTTTGTTGTTGTTTGTTTGTTGTTGTTTGTTTGTTGTTGTTTGTTTGTTGTTGTTTGTTTGTTGTTGTTGTTTGTTTGTTGTTGTTGTGTTTGTTTGTTGTTGTTTGTTTGTTTGTTGTTGTTTGTCTGTTGTTGTTTGTTTGTTTGTTGTTGTTTGTTTGTTTGTTTGTTGTTGTTTGTTTGTTTGTGGTTGTTTGTTTGTGGTGGTTGTTTGTTTGTGGTGGTTGTTTGTTTGTGGTGGTTGTTTGTTTGTGGTGGTTGTTTGTTTGTGGTGGTTGTTTGTTTGTGGTGGTTGTTTGTTTGTTGGTTGTTGTTTGTTGGTTGTTGTTTGTTGGTTGTTGTTTGTTTGTTGTTGTTTGTTTGTTGTTGTTTGTTTGTTGTTGTTTGTTTGTTGTTGTTTGTTTGTTGTTGTTTGTTTGTTGTTGTTTGTTTGTTGTTGTTTGTTTGTTGTTGTTTTTGTTTGTTGTTGTTTGTTTGTTTGTTGTTGTTTGTTTGTTTGTTGTTGTTTGTTGTTGTTGTTTGTTTGTTTGTTGTTGTTTGTTTGTTTGTTTGTTGTTGTTTGTTTGTTTGTGGTTGTTTGTTTGTGGTGGTTGTTTGTTTGTGGTGGTTGTTTGTTTGTGGTGGTTGTTTGTTTGTGGTGGTTGTTTGTTTGTGGTGGTTGTTGTTTGTTGGTTGTTTGTTTGTTGGTTGTTTGTTTGTTGGTTGTTGTTTGTTGGTTGTTGTTTGTTTGTTGTTGTTTGTTTGTTGTTGTTTGTTTGTTGTTGTTTGTTTGTTGTTGTTTGTTTGTTGTTGTTTGTTTGTTGTTGTTTGTTTGTTGTTGTTTGTTTGTTGTTGTTTGTTTGTTTGTTGTTTGTTTGTTGTTGTTGTTTGTTTGTTGTTGTTGTTTGTTGTTGTTGTTGTTGTTTGTTGTTTTTGTTTTGTTTGTTGTGTTTGTTGTTTTTGTTGTTTGTTTGTTTGTTTGTTTGTTGTTTGTTTGTTTGTTTTGTTTGTTGTTTGTTGTTTGTTTGTTGTTTGTTTTGTTTGTTGTTGTT
>CAJNDS010000652.1:27500-98624 GCA_905221605.1 Symbiodinium natans
AATGCAATGGGAACGCCAACCAGAATTGGTATTTCCAAGGTTATGCGTTGCCTGGTGGCACGTAAGAACCTTCGGTGCAACTGTTCGGCTTCAACTGCTGGGCATCTTCAGTTGTCGTTTGGGCGCATGTCGTTGCGGGATGGTTTTGGAAAGCAAGATGCGAGAATGGAATCTCATCTTTGAACCGTGCATGAGTCATGCAACAAGCACAGCACATGTAAGGCTGCACTGGGCCCAGGACGAAGACATGCAGATAGAGTTGTGTACAGGCTCCGACTACTCGCACATTGAGTGTCAATCGTTTAAATCCAACTTAGCAGCTCAAGAAGGTCCGGAGTCCAAACCCGTCATCCCAGCAGCAGATCCCTAAATTGCTTGAACGGTTAGTTCTAACTGTCCTATAGCCCCCAGACCACAATATGACGTTCGGATTGTTGAGACAGTGGTGTCAGGTTGAGCTCTAGCTACTACGGCAATGGCAAGTGCGTGGAGTGGGCGTCAGACGCCCGAGCTGGACCACGTTTCGGGAGTTGCGGTTTGAGAGGTGAATTATATCGAGGGAGAGAGTTCAGGAAACACATGAAAGCATGCTATTTGGCCATTTCATAGTTGTGTTTAGAACCCAACTCTATGGTCTCGTAAGTCCTGCTTTTCTGAGAGGCAGTACGGTGTAGTGTCACTGTTGCAAGTAAGTTTCGCCTCTCTTTTGACCGACGGCAGCTGGAGGATCAGGGCTTCATAGTTGTTGACCAGGAGGAGCAGGGACAGACCATTCCTTTTTTTCGCTTGTAGCATGTGTAGCATTGCCCTGAGTGCCGTAGAAACTAGGTTTTATGGCTCTTCCTGATGTCGACTACAACCCCATCGAAGTCCAATCTCAGGGTCTGGGCATTCGGGGCACCCTCATCATGCGTGACTGCCGGGATACTCTCGACCAAAAGTTCGTTTGGGCGGCCGACGACGCGCTGAAGGCTCCCGCAAGTTCTGTAGGCTCTCTCGGCTCGCAAAGTACGCCAGCTGCAAGATGTCCCCGACAACCCTGAAGGCCAATTCAACCCTCAGCTTCAGCTTCCAAATCCATCGAAGGGCAAATGACAACGACCCCAAAATCACACCCCATGAGGACCCTAGAACTTTTTTGAATGAGACGCTCTTGTGTGAAGAACAGACTCGCAGCGTCAATACACCAATAGAAGATCCCCAAAACGTTTCCCAAAGGAAATTGGAGACCTTGCACTGGCTTTGGAACTAATTTTTCAGACTTTGGAACCTCCTGGATCCTGCATCTTTTTACCAAAAGGTGCGCAGTGACATGGACAAGTGCATGGACCAGGCGTCGGACTATACCGCCACTTGAGCCTAAGCCCCGAACAGAAGCCCTGAACCTGTGACACAGTGACAACCGTACCCCAACAGCTGACACATGGTGGCCGGCTGCCATGTGACCTTGATCCCTTACTGTGTTTACATCCGACAGTCGGGATTGTTTGTGACACAGCCTTGAGAGGGTGTGTCAGCAAGTCTAGGCTAGGGTCCCAGGGTTCATCCGGGACAGATCGAGAAGTGCAACTTTGTGGGTTTTCGACGTATGTTTAATTTGATGCATCGTGTCAGAGAATTATGCCGGTTTTCTTGTAGCAACCGTATTCGAAGCCCTCACTGGATGTTACAAGTCGGTCCAATGCTCACCTGGCCAGGGCATGATAACTATGATGTCTGAGAAGATGAAGATATCAGCAGATAGCGACGGTTATCGTTACCGCGCTGTTGGCCGTGCTTCCCTATCCCGGCCTAAGGTGTACATGGGTGACTGCCACCACTTGGACAACCAGAGGTTCGAGTTTGACTTACCACGCTACGCTGGGAGGACCATCCGCCTCCCGGCCGCATCCCTGGATTCGGTCCGGTGTTGGTTCTCGGCTTATCGCATTATGGTCATGACATGTCATGACGTCACTGGCGGGCGGTGACAGTGTTGGTGGTGGCCTTAGCCGCAGCAGCCCTTAGGTTTGTCATCATTTCCATGCGCTTTGGTGCTCTTGCACAATCTATGCCTTCTTCGCTGAGCTTGTTGTGATCGCACGCATTGGCATGTATGGCATAGGGCAGCATGTCGAGAAGACGTGGTTGAATTCAAAGCCTCTATTCCTCATTTTGTAGAGTACCTCGAGTCTTGTCTCGACGGCGCGCAGTGGGTATTGTATGCTGTCCGCGTACTGACCTAACGTCTTCAAAGGGTGACTTGACGCTTCAACGCCTGCACTTTGTGTGACGTGTGACATGATGCAACACATGTGCATCCATCGGCGCTTCGAGGGTTGACCCGTTCACATCCCGTTCACCCCAAGTCGAGCCTTCGACCAGACCCGGAGCCCAGGGGACCTGGCACAGGGTTTCTATTTTTTCACCCTTGTTCCCCCGGTGTCCTCCTCAAGATGTTCTTGTTTGTTGAGGCAATGAGAAAGGCAAGTGCCTGGATGTCTATGACAAGGTGCTATACGAGCACCTTGGCCGTCTTTCAGGTGTGAACACTTTCATGTTTGCTTCTTGCAGTTGTGAGGTGGCCAATTCCCCCCCACGGGCCCTTGAACAACTCAATTACCCTGACAAGACTGACAAGTAGACTCTAACTTGGAAGCCTCCAAATTACAATTTTAGGCGCGAACTCACATGAGCGGACAGCCAAATCCGCAATTACAGGCATTGGGCAGGTCTTGTAGACTATAGGAGACAATTGTTGATTTTTTCGGAACAACTGCTAGTTGTTGAGTTAGGAGCTTGCATCAGATGCAAACGGACATAAGAATCATTTTGCCTTTCCCTGGATTTGTGAATGCAATTGCGACACGACGCTCTCCACGTCAGGACCAGCACAGAAAGACCCTCTAACCCTGACTCCCTGCCATTCTCAGGTGCCGGTATGACCCGAACTCGAACCATAAGCACATGTGCCTGAAACATCCCTGGGACAACCACAGCCCCAGTCCACCAGACTACATGAAGCCGCAAAAGCAACCATTCATGCCATGCTCTTGTCGAGAAAGAAAGCATGCAAGAAACGATGCATCCCGATGTCACTGTGGCAGGCTTCTGGTCTTCTTGGTCCAGTATCAGGGATGAAGATTCACAGCGTAGTTGTTTTTCGTCGGTCGGAAACAAATTGCAAGGTACGATTGCCATGGGCGTGAGAACCAGCGGTTCATCCTCGCCGGGGAGGAGCTCAAGCTCGACAATAATGCAAATTTGCACCTGGGCTTGGTGCTCACTTAAACCTTCTAAGTAGCTGGACGGTCCTCTTACATCACAGAACCCATCCAAAGGGTATAATTTAATGAGTCTCGTCCCAACCACCAAGAGACATTGATCCATGCTCCCAAACTGTCAAACACCCAAGCAAGCCTGTACGCTTATGGTACTTGTGTAGGTTCCAAGTGACCCGAACTAGACCTCTGGAATTTCGTCCGAGCGTGGACCTGGCAGGTGTGTGGACTACGGCTCCCCATGGCTCGTGTGACTTGCAAGCAACATTTTGCGGGCCTTCCAAGCTTGCCCCAGCGTTCCAGCACACCGGGTTAATGTGGTTGATGTAGTCTTCCAAAGGAGGGACTTATTTGGCTCCTGCCCGGCTCTGGGCTTTTTTATGCATTTCAGTAACACTCTTTGTCGCCCGCCTCGCCCAGGAACGCAGAGGCTTTTAGGAGGGGAGGGGCGATTCTTCCTCTTCTTCTTCTTCTTCTTCTTCCATGTCAGCTAGAATCCGGACACGAGCCGTAAATTCTTGTACAGATCTCAGGTGTCAGGGTATCAAATCTCGAAGCCTTCGGATGGCTGCAGTGACAGGCTTCTGTCGTCCAGTCTTTGCGTGTCCTCGTTCGTGACCAAATACGTTCAGCCTCTGTCTCTCCACGCATGGTTTGGCAGATCGGGCTTCGGAACGAACATTCGTGAAAGCTTCTAGAGTTGTCGTCTAGACTGACGTGATGAAGGCATATGTGGGAATGCCACGATGGCAGCAACCAGAAGTTCTTCTTCGATGGTCCGAATATCCGAACCAGGAAAGATGACACCTGCATGGATGCAGCTGGGCCCATTCGAGAATTGGCCTTGCCATGCCGAAATGGGGATGCGAGCGGCATTCATACAGTCGTTGCATAGACAGGAAAATTGAAAAAGGGACATGCATATACTTAGGATGCCACTCAACCATTCCTACCCCGGGAGCTTTCGAGTTTTTCTTGAGATTCCGAGGTCCAACCGCAGAATGGCAACAAGATCTTCATGAGCAGCTGCCCCAACAGCGACAGTCTACAGTGGCACTTCGGCACGAACATCCGCAACAGCAGGCAGATCACCGTCGGTGGTCGTTGCTTGGTCAGGTGGTGGAATGATAATGATAATGTGGGGACAGGGAACTGCGAGGAGCAGCCCACACAGCTGTGGTACTTCAGCGGCGAGCAGTTGATGACTGAGCATGACGACAAATGCCTGGAAGAAGCGCTAGACACCGGCAACCTGCGCATGCGGGCCTGCAATGGCTGGGGCAACCAGAAGTTCTACTTCGATGGCGTATATCTGCGTATGAAGCACACAGACCGGTGTTTGGAAGCCTGGCTTTGCGACTTTTTAACACCGTGTCCTGGGGTTGCGTAAGGTGGGCCTTATAGGATCATGGGCCTTGGGCTTTCCAAGTTTTTGGGCATAGACGATTGGGCTTGTAGCTTGAGAGGTTGCGAGTAAGCATGGGATCCCCCCATGTTTGGCGCTGGTGGATCCCGGCCGCAACCCATGTTGTTTAAGCCGTTTGTGTCGTTCAAGTCTAAAGTGTCCGTGCCGGCAAGAGGGGTTTCGTAAACATGCCCTGGAAGTGAAGCAAAACACCGGTGCCTGGCGGGCTCTTGGCCCCCTAGCCCCCCCGTAAACAAAGAAGATGAGGGAGAGTGAGTCTGCAAGTGAGCGAGGTGTGCAATTGTTATGTGTGATCCAGGACTACAATGTGGAGACGCACAGTGCTTATGCCGGCAGCTGCCCGTATATGGACAACCACCTCTGGAAGTTTGGTCCTGGTGAAGCCTTGGTGCTCGCGGCTGCAAAGCGTATCACAAGGGAGAGGGCATTCAGTGGAGGACGGGGAGCTCTGAGTTGTGGAAATGTGAGGAAATGAGGGCTCTGAATATTTTGGTTGCAAGAGGTCTGACCAACGCCGCCAGAGAGCCCTGGCCAAACCATGCCAAACCAAGAGCTGACCCCAGCAAATTCGGCAGATCTCCATGGCTTTCAGGTGCTGCGAAAAGTTCCGCTGCCATCCAGCTTCGAGCATGGCCAGAGCCTTCGGGCCTCCTGCTCCCGGGCCTTAATGGCATCCGGCTGAACAGTATGGGGTCCCCAATGGTCCACACCTTGTTTCGTGCCGCTCCAGAGTTGTCAGAGTTCTCAAGGCTTTTAGAAGTTCTGGGACATTGGGAGTTGCCCTCTCTAGGATGGTAACTAGGATTCGGTTGTGGGCTCAACTGTAGGGCACTGTAGCAGCGCAGGCTGGTCAGAGCGCTTTACCTCCAGGCCACAGAACTTTGCTCCTGAGCTTGCATGGCTTTCCCTGACCCTGAACCCAAGCCGACATTTTGGAACCGCACCATTTGAAGGGGAGTCTCGGGTCGCGTGTTTATCATGTGTGTTCGAACCCGGTTCGGAACTTTTTGTTCTGAACGCGGGTTCGAACACCCCCAAATACCCCCAACAACCCATGCAGTCAAGCTGGACTTCCCACCCTAATCCGCCATGGGGGGGATCAGGTTCAATCTGGGTTCGACACTAATAGTTCAATAGTTTGGGTTCGAACCTGGGTTCTTAACCCAGGTTGAACCCAGGTTAATGTGTGACCCAATCCTGACGCATAAGCTCCGGATCACACCGGGTCGACAGCAAAGTGAGACCACCTTCGTCTTCAAGGTACAGGTTTCGGTTTCGACATATTTCGACTTCGATGTCTCCACGTCAAATCTCTGAAACCGCCAAGCTAGGCCAGCTAGGTGTAAGCTTTAAGCTCGGCTTTGAACATGGCTGGGTGAGAGGCCGATTCCACAAGCGAACTTAATCGCCTCAACTGAGTCGGCTTGAAAATGGGACGTGCAAGCTTTCCCTGTACAAACCTGGGATAGAGCCTTCGTCACCCAGGAGACCATGAGCTGTGTGGCGGCGGCCTGGGTGAACTCCCAGAACAAGCCAGGCCTGGTGTCTAGGCTTGCGTAGCCTTTTGGATCTTGATCTTGTGTGCTTGTTTTTGAACAGTTGCTTTGCGATGAACTAGCACCAGCAGCTGCTGGTGTCTTCTCCTTCCTGTGAGAGTAGCTGGATCTCAAATCAGTTTTCTTCAGCAAGCTCTAGACGCTAAACATTGCAATTGCCCACCACAGCTTGTAGTTCTTCATGAAGACGACGTTACGCATGTGTTTGCATGTGTTCGTTCAGCAAGCCCAGAATATCTCAGGTCGAGCCTTGCATCGGCTTTTTACGTAGTCTAGGCCTTCACTGTCGAGGGTTGCTTGCACATGGTCGGGACTGAAGTTCCAAGCAGGTTTAGTTAGAGTCAGTCCGCAGTCCGCTGGCTTCAGCTGTCCAATGTGGGACCTGTCCGGTAGCCTTGCGCAAGTCGCCCACGCTTGGCCCGATATTTTGACAGGGCATTTTGGGCTTTATTGGGTTCTTCTCTCTGCGATGGAAACCCGTTTAAAGAAGGAAGAAGATGTGAGCTCGGAACCTGAACCCAGAAAGTGGACAATGGGCTGAAAAATCTCTGAGATCCGTGCACAAAAGACTTTTCATGGGTTCTTGGACTAGATCATAGCGTATTTCCGTATAGTGCAGGGTACAAAGCACGTAGCGCAGGTCACATAGATCACCCATGTCAGCCCTTCAAGAGGTCTCGACGGCTTCGCCTGCACAGCCTGCATCCAGGCACGGTGACAAATCAGGGCTGTCATGGAGGTGTAGGTAGTATAGCTGCAATCTCTGGCTTTATCTTGAGGCCCTGTCTTGGCAGTAATTAATTCTCAAACTGATCCCATTGATTCTGAGAAGGCCATCCCGCCCACCCATCCCTCAGGTGGTTTCCAAACGGTATGCAGAACTCGACTCGAAGATCAAGCAGGAGAGCCGGGCACCCTATATGCATGCACTGTTGCCGCGACTGCCTTCTCTGTCAACGCCTGTAGGCCAGTCGCAGCAGCCAGTTTTGCTTCTGGTGGGCAACGGCAAAGTAGCAGGGTGTTTTCTGTTTTTGCGACCAAGGACGACTCAAATCCTGCCCGATATGGCATGAACATCGGTAGGAGTTTCTTTGGACACCGTCGAGCACGACCGATAGCCATGAATCCTTCATGGCAGCTCCATGGCTCGGGCGTTCGGTGGCTTCATTCGGTGGCTCAGTGGCTCACGCTAGGCGCAGACTTCCTTTTCTTGAGCCGCGGGCCACCGGCTGGAGCCACCGAGCGCACCGCCGAACCGGAGGTCAGTTTTGGGGCCCCTCCATGCGGGGGCCCTTTACAGACTTGTCGGGATTTCGTGAGTTCATAAGAGGTTTCCAGGGGGTGCAGAGTGCCGGGGTGCCTTTTGAAGGTTGGCCCGTAACAATCCGGTGCCCTGGTAGGGGAGGCTGCAGGTCCAAACATCATATGTCATATGTGTTAGTTTAGTTGCTATGGCCCATATATGGTACGGACGCCGTGAACGTATTGCCACTTGTCCAGGAGCTGTTCTTTGCCAGCAGGATGCAGTTTCAACTCACTGTCGTCGCTGGGTCGGATTTTGTGTTTGGGGCTTCAGGCTTCTAGTTCCGGGGCTGTTCCTTCTGGCTTGTGAAGAAACTTTGGGTTGTTCCTTCGGGCCTGTAAATAAATCGCTTCCCCTTTTACGAAAGACCACCCTAATAATGAAAGCACTTTCCGGAAAATCCTGCCGAAACCGACCCCGCCTTTTAAACCCTATTCCGAATTAGGGGTGGTTCAGGGCTCCCAAAACCCGCAAGCCAGCCAACATTCTGAAGAACCAACATCCTGAAGCTTTCCCTCCCTTCCCTCCCAGTCATTTCGCAGCACTTAGCTGTCTGTGAGCCTGGCTCTCCACAGCCTACCTCATCACTAAACCCTTTGGACCCCAAACATGACATTTGGATAAAAACCTCCCCCTAACAATAAAAACACAATTCGAGTTTCTATTGCGGGGGGGTGGGGGGGGTCCTCCCCGTTTAATATTAGGGGGAAGGGATTAGTTGCCCTGTAGGGCTCCATTAGGGTTGTCTGTGTAGAATTTTGGGCTTTGTGGTCCAGAGCGGATTGAAGAAAGTACGGCCCAGAGACGCGCAGACGGGGATGGTGAGTCCGGAAACGGAGCACACGTCAGCACCCGGAGACGACAACAAGTTAGGGCTTTTGCTGACATTTGACACACAACCGGCCCTGGTTTGTTGGATGCATGCACCCTCTCCTCCGGCACGCTAGACGCAGTATGAGGCACAGATCCTAATGAGAGGCTTTTACAATTTCCCGCAGTCCAGGGGACACTGTGGGTAGAGTGACGAAGATGCCAGCCACTGCTGCCAAGCAGAATCCTTAAGTGTCGGGACCCCAGGGCCAGTTGCAAGGGGGCCTTCTTCCTAAAACTGCAAACCTTCAATCACCCCAACCCCTTCTCAGCACTTTAGGACACTCGCACACGCCGTTCGGTGACGTCCTCTGGCACTTTCCGCGAAGGCACAGCATCAGTACATCGGGCGTTCTCGGATAAACTGCCATACTATGCGTCCATTAACCCACATATAGACACGGAAATCGCCAAGCGGCATGGATTTCATTGATTTTCAAAGGGGTTGCAGATGGAAAATAAACCGTAGATTGACTGAAGCATTGCGGTGGATCTAGGGTTGATAAGATGGGGAGACCATGCTGGCTCTACGGATGCCCTAGGGATTGCAACAAGCAAATCTGTAGATCAAAGGCTCGCAGTCTCGAGCACCTGTGATAAACGAGGAGCTTTCAACAACGTTGCTGGAGCCGCGCTGAACTTGATATCCTAGCAGTTGTAGAAGCCCTTCAGCAAATAGTTCAAGACAGAGCTGTTAGTGTCGAGGCGGCACCAGTGACACCTTCGTCGCGGAGGTGATGCCAGGAGCATCGGACTCTATGCGCCGATTCAGGCCTTTCTTTGTTGAGTCCGGAGGACTGTGGGCGTGTGTTTTTTCTCTCTCATACTTGATAACTATAGTTTAATTAAGTTACTTTTTCATTATTTATGTGAGTACATGCTATGTATGAAGTGCTACTACGCTTCATGCCACTCCTGATCAAATCAAAGCAGCTTTTCAGGTCAAGTGAGTATCCAAGTGATTTGGGCTATGGCAAGCTATCCAGGTGAGTCTATGCCTGGCTTAGTTCGTGAACTAGCAGGACAAGACGGAGCACTCACTTTCGATGAGGCTGTTGGTCAAGTAGCAGGTCAAAAATTTCAAAGGACCAGAGACACGACCCATCAAGTGTGATCGTCCTGTGGGAACAGTGTCGGTCCCCCCTCCCAACGACCTACCCTTGTTTCGGCTTTTCTTATCTTAGTATAGTCAGAACAACGAATCCTAAAATCGCATATTTGAGCACCGGGAAATGAAGGACAGCTATTGGGACAATTGGGACGCCCACCTGACAGGCCCCGAGAAGCCAGCATTGGGCTAATCTATGTTTTGAATCTTGAGAGGACGATGCTGGCTTTGTAGTTTGTATGCTAGAGTTTATCTGGGTAATTCGTTCTTTCGAAGGGCAAATAATGTAGTGTTATTAGATAACTGTAGTGTTACAAAGCAAAGTATTCATCAAATACCATACGGAAAGCCACTGAAGTACTTTGTTTTTACGCATGAATGAAATATTCAATGTATACTAGGCAATATATTCGCCCTATGCGAGTTTAACTACTGGAGCACTTAGTATATAGCTGAATATTGACTAAATGAATACAGCTCAAAAGGCTATTTTTGTACAAGTAAAGTACGCACTAGACACTAATTGAAATAGACGCGGCTTGAGTTTCATAAAAATGAAACCAATGCTACTGAAGTACTAGTTAAAGACTACTTATGCACGATGCATGAAAAGAGGTAGGCTTTAAAATGCACAATTCTCATAGTAAAGTAGTTGTTGCCATAGCACAAGTAAATTCACAACCGCAAAAAAGTTTGCTTTTTGGGGCTCTTAAGTCTGTCTAGATAAAAAAACAACTTTTTAAGCAAACAACTCTAGGCAACAAACTTTTTTCTAGACAAAATTGTTTCTTCTAGTCCAAATTTTCGGTAAGCGCAAGATTCATTGAATATACACAGAATATGACATAATGCTCAGTAAATGGTACTTGACTACAGAAAACTAGTTCAATTACGTACTAATGAAATACTGTTTATATACTATGCTTAGACAAGTACAGTTTACTTTAGAAAAGCCTTGAAAAGGACAAATTTCTAAGAACCATATAATCCACCCAGTAAAGGCCATAGTACTAAGCATGGGGATGCGGGGTTTGGGGGCAGAACCAAGTAACCTATTCATAAAATCATTAAACACAGTACTTTTTATACACGATGACTAGAAAAGTACAAAATTTTAGAAAAGCGTAAACAAGCACAATTTTCTTGGAAGGGGGGGCTCAGGGAGGAAAGGCAGTACGGAAAAGCACAAAAAAGCCACAAACGCACAAAACACACAGAAAGCTACACGAAAAACCAAAAAGAACAAAAAACAACATAAAAGCCAAATTTGTTCTCACGGAAAACCAAAAAAATCAAAAAACAAAAAAAAACAGTATTCAGGGCTCTCCACCAAATCCGTACGGAAAACCAAAAAAAAAAAAAAAAAAAACCAAAAAAGCCAAAAGACGCAAACCAAGAAAAACAATTTTCAGGGATTCTTTGAAATTAGGCAATCTGCTGGAGGAGTCCTGATACTGGTTTTTTTGATGCTCTTGTTTTTTTGTTTTTTTTTAGTTTTGGTTTTCCGTACGGATTTTCCGTATGGATTTGGTGGAGAGTCCTGAAATATTGTGTATGTTTTTTTTGTTTTCCGTGTGAATTTTGTGGAGGGTCCTTCAGAGTATTGTTTTTCCTGGAGTCTTTTTGTTCTTCAACAGCGAAACAAGGCCGAGAAAGTGCACGCCCACAGTCCCACTTTTTTTTGGGAGGGGGGGGGGGGCGGGTCACTTGTTGTAGTCACTATGTCTACATAGGAATATACATGAAAATAAATAAATAAATAAAAATATATATATATATATAGTTACTTATTTATTTGTTTATTTATTTATATGTTTGGTGTAGCAGTGAGAACAGTAAGTAAGACACCCCCCAAAGCCTTTGCGGAAATGTTTAGCAGACGGTGGCCTCCCAAGTGCCTTTTGCAGGTCTCTGACGATGCCAGGCACGGTGTTGCGCGGTGTGTTATCCGTATAGCAACTTGCTCAGACCCCCGAACTTGCCCGGGTGTAGGCATTGAAAAGGGTGACTTTGATGTTTATTCTCCACCCTCGTTGCCTTTTGTTCACGGCCTGCGTTCTAACCGGACTGGAAATCGCAAATCTGCAGCCCTGACTCGTGCATCTCCTGAAGCGTATTCACCCCGCACAGCTTACACCTGGAGGCCAGTGCCTGGAAGCTACGGCCGGGCAGAAGGGGCTCCAAGGAGTCACATGCGCCCAAGAGGCTGAGGCAGAGTCTTGGCCGCGGAGTGTTCCTTTGTCGCGGCATGAGAAAGTTCCAGTGTCACACGTCCTTTTTCTACCCTCGCCCAATTGCCTGCAGTCACTTGAGGCCCGGGGCGCACGTTTCGTTTCCCCGAATCAGTGCTTAACGTTCTTGCTTGCGGTTTGGGTGCCGGCACGTGTCTTTAAAAGCGAAGATCAGCCATTTTCTGGCAGAGCTCAAAGTCATGTTGGGATGCAGCTGGAGGCATAGATGTTTGCTGTTTCCTGGCTTCTTCGTTTGCTTACGGTTGAGTAAGGCGTGCGCTATCGGGCCCCGTTTTTTTTTGCTTAGCCCTGGCTGTAAGGGTTTCCACAGCCACGGTTAATTTGTACAAGAGGCAGACCGCCAGACGGTCGGACGGTCAGACGGTCGGACGGTCAGACGGTCGGATGGTCAGACGGTCGGACGGTCAGACGATCGCACGGTCAGACGTTCGGACGGTCAGACGGTCGGACGGTCAGAGTCGCACGGTCAGACGCTCGGACGGTCAGATGCTTGGACGGTCAGACGGTCGAACGGTCAGATGGTCGAACAGTCAGCTGCTTAGGCGGGTCAGATGGTCGCGCGGTCAAAGCATCTGAGACTTCTTTGAAACCCATCATGCGGGCACTATGTTTGCAAATGGGGGGGCGGGGGGCGCTCCCCCCCAACCCCCCCGCTGTTTTAATCCGTGCAAGCTTTGTTTCAAAGCACATGAATCGCTTTGACACCCTCCGCTTTTAAAGCTGTGAAACCCAGCACGCGAGCATTGAGTTTCGCCCTGTTTTCCCCGTTCTTCCGCGGCAAGCTTGTTTCAAAGCATACGAACGGTTCCAAAGCATACGAACGATTGAAACTCAGGATGCGAGCATTGTGTTTGCCAATGGGGGGGGCTGCGCCCCCCCCCAACCCCCCCCCGCTTCCCCCCCAACCCCCCGTCTTTATAAGCCATGCAAGCTCAAAATAGTGTGAGTCCTAAGAAAAAATGGAGGGAATGGAGGTTTGCATAGGAAAAACCAAGAAATTGCACCAATTCCCATGAAAATATAGAGGGAATGGAGATTTTCCTAGGAAAGCCAAGAAAACCGACCAAAACAAGGTTCAATTCAGCACAAAAAAAGAACTCCCAAAAAATGTTCCACCCTTAAACCTTTTTGGAGTCGTGCAAAGCCTGCTTCACAAAGCATAAGCAGCGGTTGGCTTACTGGTTCTCGGTTTCATTCCGTAGATTTTTCCACAAAGCATATGAGTCATTTGAAACCCATCATGAGAGCAGCAGGGGAAGGGGGGGGGGGGCTGCGACCCCTTAACCCGCCCCCCCCCCCCCCCCCCCCCGCTTTTTGAAGCCCTGGCCTCCCTCAACCCCCCTGCCGCTTGAAGCCGTGCAAGCTTTCTTCGCAAGGCATATGAGTCTTTTTGAAACCCATCATGTGAGCATTGTATGTGCAAATGGGGGTCGCCCCCCAGCCCCTCGGCTTATGAAAGTACGGTGCAACCAGAAGCTTTCCATGGGGGGGGGGGGGGGGGGGGGCTGTAACCCCCCCAATGCCGCTCGCCCCGCTTTTTTGTTTAAGCCGTGCAAGAGCCGCACAAGCTTGCTTCACTAAGCCGCTGAGCATATTATGAGTCTTTTTGAAACCCATCATCATGCGAGCATGCTTTTTGCAAATAGCCCCCCCCCCCAATCCCCCACTTGTTTTAGCTGCGCAAACTTGCCTCACAAAGCACACGGGTCTTTTCAAAGCCCATCATGAGAGCATTGTGTGCGAAAATGGGGGGGGGGGGCTGCGGCCCCCCAGCTCGCATAAGGCATGGACGTTCGTCACAGAGGGCCTGAGTCACAAACTCCCGCAGCCACGGCTAAGCAAAAAAAAACGCTCCTGCGAAGGCCGGCGGTGTTTGTTTTTTGCTTAGCCCTATAGCTGCAAGGGAGCCCCACAGCCACGGCTAAGCAAAAACAAAACGCTCCTGCCAAGGCCGGCGGTGTTTGTTTTTTGATCAGCCCTGGCCGAGAGAGACAGCCACGGCTAAGCAAAAAGTACCACGAACACTTGCACAGCCACGGCTAAGCAAAAAAACGCTTCCGCCGTGCACTATCGTTTCCTTTCATGTCCAACCTTGTGCAACGTGCGTGGTGCATGGCCAGCGGTCGGGCTTTTCTGTTGGCACTGCGAACTATGCGTCTGCCATTAGGGATCAAAGCTGAGGTCTTGCGTTAGCCTTTTGCAACCTCAAACCTTGTGAGAGGGTTGTAAGGCAACCCTGTGTGAGATTCCTGTTCTTTCATTGCACATACGTGTAAGACTCGTGTAAGCTTTACCGTAAAGTCTGGGAAACTGTGCTACCAGCGTCCCCAAAGCAGGGACCCAGACTCCCAAAGACCTCCGAATGAGGGCCAGATGCTGTCAGCAGATGAGTTGGGGGAGCTGCTCTGGAACGAGCTGCCCGGATAAATGGAAGTGGATTGGTCAGAAAGCTCAATCAGAACACAGTCTCATGATGTTGAAAGATCAGTTGCGTTCACCTGCGTGCCCGGCAAAAGCACTGAGAGGTTGTACAAGGTTTTTTTTTTCACTTGGGGGGTTGAGCAAAGGATGTGCTGAGCCATCATGAAGAGTATACATTTGAGTGCATATAGGGTAGGACACAGAGCCTCTCTTGATGAGTGTCTTGGCAATTTTGTTTTCCTAGGCCCCAACTACAGGCAGAGAGGGAGGTCGAAGCCACCGCTTCGCAGAAACCTACAAGAAAGCAAAAAAACAGATGGAGCTAAGCAGCTAGATTGGCAGCTAGATGCTACTTCCCAAGCTCGCATGTCGGCGAGAGAAGATCAGAGCCGGACCAGAGCAAAATCGTGGCAACTACACTGTTCAGCCCAACTTGCAAGAGGCTTCCCCGCCATTCCCAACCATACCAGCTAACTGCTGGCCCTTAGATCCTGAGGTTCAAGGCGAGCGCCAACATTCCCTCCAGACAAGCGAAGCCTCTCCTCGACCGTGGTGTCTTCGCCGCAAGTTCGACTGGTTGGGGCGGTTCTTCTGGGCTGATTCACGTTCGAGCTTTTGGGGGTCAACAGTGCGGGAGTTGAGGGGTTCAGATGCTCGGGCTTTGGAGTTTGGAGGCTGGATTCTGGATTCGAAAGCATTTTCGCCTCAACATAGTTATCATGTGCAAGCGTCCTGATGCCAGCACACCACAATCATCGCCTGAACGAGTTTGCACCACTCCAGCCTATCAGCAAGCGCGCCCCGGGATCGGCGAATATGATGAAAGAACTTGGTGAAGAAGAGGTCCTTATTTTCTTCATAACGACTTTCAGTGTACAAAACTTCGGGGTAAAACGATGAATCAAGAGACGCTGCAATCCTCAAATATTGCAATACATTGTGGTTCTCTGCCGGCCAGTCTCCTCAGCAAAATCCACAAGACTCGGTTGCATGAAGTTGAACCTAGAGGAATGGAAGGTTTACAAGTCGCCCTTCCAAGGAAACCCAGAATGCAGCCTGTCTCATTACGTTCCACAGTTCACTGTTCTCTCTTTCACACCAGAAATTGCCGTCTGTTGCAAACATTCTCCTCAAGGCACCGGCCCCACGACGCTCCGCAGCTTCCAGCTAGACGCATCATGCGGCGAGCATGCCATGGTGCCCTGGCTTGGCTCACAAGAGTTCTGAAGGTTTTCTGAAGGTTGTCGTCCAACTTCCTCCTCCCTTCCTCCGTCCCCTCCTGCCCAGTAACAGCGTCTCTTTGGCTAGCCTTCCTATCCCAACCTGATCATGTACCGCCAGCCGGCACGTGAACCCCAGCTGGCTTTGAGGTGGTGACTTGAAGTCATGTTGTGTTCCCTGTTCCTATTCAGGATCTTTTGGAATCAGGCATATTCCGGCAAAAAAATCCCAGATCTCATGTTATTGTTGCTTTGCTGGGCCTCGTCCAGGGCTCAGCTCATCTGGGACAGTGGTGGAGCCCAACAGTGCGACAGCCCCTAATTCCCATAATTGACGTTATTTGCTTCGTGTTACCAATCTGAAGCCCTTCCTGAAAGCACCGGACCTCAGTGGGGGAGCCCAGGCGTCAATTGACCTCAGCCACACCCCCAACTCGCTCGGAATGCGACTTGTCGATTCTTGTTTTGTGTGGAGCAAGACGCCGGATGACCAGTAGAACTTTGGTGGCTATTCATGACAGTTCATGAGGTAGGTTCACAGAACCGAGGTGTTTCGTGGGCCAAGGGGCGAAAGCAGAAACCCCTGCTAAACACCCTGGCCCATGAGGTCTGCGACCTGCACAGCTGCCTCCACCTATGGCGATGCGGTGCATCACGCCGCGGGGGCTTAAGATTCTAGATTCACAAGGCCCAAGGCCTTATGATGGGACTTCCATTCCCCCTTTTGCCACCTTAACTCTGGTTGGAGGACGCACGTAACCCTCAGAAGGGTTCGTCGGGCAAGGGTTAACCGCGCGTTGTGCTCCGGTTTCGTGCGCTCGACGCAAAAAGTTCACAGAGGATAGGTCACACAACAGCAACTTGGGCCAACGAATGCTGGAAGAGAGATGCTTTGAAGACAGTTGGTCTCAAAGTCGTGCCATTGCACAAAATGCTTTGAGCAATCCCCTGCCTCCCAATAAAGGTGCCCTGCATGGCTCGGGCCAACTGGGGTTGGTGTCCGGGAGGAGGCAGTGGAGAAGTGCAATGGGGGAAATCGTGTGCAGCGTTTGTCCTCCTTGTGGACCAACAACCTCCACAATGTTTTCGTCGGCCTGGCAAGGCGGCAGTGCGCGTCCTGGCTTGCAAAAACAGCCAACGTCTGCAGAAGTCGTCACAAGCTGCAGCACCGCAGGCATGACTGCTAGAAAGGCTTTGCCAAAACTGAGAGTTTGCATGGTGACTGCGACCAGCATGGTTATCAATGCTTGGCATGCTGCTGAACAATTCTGGATTTTTCGCACAGTATCTACACACATAAGGAAGAGTTCGTCTCAATCGAATATTCCTAACAAACGAAGTATACACTAACTATATCTACAAAACGAACGGAGAGTCCTTCTCGGCTTCAGGCATTCCAATGACAAGAAGTTGTTCGGGCAACTTCTGCAATATGATTGAAACAGAGCAACCAACAACAAAAAAACAAAACCTGTAGAACATGTGCTTGGGGCGAGGTTGGAACCAGCCTTTTCGAATGTCATCGTGTCTTTTTCTTCCAGAGTCATGCTGCAATCCAATCGGGGAGTCTACTCTGAAACTCCGCTCTGAATGCGCTTGTACAGAAGCAGGTAAGCAACGATTCCATCTTGGGCTCTCTGCCGGCTTGTGTCTTACGGATGCAAGTGTGATGCTCCTCGGAGACTTTGGGGCCTTTGGAGGGCTCGTGATGGGTGAGGCTGTCTAAACCTTCGGCCCCATGAAGAGTCGCAGGCCCTGAGCCTTGAAAGGAGTGGCCATGGCTTCGAAGTCACAGAATACTGAAGCCCTGACCTCTCAGCGGAGTGCAGACTCTGGTGCAGATGTCCAATCAATGAAATTCGACTCGAAGGAGCTCACCGAAAGGCAGAATTTTTGCGACAAGTGATACAGCCGACTGAAAAGTGCGACCGGCAAGCCTAGGAGAAGCGTTGATTTAGCTCCCCGTGGGCATTGGCAAAGCACAGCCCTGGATGCGCTATGATGCGTGTTCCAATTGGCGGTGACAGACCCGCATAATCCCGCATAGCTCATACGATCACGACCAACGTTTTGTCATGCCATGACCGATCCGCGCGTGCGCTAAGCGGTTGGTCGTGGCACGGTTGGGGTTGGAATTGGTGGAGTTGGTGGGAGCACACATGTTCCAGGCGGGCGAGTACACAGGCGGGTGTAGTGCCTCAGGTGCAGGAAGAGCAGTCCGTCCTGGATCCTGACCTCAAGGGTTTGCCTCTTCAGCCCTGCGGAAGCCTCCATGTTCCTCAAAGCCAGCTCCCAATTGTGAGGGTGGTGCAAACAGACAAACCTAAGAAATGCTTGGAAAGAAGCCTCACTGAACCCCAAGTGTGTTTGTCTGTGGGTCCGTGGGTCCGTGGGTCAAACCTGGCTCTCTCTGGGCCTTTCTGGGTCTGTCTGGGTCTCTCTGTGTCTTTCTGGATCTGTCTGGGTCTGCGTCTTTGGGTCTGTGGGGCCTGGGAAACCATATTCAAAACGTGCAGGAGGTTCCATTTTCAAGTGAAGGGACGTTTTTGCTCTGTATGCAGTTGGATTCGCCATATACCCTATGAAGCCTTCAAAGCCAGTTTCCTGAGGTTCAAGACTTCGACATTTGCAATACTGCGAAAATGTCCTCCAAGTTGGATAGGGAAACCTTACACAACACTCCAGACTACTCATAGCTCGTCATCATGATCCTTGCATACTCCCTGTGGAGTACCACCTTAGAGGGAAGGGTTTGACATGTTGCCAATCCCTTACGACAAAGCCTCAAACCCTCAAGCCCCCCCACAACCAAGCTCCAAACCCAGACCATCCCTGTCCCGGGCGCGGTCACGATTACCAGCGTGAGCGAAGGAACCTGCATGAGCACCTTCGGAGATCCTTAAAGGTTTAAGGATCGAGGGCCAAGGCTTCAAGTCTGAGCAGGCTTCAGTGGCTCTGTGTTGCCGGTCCGTTGTTGATGATGCAGTAGCTCGATACCATTAGCTTTCTTGGGCAATCCAAAACATCATCACGGGGTGCTGGTGATGATCATCATTGTGCGTGCGGACATGCACGCTGACATGCTCGAAGGAAACTATCTATCGGCACCAAGAAAAACCCTCCATACGCCCCGCCAAACCCTAAGCCCTTAAAGCCCTGGCGACCGTAAGAAAGGTTTAGCCTCGTTCTTTCCTTGAAACATTCCAAAGGCTTCGCAGTGAGAGATACGGCCTTTTTGGGTGTCGGTCAGGTTGGTGCCGGTTACAGTTCCACAGAAGGTAGGCGGTTGCTACAAGACTCTTGCCGACATCTTGTGCAATGTTAATTGTAAACGCTTTGCGGGTGCCGACTCGGCAGCCCGGCCGCTAAACAATTTAAGCCAAAGGACCTGCACGTCAGCTCACAATTTCCCGTCCGCACTGCCGGGCTGCAGATGCGGAATGCCTGCGGGTGCAGGATAAAGCCAGAGAGCATCCGACCCGAAAACGCGAAAATTCAGAACTCTGAGCCGTAACGTCCCCTAAAGCCAGATCAATTGCAACTAGGCATCCACCACATCACTCCGTGGCTCCTCATCTTGAAGTCCAACCGTTTTTGCCTGGACGCCTCCCATAAGGCCGGAAGGCCGCGCGGCTGAGGGGCCCAAGGTTGGATTCGTCTGGATTTGGAGATGCCATGCCTTAGTTTCCTCCGTTTGATTTCTCGTACTCGTGCTCCCACTTGTTGCTGTTGCTGCTGCTGCTGCTGCTGCTGCTGCTGCTGCTGCTGCTGCTGCTGCTGCTGCAACGACACATCCCGCTTTGTGACCATGAGCAATGAGCAAGGCAAGCAGCTTAACGAATGCCGGAACTGAAGTTCGTACTTGTTGGCCTCTGGGGTGTTCCCACTGTGTTCCACTGTGTTCCACTCCAGCTGCCGAGGAATGTCCACATGCACAAAGACTGCCACGAGCTCCCTAATCAGCGGTGGTACATGCTGGATGGCAACCTCGTGAACCTTCAAGATGGCAAGTGCTTGGACTACAACCTTGAGACGAACAATGTGTACATGCAAGAGTGCCACGACGGACGAAACCAGAAGTGGTATTTTGAAGATGACACTGCATACATTCGTACTGAGGAGGACCACAAATGCTTGAGTATGGAACTGAATGGGCATACGGATAATATCAACGTTATCATGACCGACTGCGCAGACGTGGACTTTCGGAAGTTTGAGTTTCGGCTGCAGTAGGGCAGGGAAGCTTCAGTGCTTTTTAGTTCTGGCGCCGGAAATTTGCAATGACATTGGTTGGTCAAAAATGGTTTGATATGCGCGTGTGAAGAAAGGCTTTCATCATGTCTTTAGGCCCACGCTCCAAGTACTTGCAAGGCTATGTAGCTCCGTTGCTGCTTTTTTAGGCAGGCATGTTCCATATCCAGCACGCACCGTTTGTGGCTGTCTCTCTAACGTGTGTTTAGCTTGTTTAGTGAGTGTCTGCAGTGCATACATTCGAAGGCAGGCATAGATTCAAACGCTGGCGTGCTGTCCCTGACTCCCTCTCCCTCTCCCTCTCTCTCTGTGATAGCGTCGTGTTCCATATGTCCAGGGCAGGGCGTGCAGCGACATTCCCATACTTCAGTTTGATCACAAAAGCTCCTACTCTCGGCTCCTGGGTCGCCATTCAAAACGAAGAGCTATTGCCTGTGGGTACTGTCAAACGTGCCATGCAACCTTGCCGTTTCGAGTACCCATGGTCCAACTGCTGACATCCGTAGCGATTTCTGTCTTTCCCACGGTCTGCGTCTTCGTCTCTCCGTCTCTGCCTATCTTTCGCTCTCATATGTGATGCTTGCACGTATGAAGTGATCTGATCAGGGCACGCTGCTAAATTTCAAAACTCAAGGGAAAAAAGGGTTGAGAAACATCGGTGCGGGAAAATAAGTTTCGCAGTAGGGGCCTAAAGTCGAGACCTTCGAATCATGGCTTTGTGCGATTTCCAGCTAAATAGCTCATCGACTTGCTCATGACGCTGGGAGGGGCTGCAATCCAACAGTCTTTCTCATGGGTGTACGCTGGCTCGCAAAACTATGGGGTCAAAAATCTTGGGGACATGTCGCGACTGCTGTGTATGTCCCATGTTGTTGAAGGAGCAAGCCGGACAAGCAACAACATAGTATATTTTGCTCCGAAGGTCCGAAAGCAGGGGTCCGTTCGAGGCACTATGGCATCACTATGGCCAATGTTTTGCAGTTTGATCTCTTTGCGATGTTTGGGGACACAGGATTGCAGGCATAGGGGACGATAGCTCGGAATTCGTCTTACTGCTTCATGGGTGCGTGGTGGGCGGTGCACGGATGAGAGGCTAATGTACTACGGCCTTAAAAAAAACTCGCAAAAACGAAATTGTTAGGTGCATGTGTTCATTTTGATCCGGCCTGGCAAAACAAAAATTCCCGCCAGAATTTTTCTGAAAAAAGAATCCCGGGATTTTTTTTGAGCCGCTCTCGCATTCAGGAAAACAGCTCCAGAAACAAGAAATCCAGGCATACACGAAAAAAACTTGAAGAAAAACTCGCCTGACCCGGGACATTTTCTTCAGGATTCCAGCCCCCAAGCGGGAATTTAAAGAAAAAAACCTGAGTTTCCTGAATGCGAGAGCGGCTCAAAAAGGAATTCCCGGGAATTTTTGCAAACAATTCTGGCGGGAATTTTTTTTTGCCGGGCCGGGTCAAAATGAACACATGCACCTAACAATTCTTTTTGCGAGCTGTTTTTTTAAAGAAAATTCTGGCGGGGAAGTGTTTTTTCGAGCCCAGATCCTCCTCGTTGCCTAAACTCTCCGGGCGCCGTGGGGACACCCAATATACATGAGACTGCTGCGCTGAACCCTTTTTTGGATTCTCGTAGGAGCATAAAGACTAATTGAGTAGCACCGTGCGTTCCATCTTGGAGGCAGGTGCGAGGACTTAGGGTTCAGTTTGCACAAGCAAAATTGTTCTTCAAATCTGTGAGTGAGGGGGGCGGGGTAGGGCTTTGTTAGGCACATGTCGCAGGAGATGGCTGCGCCAGAGAGGGCGGTCCTGCAGTTTTGACATTCTTTTTTCCAGCCTGCTAAGCATGTGCCATTCGTGTTTGTAACGTTACAGCCTACAGTCGTTGTCAACAGGTTTTTCAAGATGTCGCTCAACCCCCCAGCTTAATGTCATTGTCGAAACTTTTCTCCCGTGACTTTTGAAATTTAGCAGGGCACGCCCACGACCCTGCACAAAACTTAAACCCGCAAGGTTGCAAGATGGAACGTAAATGTTTTCCTATGGTGCTCTACTCCCTTTGCATGCTTAACCCAGTGAGGAGCGACATTGAATATGTGTGCATTGAGCAACATGCCAAGCATAAAGACGACAGCTTGAGAAACATACACAAAACTTAGGGTCGAAGTAGGCCCGTTGTAACATTGAGCTATTTGAGCTCATTGGCCTGTACGCCGAAATCGTACGTGAGTACCCGTTGGATCGGTTCTCATTCTTCTCGCCTGGTTCTTCTAGGCAGAGAAGCCAATCGGGGAGGCTAACAATAACCGAGAGTCACCCCACCGATGTGACCCAGGCGGCAAGGTTCCAACCGCGTTGGTCGTTAAAACTTCCTGCACCAACTCTGTGCATCAACTAGTTCTTCTTCAATACTTGAATTTCTTTGTCCGTCGGAGCCTTGTGCTGTATGCATGCTGCAAAGTCTGGAGACCACCCTTCGAAAGCCAGCGCCAATTGCAGTTAGGGGGGCTTAGGATCAGGGTCACCCTAACCTCAGGAGCCGTGGGCGGCTCCCCATGCATCTTCTGAAGAAAGGATCCATCACGCACATCCTAATTTCCCCGGGCCTGTTGCCTCACCGCACGATCAACTGACTCAGTCTTTTTGCGCAGGCAAAAGGTCCCGAAGTTTCAAAAGCCCGAACGTGCAAGAGAAATACGTCCAAAAAAACTTACGCTTTCGGACTTGTCGACTTTTGGATGTTTTACCGTGGGTTGCGGGTTTCTTGGCTCTCCATTTCACATGCAGAGGACGGCAGAGAATCCTGCAGGGTAGCTTGCACCTCTGCAGCATCCCCAACACCGTAATTTTCGGCCGCAGAGTACGGCAGTGCTAATCCCACATGATCCGGTGCCCATAAGATGGGCTTTCAGCTGATGGTGAGCATCCTCTGAGTCCGCGAAGCACTTGATCGCCTTCTGTAGACTATTCCCCACCCACCGCTATACCGTACACAATTACACCCCCCCAAACCGTCACACAGTCTTGAATAGCCCGACAAACTTGACTTAACGGAAGGGGGGCCCAGCTCAATGCCACAAAATCCCTAACACGACACACCGTCATGTTGCAGCATTCCATGTTCATACTGGAGGGTGCATGCAATTGGCCTTGGACCCATCTGCATGCATAGCCTAAGTGTAAGATTCAGAGGAAAGAAAACCGCTTCACGACCACGCCTTCACAGCCGGCCTCCACCTGGAATGCAGTGACGCCTGGCTTGTCGAGCACAATTTCTTGTACAGGGTTTTGCCAGACGGGAGAAAGGCCCTCCCCCCACCCCTCCCACCCCTCCCACCCCTCCCACCCCTCCCACCCCTCCCACCCCTCCCACCCCTCCCACCCCTCCCACCCCTCCCACCCCTCCCACCCCTCCCACCCCTCCCACCCCCTCCCTCTTCCCCCTCTTCCCGCCAAACACACCAACAAAGAAGAGGAGTCCGAGTTGGAGAAGATCACGGTGGAGCCTTTCTCCAGTGAGGGCTTCGTTCTCAGGCCTTTGGGCTGGGTGCTGGTTTGGGACAGACGGTTGCGCTTGACTGAACCTATAAGTATCGGGGCTGGGGTTGTGGCAGGCTTTGTGAAGTCTGCGACTTTCTGAGGGGGAAATATCCGGGCACAAATCGGCGATGTTGTGGTTCATCCTTGGCCCTAAGCCGCCGCAAGTTTGGGAGCCAGCAGGTGTTGTGGCAGTCCCAAAGCTTGATCCCCGAACCTGCTCTACCATTCAGTATCATCCTTAGCCTGCACTACAAGTGGCCAACTCCAGGAGCAGTGCAAGCACGCTTCAAAGCCAACTTCGCTGGGACCCCGCCCAGAAGCCGCGGCGCCCAGATCGTGTGAGGTGGACAGTCGAGTAGACGATGTGTGTTTCTCGAGAAGTTGGGAGGGAGGGAGGGAGGGAGGGAGGGAGAGAGAGAGAGAGACTTCAGTTGCAACATGCGCCGGCACCTCGACTGACTTAACCCACACACTTGCCGTAGCACACAGTCACAACACTGCCAAGCTGGCTACAGGGAGGGACAAACCTTTTCACTGCATCTCTTCGGGTGTTGCGGCGAGTACTACCTGCAGAGGAAGGAAGGAAGAGAGAGAGAGAGAGAGAGAGAGTGGTACCCGATGGGGACCGATAACGAACAAGGGTGCTCGCACAGATATGGCGGATGGCGGGGGTCGATATCAGGCTCCCGTCAGGTGGCGCTGCTGCGGTCAACACGATCGCCGCATGAGTGGTAGAGCCGAGCGGACGCGGGACCGGGGCGCGCTTCAGCGCGGGGGGGTTACCCCCATGCCCCAAAGAAAGAAAGAAAGAAAGAAAGCGAGAGCGAGAGCGGGACCGAGAGCGAGAGCGAAAGCGAAATAAAAATGAAACATGGGCAGTCCACCGCCTCACGTTTTGGGGAATATTTGTGGTTTGGGGATTCAGGGGATCTTCGCCAGGAGGTTGGGAAAGGCATTTCGTGGTGAGATGAGTTCGGGGTCGAGGCGCCAATCCACGTCCCCACAAATTCAATAGCTTCTGAGGTACTTCTGGATCACAATATGCCTCGGTGTTTGCATTGCCCCTCTCTGTTCCTCCGGCATCTCTTGCCAAACTTACCTAAATTTTTCTCTGTCCGCTCTGCAGTAATCTCTGCCTCGCTTCTCTGTCCTGTCCCTTGTCCTTTTTTGAATCTCTCTCTGTCTCTCTCTCTCTCTCTCTCTCTTTCTCTTCTTGTTCTTCTGCCGGGCAGGGAGGACCCTCACCCCGCACACAATGCACACCTGGGTTGCACCCTCGAATCTTGGCAAGCTGGCCGAAAAGACGGGCCGAAGATGGCTTGCACCTCAATTTCGCACAACCGTCTCTGCATGACGATCTTCCGCCTTTGATGCACGTTTCCCTTTCACCACACCGGACTCCCCCAGCTCCCAAGCCCGTTTTTCCCGATTCCACTGCTCGTGGCATGGTGCTTTCTGCATACGCCAGCATAATGATCCTAAGTAGCCTGAACCATCTGTCGTACCCACTTATCCACCCGGCCCCAGGAAGATCGTGAATATCCACACCAGCAAGTGTCTCTCAGCCGGGGGGCGTGGCCGCGTGGAGGAGGTGGGCAGTCGGTCTCTTTCTGTTTGGGTGGTCAGGGAGAAGTGTAAACGTTCTATCAGTTGCTGAGCCCCAAGCATGAGATCACCGGAGTTCAAGGCCTTGGCCTCTCGGCCGAATAGCCAGACCTTGACGTCTTGACATATCAACGCCCCTTTCAAGTTTCCCTTCTCAGAATCCGGGTGGGCTTGTAGAGGACCATGCGGATCCCACAGAAACATACCCTGCAGAGATGGAAGGAATCGTGGACCTGTTGCAGGACAGACATAGATCCTGATAGTTCCTGGCAGTGATTTATCACGGCTCAGTCAGTGAAGCAAATTCTTTGCAAACCGAGTCGCTCAGCACAGGGACAAAGCGCACACCAGTGCGGAATCTTCCCTACACCCGTCAGCTTCCTCTGTTTGCTTACACTCACCCGCCCAGGTGGCCTGCCAAGAAAGCACCTGGGCCAAAGGGCTGCCGCAAATGTTGTATACGCAGTAGTACTTGGAGGTTCATGGTACTTAGTAACCCAATCATAACTGTACTTATAACCCGATCATAACCCCGTCCTAAGTACCCTGAACCTCCAAGTCTGGTCTCATGATCGTGAGAATCCTAACGCTGCCTGAGAGGCATGGAGCAAGAGTGGACCATTTCCCATGGCCTCCAGCGCCTCGTGGAAGCCCCGCTTGCCTGCCCAGGGGATCAGGCCGGCCACTGCCCCGATCCCTGCCCTCCTCCCCAGGCCAAGCGCGAGCGCGCAGGTAACACGGGATTTTTGGCAAGCCAGCCTCCTTGTTTCGAGCTCTGTTGCATCGGGATCGTTGTCAACTGCGACACGAACCTTAGAATCTTGGGAGCGGGTAGCCGAAGGCACCACTAAAAGAGGACGAGTCGCCCGAGGCAACTGTGTTCTATAGACACTGGCATGCGATTTTCTACAGGCTCCGATACAAGAACGGAAGGCTTGGGATTTTGCAATTGAAGAAGACATAAGTTTCAGTTGCACAAGCCCAATGATGCCTGGAGATTGCTTCAGGTGATCAGCTCTGTGCGAAAAACGGCGTCGGAAATTATTTACGGCTGCAGCCACGTCGCCTCCCTTGGACTCTCTGCCCGCATGCATGCGGAAAGTCCGTTTCGCAGGCATGTCAGCCTTTTCTAGTCATTCAGTACCCCTGAGCATTTGTCGTGTCAGCGAAAGCCTAAGACTCAAGCGCCTGGACCTGGACACCGGCTCAGGAACATGCATGCCGGAATGGTCCACGCAGATAGAGACGGTCTCGCCCGAACTCGAGCACGTCAAGGCGGGTTTTACTCGTACAAGTTCTCGCCTGTGCAACGGAATGAGAGTTCCCGTCTGAACAATGAGATTGCGCAAGTCGTCGAAGCATCCTGGCTTCGTCTGGGTCCAGTGTTTGCTTCTTTTCCAGCGCTACGAGCAATCTGGATTCCGAACTCCATGCCCCATTCGAAAGGCAAGTTGTGTTTGCTTGCTCCTGTATGCATCAAGGGTCATTTCAATTAGAATCATTGCTCGGGGGTTGGTATCTCTCTGCTTCAGAAGTGCCACGTCTCATGCAGGCCCTCAGGGGGCTTGCGGCCTCCTGCCCTCCGAACCACGGTCTGACGCTGCATTTGCAAATTTGCGCAGTGTTCCTCTTTTGGCTTTGGGGTGTCTTACTTTCAGGGCCTGATCAAGCCCAAAAGAACTGGTGCAAGGCCTGCTGTCCGTCTGAACGTTTTGTAGAACACCGCGCAGTGTGAGAAAGTATGCCTTGCATCCTGAAGCACCAGTTGCTGGCTTGCGCTGATGATAGGTTTGAGTTGGGTTTCGGGGTCGCTCGTTGCCCCACATGTAAATTGGAACTCAGCCTTGGAATGGTGAGCCCCGCATGCCGAGGAAAAGCCTGCTTACCGAAGCCTCCGACAAAGGCAAGTGTCTGATTGAATTGTGA
Organism: Symbiodinium natans; assembly: GCA_905221605.1. Lineage (NCBI taxonomy): Eukaryota > Dinophyceae > Suessiales > Symbiodiniaceae > Symbiodinium > Symbiodinium natans. The sequence goes on from CAJNDS010000652.1 coordinate 54,241, forward strand.
AAAAAGGTCTTGTCGGTATCGATGGCAGCATGGGTCACAGCTGAACGGTGAAGGAGACACTGAAACTGACCTTCGGTTCAAAGCGGACAATTTGCAATTTGCTCATTAAGTGTGCGGCCTGGAGGCTCAGGAATGAAGCTTGCTGGTACGGCAAAAAGCCAAGGATTCTCAAGGGCTTGGACTTAAGGTTCAAAGCAACCTACGCGCGAAACAACAAAGTCTCAAAGGCCCTGTTGGGCCGGCTTAAGGTTCGACCTGGAAACCTGAACATGTTTCGTAACCCCAAAAGATTGAGCATCATCAAGGCCGCCCCACCCCGCCCGCCCCGCCCCACCCCCGCCCCAGCTGCCCCCCCTCCCCGCCCGACGCCGCCCCGCCCCGCCCCCGCCCGTCCCCACCCCACCCCCGCAGGCATGATGTGCACAGCACTGAAGGCTTGGGGTTTTCGAGCTCGTCGTGCTTCACATCCATCACTTCAACAAGACGAGCACCGATTCGCCGGTTAATCACTTCTTCCTGCGGTTCTCATCCACTCTCTCCATTTGGGAACAATGTGCCTTCTAGAAGCGAGAACTCACATAGAGCGGCATTCGGGAGCAGGGTCAAATCTGCGTTCTTTTCCAAACTCGTCCGATCTCGGGCCGTTGTCCGTTTTTGCTGGAGTGCGGGGGACCGGCCTGCAAGGTTCACCTTCAGGCAACGAAAGACCCCGCAATCGGAGTTCAACTCATGCTTGCCGAATTAACTGGCAGCCAGGCAAACTTCCAGACCGGCATGGCAAGCGTTCAACCTTGTGTTGGGCCAGTAGCGTTTCGGGATAATGTGGGGTGTCATGCAGCTCGTACATGAAAGTCAAAGTCAAGGCTCTGGCAACAGCTTGCTGACACACGTGTGGGGCATACTTTGCCTGGACTGCACCGGAAGGTGCTTGGATTCGCTTCAAGTACGTGGCTGGCATGCATTGGGCTTCAAGATAGCCTACTTGCAACAGCAGTCGGTGCATCTGTGCTTGCTGTCCGAGTCAGGATGTCGGCTTTGCAGGTTCACCGGTTCGGTTTGGAGAGGGCAGGGCGCATGGGTGCGAATGTGATATCCCTACGCATGGCAAGCGGAAAGGTGTGTCCAGGTATTGCGCGTACTGTCCTTGCTGCCCAGTGGGCTAAGCAGCCTGCTTGAACCACGTGCTCGTCACGTGGGTTCTTCGTGAGCTTATTCCGCACTTTCCGCACTTTTGTTTTTCTCTGTGAAGGTGGCCTTTAGCACAGTCAAAAAATCCACCACGTGTCAGGAGTGCTGTGAGATCACTCGCGTACCAGTTTCCATCTACCCCTTCATTGGCAACGGGGAGAAGAGGGCCTTTGAGGATGACATGGCCAAAGAATGGGAAGGCCATCTTGGGGAAGTGCACTCCATTCAGGGCTCAGGTGCTAGGCGTTCAGGCTGCGCAGTGTGCTTTATCTCGGGTAGTTCTATGCAACGCTTGAGCACGCAGATTCAGGCGGATAGATGTTAGGGCTCACATTGTAATTCAGTAGAGGAATCTAAACATCAGGGGCAGTTTGCTCACGTGCCCAACCTAAACTTACTACACTTATCAAAACACTAAAGCATCAGACGGACCCACTTGAAGCCAGAGACTATTAAAACGCGCGTTGGAATCATGTTCTGTGATGTCGGATCCTCTTGTGCCCGGGGCCCCCTGTAAAGTCAACTTGCCGGCCTATTCAGGATCCCGCCGCTGAGGGGTCCCCTATAAAGTCAAGTTCATCCCAAACCCTGTCTCCCCAAAAGTCCTAGACCTCAGGATGTCAGGGCTATGACCTGTTGAAGCACAGGAGGCCAGTCCTTCTCACCAAAAAGAAGGTGAGCCACACCTTCAAAAAAACAACGGCGCCCCTAAAAACTGCTAACATCCTGAAGGTGCCTGTTGAGGGGGGGGGGGGGTTCCGAGGTAGCATTCCTAACATCATATCTGCCGCAAGCGCTGTTGCTTGTTTGATGGCTTTAATGTTAGTGGTGGCTGCAGCTACTGTCGGTCACATTGGTGTAAGGAGAGTTAGAAGCTCCAGGTGTGTACTGCCCCAGCTCACTGGACGACAGCGGCAGGATGGCCTTCTCGATGGTCAGGAGGGGCTTTCGGGGGCTTTCGGGGGGCTCGAGGGGCTGAGGACTGCAGCCGAGCTTCTTGCGCCTGTCCTGCAGCAACAGCATGCGAGCGACGCAGTGCCCGCAGCCCAAACCCCCCCCCCACAAAATCTGAACCATCGCCTCCTGGAAATCACACCGCTCCCCGAACGTTCTCGAACACCTGCTCATCCTAAACTCGTAAACTCCACAACCCCTCAGCTCACAGCTTTGATTCTGCCAGCGTAGACCCCAAGCAGCATACGACGACGGCACATTATGTCACATGATCCGCGATGCCCAACGCGACAATTGTTCTGCACTTCACGAGGAGCATGCGAATGGGACCAAAGCGGGAGTGATATTCAAACACCTCCGAGAATTCCGTTCCCTGTTGAACGCGCAAAGCGAAACCGTCCAAGAACCATTGATCGAAGCGCGACAAAGCGCGGGGACGCAACGAGCATGACGCCAAAACGCCACAAACCCGTGACCAAATCCACACCTATAACTGGGAGCTAATTAGATTTTGACCCAAAGTGAGCGACTGGATCAGACGAGAACCATTCTGGCCGGCGTGCTGCGTGGGTTTCTAAAGTATCTGATCCTCCTCACCCCGAACGTTCGAGTAGCGTCACATCGTGGAATCGCTCCCAAAGGAGCTTCCGACCCCACGTAAGCCCTCATGTGACCCTGAGCTATGCATCTCGGCGCACAGGGCTTGTTCAGGGATAGGAGGTTGACTGGAACGGCTCAGGGCTGGGAAGGTGTTGGATGGTTTTGGTTATTGACTTCGGAAAGGCATCAAGGCTCAGGAGGAAAGTTGTTTTGATCGAGGCGGCTTCAAGTAGGGCCGGGTTGTACGAGCATTCTTGCGGGCACCAGGGCGTATAACAAAACTTGGGTCTTTGGCTTCTATGGTAACTACTGTTTCCCGGAGCTACAAGCATCTTAAGTTGTGCCACATTCACCCTACAGCCGAAAATCAGAACCGTCCCAAGCCTCAGGCGAATCAAGCAAAGCCAAGAAGCCAAGGACAAGCATCACGGGAAGTGGTGCGTGTCCGGAAGAGGTTGCGCTGACTCGGATGTGGCCCGGCCACACAAGCTGCCCCCGAAGCTACTCCAGCCCCCTTCATTTTAACAAAGAGAGGCCGCTTAGTTACGGCTTAGTTCGATGTGTTCTCGGGCATGCGGATCAAACAAAAACATATTTAGGATCAAGAAAAATTTTTAGATCAATATAATTCATTTAGGATCAAGAAATAATTTATTCTGTTCTTCCGACGGAGAGAGGGAAGGGGAGGGAGGGAGGGAGAAAAGGAGGGAGGGAGGAGAGAAGGAAGGGCAGAAGGGCGGAAGGACGGAAGGAAGGAATGCAGGAAGGAAGGAGGGAAGCAAGCAAGGAAGCAAGGAAGCAAAGAAGCAAGGAAGGAAGCAAGATTGAAAGAAATAAAGAACAAAGAAACATGAAAGAAAGAAAGACACATGAAAGAAAAACAAAAGAAAGAAAGCAAGGAAGAAGTCGTGCCAGCTTGCTTCAAAGCATACGCATCTTTTCGACACCCATTTTGCGAGCATGTGTTTGCAAATGGGGGGGCGGGGCCCACCCCAACAACCCCCCGTTTGTTTAAGTCGTGCCAGCTTGCTTCAAAGCATACGCGTCTTTTCGACGCCTCTGATGCGAGCATTGTGTTTGCAAATGGGGGGGGGGGGTGCTGCACCCTCCCAACCCCCCCGGAAGTATTTTGAGTCGTGCCAGGTGCTTCAGCATATTAAACCCATGATGCGAGCATTGTGTTTGCGCATGGGGGGGTGGGGGGGGGGCCCCCCCCCCCCCCCCCCCCCCCAACCCCCGCTCTTTTTTAATTCATTCGGGCTTGCTTCAGAGTATACGCCTTTTTTTGAAACTTCTAATGCCGAGATGCCAGCATTGATTTGCAGCCTCTGGAAACTCAGAAACGCTGCTATTTACAGTATTTCCAGCCTCTGAAAGCACAGAACTGCTGCTATATACAGTATCTGCAGCCTCTTTGGAAACTCTTGGAAACTCAGAAATGCTGCTCTTTTCAGTAGTTCCCGCGTACATGCTGTATTTTTTCGGTGCTTGCGAACGGCCAGAAATGCTGCATTTCTGAGGGTTTACAGCCTCCGCTCCGCTTGCAACAACCCTTCGAAGCCGTCAGTAAATTGTTTTTTGATCCCAAATAATGTTTTTGATCCGCCTACAAAGAATTTTTTGATCCCCTACCCCGTGTTTTCGAGAGTCCTGCAGAACCTTCTCAGCCCCCCCCCTCTCGCAGTGTATGCACGAACAGCATAGAGCAGCTTGATGACCACATATCACGAGAAGTTGGAGAGTTTGGAGAGCCCTATTTCACACCCGGGTCTTAAGATGCGACATGAAATGCTCTGCGGGCTTGGAAGCGCTTGAAGTGCTTCGGCTCGCTGAGCCTTTGCGAAGTGGAACGTGAAGCGTGGTCAACATTGAGACCCAAGCCTTGGCACCTGCAGACTGTATAAGGACCCTAAACTCTCCTTGCAAGGTGGTTCACCCGCTGGACACGTCGCTGCACAATGAGGAGTGGCATCTCGGCCTGGATTGACTTCTGACGCAGGCTTCTATAGTGCTTGAATGCTTTTACACGCAGGCTTTGATCCGAGGTCTTGGACACAGGCACTCAGGCTCTCTTTCACCTCGATTCCTGAAGCCTGGAGGTACGCCGTGCCCGTCAGTGACTTCGACGCTGAGTTCGAGGTGACGGGCACATTGCACACCCAACATCTGCAAAAATGAAGCCTACATTCCAATCCCGGAAGTATCCCCGGAAGCTGAAACCCCAAGAAGAACCCACAGCCCTGCACAAGGCGAAGGGTGCCAAGCCCCTCGCCAACAACAAGAAGCGAAAGCCGCCTCCGCTGATCAAGCCTCCCGGACTCAACTCCATGAGGTCATGAACTTGAGAACCCCATCATCGTCAAAAACGAAGAAGGTTTTCCCTGTAATGTAAACAAGTCCCATCACCGGGGTACTGAAGTACGAGAAGCCGGATGGCTCTCTCACTTCAGCCTGGGCCACCTGTAGCCGAAGACATGACCTGTCTCATGAAGTCACCCTGACATAGCCCAACTGCTAAAAGCTTTACCAAGGGTTCCAGCCTTAAAACGTCTTGCTCCCAAAAGGGCCTTGAAACTTCAGGTTCGGCGCGACTAACCCCGACTATTTGGAGGAGTGCAAGGAGACCTTTAAGCGGGCTCGATGGGCTCGGCGGGGTCGGCGGGGCGGGCGGTTGATAGTCTAGTGTAGTGGGAGGTGGTGCATTGGATCGCAAGCAGAAGCCGGACGAGTTCTTCTGAGAGTCTAGATGGCCCATGCTGTTCTGTTTCGCAGTGTAAGCTCCCAACAGCCTGGTAGCGATGAGCTGCGAACATTGAAGTGACGAGCGCGCCAACGTGTGCCGCGCAGTTGCCTGGATGCTCCACAGGGGTGGCAACATGTCAATGTGGGTCTCAAGGCCAGTCTCCGCTTCTACATGTCCAAGAGATGCATCGCGACACTCCAAACGGCGACGATAGCTTTCACGGAGGCCATCAACCCTCGACCAGAGGTGCAAGATCGCGGCGATTTTCCTGCCAGAACAGTCATGGTTCTCGCACGACCGGATTTTTCTGGCGTGGTAAAATATGTACAATGCAATGTGCGGCGAGCGGTGTGATTTTTCCGCTACCAGCAGGTAGCGAGCAGATCTGACAGGCCCTTTTGCCAAGTAACGAAGCCAAAACTCTTGAGGCCGACAACCTCAATCCGTCCAAGCCAGGACGAGTCGCATCCAGGAGCGCGTCGGTTCAAGCCAGAAGAGATGAGCCTGGGATGTAATGCGGGGTTCAGGCCTCGAAGCCCTGGGAGTTCGCATGCAGGCTAGCAGATGTTCGAGGTACCCAGTTTTTCGCAGTGTTTCGCAAAGTTCTGCTCGTACCTTACGACCTTACTTTTGACTTTTGTCCACTGATAGGCGCATGTTCAGAGTTGTTTAGGATTGCTTTGCATTGTTCATGTCCTCGGAATGCAGCTGCACTGAAACACAAGTGCGTGACACCATCCCTGATGTGGCATCATTGGACATGCGGCCTGTACTGCCTGTAACGCTTAGAAGGTGTCTAAGATCGGGCAGGGATCCCAACCGCCAAGGAACAAAGCAGCCGAAAGCTTGGACGATGAGAACCCATGCAAGAAGCTTCCCTGCAGTTGAAGATTTAGGATATTTAGGGGACGTAGGTTCAAAGCCCTCTAGGTAGTCGGGCTGTAGGCTTCGAGGTATGAGCCCGAGTCCCACCAGAGGCGACTACATCTGAATGGTTGGCCCTTCCTTTGATGTATGCGTTCATGGGAGTCTTGCCGTTCTATCGTAAACTGCATCGAGCTGGTTCACTTTTGTCACGAAAAGGGGAGCATGCCAGGTATGTCTTCGCCAAGCCGGGCAGAACGGCTGAAGACGGGGAAGGCATGGCCACCTGGATGGATGATCTGCGGCTCATCCCGAGTTAGGATTCAGTTTCGTAGGCAGGGGCTGAGGCTCGCAAACCCCTGAACGCAACCCTGGCCCCGGCGATGTTGCGGACCGAGCTATGCCCGTGGCCGGGCAATGCCTTGCATGCAGATGGACCAGGGGCATGCACCTTGCATACGATCATGCATGCATGCATGCATGAATGCACTCCGCGTGCACCCCGCATGCTCCCTCCCTCTGTGCTGTGCGTGCCGTGCATACATGTGCCCAGGCATGCATTGCGCTTTTGCATGCATGGCCCCGACCCCAGAGATTTAAAAGCTAGCCAATCCAAGTTCCCTGAGGCATCTGCAAAGGCCATGAAGGTCCCGCATCTGGATTTCTCGCTTTAGCTTTTTGACTACAGAGTGCTGTCTGTGGACCCCTGCTGAAAGAATCTTCAATTTGCACGTAATCTCTGTCCTGAAGCCTGAGTTGTTGGTCAGCTGCCTCCCAATGCCTTCAATTGATTCAGACGCCACCTTGGCCTGTTCTTGAAGTCTACTCGCAGCAGTGCACAGCGCCACTGGGCCACAGCGGTAGTGCCCACAAATAACACAGGAGTGCCAACAGTGGCGACTCTCACTGTTGCAACTGGAGGCTTGAGCGTAGAGGAAAAAATAAATAAGCTCTATAAGCCAGAAGTTATATGTTACAAAACGCACCACACTTTTTGATTTTTTCTCTGAGGCACGGGAACTCAGGGCCTGGCTATGTTGGCCTTACATACAGGTCCGTGAAGGAGTGTCCGGGCCCAAGGAGGGGTAGCGCTGCAGCGTGATTCGATTGTGAGCGCGCAAGAGGTCGGGCTCTGGCACACTTAGAACCCGTAAGAGCATTGTGAACGTATCGGGAAGGTTGCCTGGCTTAAGATTGGCGCTATCGCTCGAAAGCGCAACTTAGGCACCGATCGTGCGGCCCTACGTGAGAAACAGCTGAGAAAATGGACCAAAGTGGGGGGCCTGGCAACTGCAAAGTTCCCTTTCTCCCAACTTCCGTGCCAAGGGTGTTGCGGATGTCTTGGCCAATGATTGAAGGCATGTTCAGGCGAAGGTTTGCCATGCTTACATGTAAGCCTAAAGCCTTTCACTTCCAATGACCGCCAACGCTGAGTTGGCAAGAGCTGTTGCCTGCGTGAGTGAATGATGGTCCAATCCGAAAACACGAAGCTCAAAGCCATGGATCCACGAACTGTCATGTGAATCCCCCCGCCCCCCCCTGCGGCTTGAGCCCCCAAGTCCACATGCTCTTTATGGCCCACACTCGGAACTTGCAAGCCTAAGCCACACTCAAGAATGCTATGAGCGTCGGATACCTGCAGGAAGCTAGAACCCTTGGTTCAGGGTAGCTGTTTCGAGTGTTGAGTTGGGGAGTTTTAGGGATCTCAGCACCAAGAAGCTCAGACCAACACCCCTCAGGGCCACGATACCGTTCAAACGGCTCTTGATCGCACGCTCGACTCTCGACAGCAGTGGGGCCTGCAGTGACATCTTGCCCTTCGTAGAACTGTTCCTCTAACCGCGAACCCAACCTTTCGGTTGTGAGGCTTCTGCATAGGGTTTGGACAGACATTCACGTATCAGATTTGGGAGCCTCCATTTGTGCAGCTTCGATGGCTCAGTGGGCGTCGGCCATCAGAGTTTATGCAAGCGAGACACTGGATATTCAGAAGCACCAAGTGACGTACAGGTTGACAGGTTTGTCGCCCGCACGAGGTCCCTCTTGTTCTCATACCTTCTCTAGCAGGGAGCTTTGACCGAATGTACTTCCATTGTCGATATGTACGTTGATATTGTTCTCAAAGCTGCAAGCTTTGTCATTGTAGTTAATCAGATGCGTAGCGCAATGTGCCACGAACCAGCTTTCCATTATTGTACAAATTTCTTCTCTCTTTCGTTACGCAGCGTACCGCCCTGAAGCCTTTTGGCCAACACAAGTTTCCTCAACAAGGTGTTAAAGATCAACTCCTGAACCCACCCCGAGCTGAAAGAAAGGTGCAAGCTTGTGCGGTTTAGGTCGGGGACTTCATGCTTCTGAGAACATGATACTGGGCAACAGCACCCAGCGTGGGCAATGTCCAAAATTCCAAGTCCGAATTGAAAGGGATCCAAGAGAGGGGAGCCTTCATCGACCAGGCCCTTTCGGCAGTTGACTGACAAATCTGGCCTCTTGTGAAGTTCCCTTTTTCGCGGAAGGTGCTGATGCGAGGAGAATTTCCAAAGCCAATCTTTAAGCAGACCTGGACCCCATCTAAATCTCAACTCTGGAAGAGTTTGACCTACATGAAGAGCAACCTCTGCCACCAGCAAAAGACTTGACAGGCCGTCGCAAAGGCCACGCTCGCAAAACTCATGCCGGACGTAGTCATGGCCGCCTGTCCGAAGATGCCCAGATCTTGCAGTTGGCGAACCTACTAGTTTGAACGATGTCTGTACGAATTGAAACAGGTCAAACGAACAAGCCTTGTATTGATGTGCCCCTCGGGACCGGACCCGCAACACAACCACGAACTCGAACCCTTGCCTCTCGGGATGCTTCGTTGACAGCAGGATTGTCCAGCGACTGCTTCTTACGTGCACCTCATGAAAGCATGAATGCAGGCGCCAGGTGGTGGTGGGAAAATTGTGCGGTCGAAATCAATACCGACTTTTGGAGGTGCCTCGTCCTTGTTGGGGGTGTTGACGTGTTCTTGGAGGATCAGTACACGCAGAATTCTCCACCCTGGAGATGTCAGTCCCGACTGCAGGGCTGAAGCCTCCAAGCAGTAAGCCTCAGTAAGCCTGACCTGGCTGATCTTGAACTTCATGACGTTTCCTGACCTCGCCTCGCCAGCCACCGTCGCAACCTGGTATTACAAGTCTACGGCCAAGAGTATCTTTGGTGGGCCGCCCGGCGGAGCATGAAGGTTTAGGGGGTGGTGTCGAACACGAGCCTCCAAAGCTAAACAACTGCAAAAGCGAAATCCGACATTGTTTGGATGCTACCTATCATCATCATGATATCATTTGTGTCTTGTGGTTGCGGATTTGGTGCCGCCCCCATCTAGCCCGCGAGTGAAACCCTGCTTGGGCAACTCATCACCCGAGAGAAGAAATTCTGGGAATGAGGCTCTGCATTTAGAGGGCAAAGTCTCCCAACAAGATGACACGAGCCCTAAGAAAACACAGACATGACTTGCCCTTCTGGTGAACATCCCCCGTACAGCATTGTATGGATTTAGGTCATGGCATGTTCAAGGGTTTTATACTCTGTGGTGAAATCTTAGTTCGAACCGCATCGCCAGGCCCAGGATCTGAAGGGTTTGCGCATGTCAACCTTGGGGGATACCGTTTCAGGTCATCCTGCATACTGCACCCTAAATCCCAGCTTGGGAGCGTAGGGATTTCTTCAATCGCTTTCACGGTACTTAACAGTGACGAGTCTTATTTCAGCTGTAACGCAAGCACAGTGGTATTTGCAACCACCTGAAACGTAGCCCATTGCAGCTTTGACAGCAGCCGAGGCTAAAAAAGGCCTTCTGGACAGCTAGCAGTCAAGACTGCGACCCCATTCAGCCACTAGATTGAAGCGCTGTTACAGGGTCGAGATTTGTGGCCATTGATTAGGACCGGATAAGATGCATTGACATCCCCATTCGTGTTGGTTGGTTTGGTAGACCCCTTAGGTGATAAAGTTACACATCTCCATTGATTAGGATCGGATAAGATGCGTTGACATACCCATTGTGATGGGTGGTTTGGTAGACCCCTTAGGTGTTAAAGTTGCATCTCGGTGCTTCCAGAGATTGCTCACTTTAGTTGTGTGGGCTCGAAGATTCAGGTGTTTAGTTTAGACGCTGGGTTTAGTGACGCTAGCGCTTCCAGACTTGCCCCTCAGTACCTTTCCACTTCGCTCATGAGCAGGCGACCAGATCGCCCAAAAGCCTTAAAGCTTAACTCGAAAATGGCTTGTCGGGTGTTGGGTCGCCTTGTAGTTGTTGTTTTCTCAGTAGCTGTTGAACTTTCTCAGAGTTGGAAATGCGCATGCTCGGAAAGTAGGAGTTTACAGTATGTGCCAGTGGTGAACGAGCATGCAATGCAACACACAAGTGCAGGAGGGCCTTCAGATTTGCCACATCACACAGTTGGCTGTAGGTGTGTGATTGGTGCTCACTGCACGAGGGCCCGCATCAGTGCCTCGTGTGCCACATCCATCGTATGCCCCATCATCCAGGCATAACAGCCGCAAAACTACCCCTCACAAAAGTGCTCAACCACCCCCGCAGCTCCAGCTCTAAGCCCGCCGGACCCCACGCCAACGGCAATCCTGCCGCTCAGGCGCACCGACTTTCATTCGCCACGCAACCGCACAACACACATCACCCACCAGCCTGTATAGCAACACCGACCAACCTTCGTTACACCACCACCAGGCTCCATCTCGATTCTCAGTTTGGATATGGCATGCCACGCCATTTGACTCCTCTCCACCTCACTCGCCTCTGTAGGAACAACCCTGGATGCTGCCACACTATCTCCGGCCACATCCCCGTGCTCCTAAACGAATAAGCTGTTAAATTGCGTCAAGAATTGCACAAGTCGATACGTGGGTTTGCACCCACGCTTTGCAAGCGTCCTTTGCCATGTCCGTGGTTTCCCAAATCATTTGCTAGCCGTAGAGATCCGCACGCTCTCAACCCTGAATTGCAGGGCACTCGTTGTTCAACGCTCTCGCGTAGATCACTGTCTCTTTGTGACAAAGGTATGAAGCCTCTTTCCCATGCATAGGCATATCGCGTAGGAAACATGATGGCATGATCTCTACATATTTCTTCAGAACTGTGATGCTGCTCCAATATGAACGTCGCTAATCTGATCTGCCCTTCATGGGAACTCAAATCATAGAAGTCAAAGCAGACAGTGGTGCACAGTCTCAAGTTTTAAGCCATATATGCCCTCCTCTACCCTCAGATCTAGTGCCACACAAATCTGAGCCGACTCAGGCACGGATTTGCTCGCACATTCTGCGACCTCCACTGCATCCGCGATGCCGTGAGACGCCGGGCATCATGAAGCATGCGTAAGCTGCTTTAGTGCGGGGCCTCGGCGATGTTGGCCTTGGCCGAAAGGTTTGGGACGGGGCTCACCAGCAGCAAGCTGGCATGAGCACCACTTAGAGGTTTATGGGTCCGGCACTGAGGAAAAGGTGATGACGCCATTCTCCGGGCCTTGGAGGAGGCAGTCGAAATCGTCGGAAAGAACACGCAGATCCTCTTGGAGCACTATGCCACCTGGTAAGCACATAGCTCAAGCCTCACAGAGTGAACAAGTCGTACAGGCGAGAAACGCTGGCAAGGGCGAAATCTCCAACAAGCGGAACATAAGTAGTTTAGATACGTGGCCCGAAAGATCAGACGACGCATGCGCTCAAAGCTTAACGACCAGCGTCTTACTGAAATGTGGGGTGCACGCTGCCAGTTTAGCAGACAGAGCAGCTGGAGAATACACCGAGTTCGCTTCTGACACGGCACGGCACAACAGGGCGTGAGCTTCCAACAGCTCTGCAAACGGAGCGGAGTGGGGATCATGGACGCTCCGTCAGCGATCTGTCCGGCCACGACGGATAGGAGAGTGGTGAGAACGTCATCCCCTCCCCCCCGCTAGACTCGGCCGAGTCAGAACGGGAAAACCGCAAATCGTGTGCGGCGCAATACGCCCACTTATGTTCCTTTCGGCTTGAAAATGGTAGTATACTAATCACACTAAACCCCACCGCTTTGTACTGCAAAGGGCAGGGACAAATTTGCACGACCCATTTCGAACTGCAACCGGACAAGATTTACTTCAATATGTGTACACAGCGTGTGCAGGAGTATGTTTAGATGACTTTTTGCAAATGAGATAGAGATCCGCCTATAAATGGCTATAGATGGGTGTTGTTCTTAGACAAAGCTTCAAGTATGAAAGCGCCGTCCTTCTCGACTGGCTTCTGAGGTAGGCGAGAAACCCGGCCAAGCTGCCCTGAATGAGGAGGCACGTTTAGGGTTCAGGGGTTTAGGGTTTTGGAGTGTTTGGGATCTTGTTCGGAGCCTCGGGGGTTTTGAGGTTTGGGTCATTTTGTGCGTTCGCAAAATGAAATCGTTGCCTCGAGAGCTCACGTGCCCGAATGCTAAACCCAGCTTAGTGTCCCGGTTCGGGGTTGTGGCGACAATTCTGGGGTTCTACCGAACCCTTTAAATGCCGACGCTTCAGTTGAGCTGAGCTCTGGCGCTCGTGAGGCCGAACGGATCTGCTTGAGGCTGCATCCATCCAATTCCTGTTAAACCCCAAGCACGCAATCTACTTATCGGACTTTGCCTCTTTGCTCCAACTAAACCCCTCCCCAATAGTAAAACACACCCGGAGACCCGCGGGATCTGGGGAGGGCGGGGAAACAGGGGATGAGAGCCTTTGAGCTACTACAGGTATTTACATGGTCCCGTAGCATGGTCCCTTCATACAGTCCCTTGCCTTGCTCAGAGGGTTCTGAAGTATGGGCCTGGTAGTACAAAAAATCAAAGGATGAATAGCGGCGCTCAAAACCTGCCGGTTACGAACGGCAATTTCTTCCAAGAATGGTGGCGTGCAGCAGTGTTACTGTTTAAGTCGACCTTGCTTGGGGGGACGTCGTGCCAAAACCATGTGGCGCAGGGGCTGTGCTTGCTTGCAATATTCTCAGCATATCTTATGTTGCCTCAGACCCTTAGAGGCGCGCATGGAACTCAAAGCTGCAATCCTAAAACAGCTCTCAAATGGCGGAGCACTTGCGAGCTGCGCGTCGGGGTGCATGGCTTCCGGTGTTGATGAGCTACTGAGGGACTGAGGGCTTGAGTCTGAAGTTACGATATCCAGTTCCAACATGATGTTTGGGCGTGGCGTGGGAAATCTTTTGAGCCCCACCTCTCGCCAAAACTAGCGCGGGCCTCGCACAAACCCCTGTTCTGGAAGCGGCGAAGGCGCTTTTCTTAGGAAGATGCGAGCTCTGCAGCCGAAGCCGTATCCGCAAAGACTCCAACCGTCCCTGCGTTCCTGACATGCCTTTTGTCCACGGGATACCCAAGCACAGTTTCCGCCTGGCTTGAGGCCGCGGAGATCCGTCAAGGAGTGAAGGCCAGCTTGGCGGAGATGGTTGCAATGGCGAGTGAGGCAAGGCACCACGTTGCATGGAGTAAAAGTTAGTTGGCTTGAAGGCATGTTCTGGTTACCGCTGCATACATATTACATAAGCATATGAATGTCACTGGTAAAGGTGCTAGGAACGTCGCCGGAACTTGATCGCGGCCAACATCAAGCAAGACTTTGTGAAAGCAAACGTTACTTTAGCGTGGACAACATTACGGTTGCCAGTGTTTCCTATATATCTAGCCGCAGCACCATGTAACTTGCAGCGCCTGTTGAGTCTTGTTGGCAAGAAACGCTTCACATTGTACTGGCCCTACGAAGAAACTTTGCACAATTGCCAGCGACCTCAAGTAGCAGTAGTAGTAGTAGTAGTAGTAGTAGTAGTAGTAGTAGTAGTAGTAGTAGTAGTAGTAGTAGTAGTAGAAGTAGTAGTAGTAGTAGTAGTAGTAGTAGTAGTAGTAGTAGTAGTAGTAGAAGTAGTAGTAGTAGTAGTAGTAGTAGTAGTAGAGTACTAGTAGTCGTAGTAGTAGTCGTAGTCGTAGTAGTAGTAGTAGTCGTAGTCGTAGTCGTAGTCGTAGTCGTAGTCGTAGTCGTAGTAGTAGTAGTATGTGAGCAGGTCAAAGCATGCATGGTGTGCTTGCTTAGTGCTAGTGCAGCGTGTTGTTTTCCTTTGCATGTGTAGTTTTGCAATTCGTAACAATGCCAATGTTTTGGCTCAAGTACCGAGCTTGTGCCTTTGAGCACGGTAGTTTCGTACAGTAGCTCTTAGGTTGCTGTGCGGTCCGACCGGACGCACTCAGGCGTAGCTGCACAAGTGCTTGAACTCGCGAAGTCGTAAAACAGCGTGGCCGGACTGTGATTGCATTGGTTTAGTGCAAGTCCAGTGCTGGTCGACTTCACAATTGGGGGCTGTTCTGGGAAAGTACAGCTCTTGTGCCTACGGCCCGAGTGGGCAAGCATTGCTTTGCTTGTCTGTCGCGGTCCGTGACCTGGACGCGTGGACTGTGTGCCACGCTTGCGGCCTGTTAACCAAGGCGCGGCGCTTCGTGTGCCACGCCTGCGGCCTGCTAACCAAGGCGCGGCGATGTCCGCAGAGGTTGCAGGTCAGGCCGAGGGCGTCACCCTCCTCGAAGCGATCGAGGGTGGTGACGTCCCCTATCCCGAGCGGATGAGCTACGTCGCTTGGCTTAAGTGGCGTAGGGCGACCGGCAGTCGTCCGTTGTCCAAGCGGGATGGGGTTAGCACAACGCCAGAGCAGGAGGCGGCTCTCTGGCGAAAGGTCATGAAGTTCCTCCACGACGCCGAAGGCGAGGACGAGGAGGAAGAGGAAGAAGAAGAGGACTCTGAGCTGGTCCCTGAGGCCTCGGGCGCTGGAGGCGACAGTCCGCCGCGGGTGGACGTCAGCGCCGCGGCTAGGGAGCTGGCCATGGTCCCTACCGGTGCTGCCTATGTCCCTGCTACGGCACCAGGGTCCCGCCCGGCGGGACCGTCCGGTCCGCCGTCGACAGCAGGTTCAGTCCCCGGCACCGCAGAGGGCTTACAGGCGGAGCTGCGCGCGATTTTCCGTCCAGACCAGGAACCGGTCGCGGACTACCTGACGCGCGTTTCGCGGATTGTCCTCGCGCTCAAAGCGCATGGAGTCACGGTGAGCTCCCGTGACCTTGACGCCTTGAGCACCAAAGCCACCCTCCTTGCGGATGAGTTCTCGAAGATAGGCGGGGACTGGCATCCGACAAAGATGGTCCGTCGGCTGCGGACCAGGTTCTCGGTCGCGGCTTTGCGCGGTGGCGAGGACCCCGAAGACGCAGAGGAGATTCAGCGTGAAATCCAATGCATCGGGGAACTTATCCTCGCGCTAGGGGGAAAGGAAAGCTCGAGCCAAGAGAAGGTTTGGAGCTCCCCGTCCGACGTGCCAGTTGAAGCCGTGGGGCCGCGTTCCCCAGGGCTACCACAGCCTGCGACTGCGAGTGGGTTGGGGTTAGGTTTGGACCGTGGAGGTTTGCACACTGCCGAGGTTGCAGGTGGTCCTTCCGCGGCCCGTGACCTGGGCGCGACGGACGGCGATTCCCCTTTGCGCGCAAAGCTCGCGGCGCTGGAGATGGAGATAGAAGCCCTGAAGCGAGGTTCAGACGGCGGAGGTTCGCAGACCGGGTCCCAAAACCCGGCGGGCGATTTCGCCGCCGCACTCGCCGCCCAAACTGAAGCGCTGAAAGAAGCGTTAGCGCAGAGGGGCGGGCAAAGCTCCATAACGACGGTCAAAACTGACCTCACGTGGCCGACGCTGACCGACGACAAGTCGGACGCGCGAGACGTTGTCCTGTTCTACGAGGAGTTCGAGGACGTCTGCGCGCTCGCCAACAACTGTCGCGGTATGAGTGCGCGCGAGAAGCTGCTAGCGCTACGCGGGCGGTGCCGCGGCTCGCGCATGAAGACGTACACGAACGCCTACCGCGCAGCGTGGAAGTCGGGAGAGGTTCTCTCCGACCCACAGGCAGTGTACGACCGCATCAAGAACAAGCACTTGATGTTCGGGGAATCGCGGGAGGAAAGGGAAGTCCGCGTGGATGGTGAGCATGCCTCCCTCGCTAAGGGCAAGCTCACGGGCCACCAATTCGAGCCTTTGTTTGAGGCGTCGATCGCGGACCTTGAGGCGGTGGGTCTTGGGAAGACCCCACGAGAGTTGTATCTCTCGTACCTCCGCAAGATGCCCCCGTATCTCCAAAAGGAGATACGTAACGACAAGCGATTGTGGCCCGGCGACCCCAAGGACGGCGGGCTGAGAGGGCCACAGACTTGGGAGGAGAGCCATAAAGTCGTCTTGGAGTACGAACAGAGGGAAGCAGCGCACCGAGCTGTTTCCCACTCTGTGTACTCCACGACCGGCTCTCCAAGCGCGGACCCGTCGGTCGCGCTAGCCGAGGCTCAGAAGGAGATTCGGAGCCTCAAGGCCGCCGCTAAGGCTGCTGCCAAGGGAGCAGCTGCCGCGGCCAAGGCTGGCGCGGATCAGACGTTTGCCGCCGCGTCGAAGGGAGCTGGCAAAGGGGCGGACAAGAAGATCTGCTTCCACTTTCGCGACCACGGGAATTGCCCGAAAGGGGATGCCTGCCCGTTCAGCCACGACAAGGAGCTTCGCAGAAAAGCTCTCGCGGCTAAGCAGGGTGACCAAACCTTTGCCACGGCGAAAGGCAAGGGCAAAGGGAAGGGAGGTGGCAAGGCAAAGGCCAGCGCTAAGCCTAAGGCTGCGGCCAAAGGCGCGGCAAGAGGAGGAGGCGGAGGTCGTCAGGGACGAAGAGGTCTCGGTTGAGATGGAGGCTGCCACCGCGGATGAGGCGGACGAGGTCGCCCTCCCAGCCAACCGAGCCTACGTCGAAGGCCGTTTTTACCCCTACGGCAGCTGGCGGTGCTTCTTCTGCGAAGCCATTAACCCGGTGACCGAGGACCAGTGCCTCACCACGCACGCGGGCGGCCCGAATGCGGGCGCCCCGTGCGACGGCCGATGGATCAATGGGATCGACATCGGGTGGTGGGAGGTGGATCCCCAAACCGCGCCGGAGCAATGGCGGCGGAGGTTTTCTGCCGAAGAGCTTGAAGACCAACAAGCGCGGGCAGATGCCGCGAGGCTCCTCAGCGATGAGGAACTCGCTGAAGCCCTCCAGGCGGCCGAGGAGGCGCAGGCGGCCGAGCGCGCCAAGAAGCGGGAGCGGCGCCAGGCGGAGAAGGCGGAGCGCGATGATCACATCAGCGAAGCGCTCCGCATAGCAGGGTGGCAGTGCCCTAACTGCTATGAATGGAACCTTTCATTCAGGCAGCTGTGCTTTAGGTGCAGCACACCCCTCCGCTTGGCAGAGGTCGTGTCCCGCGGGATCCCGGATCCGCGGCGCGGCGAACAGAGGGACTCGGGCTCCGAGAGCAGCCAAGATGAGCTGGAGTACGAGATCCTTCTGGCCAATCGCGCGATGGATCAGGAAACGATCCAGCCTCTTCTTAGAAGCAAACACAAGAAGAGGGGCGGCAAGAGACGTCGCGAGGAGGCGACGCACGGCAAGGGCCGCGACCCTTGGGGTGCTTGGGCAGACGCCCGTGGCAAGGGCCAGGGCAAGCCGAAGGGCAGAGGCAAGTCCGATGCCAAGGGCAAGCCCAAGGGGAGGGGCAAGTACGCCTGGGGCGCTTTCGCCGCGGGCATTGTTGCCGCGCTCCAACCCCGCCCAAGCACAAGCTGGGTCCCAGCTTTCCCGTGCGGGTCGGCCCGGCCGCCGCCGAGTGTTCCGCTTCCGCCGCGGACCCCGGGTCGCGGGCTCCTCAATCGGTTGATGCACGCCCTCAACGGGAACATCAACGGCTGGTGGGGCCTGGCGGCTGCGGCATCGGCGCCGATTGCCTTGCAGTTGCACCGCGGGGTCGTGCATGTCGTCGAGGACTCCATGCACGCGGTTGCAACGGTTTCGGCCGACGTTGTTGAGGAAATCGGCCATGGGGCCAGGCGGACCGTGTGGGTCGCCGGAACAGCCATCACTCTCGTGGTAGTGATCTTGTGCGGTGCTGTTCTGTGGTACGTGAGTCGTGCCGTTGCCAATCGCATTGCGCATTTGCGACATGGCAACACCGCGGCCCCTGAGGCGCGGCTGTCTCAGCTCCTTGGCTCCGAAGCGACGTTTGAGGTCGCGAGCACCAAGAAAGGGGTGACCCATAAGGTTTGGGTGCATCTCAAGGAGGAGACAGCTGCCTGTGGCTGTCGTGCTTACCTGGCAGAAGGACGCTGCGGGCATTGCGATGCCGCAATGGACACCGCTCGTTCCTTAGGGTTTTTGCACGCGGCCCAGCGAGGCGCGGGTCCTGCGCTCACAGACTCCATTCGGAGTACTGCCTCCGATGCCCTAGCTAAGGGTAAGGTGGTGTTGGGTTTGGGGAACAGTGAAGGGTGTTTCTCCCAACTCGCGGCCAAGAGCCGCGGGCTCTCCTGCTTTCAGGGGCTCGCGGGTCGTGACCTGGCCGCGGCCCCAGCAGATGGAGCGAGCGCAGCCCACGCACATTCCGGCTCCGTGCAACGTGCCGCCACCGCCACGGTGGCGCGCACGCCAGGCCGGAGGAACAAGGGCCCAGCCCCCGCTAGGAGTTCTCCAGTCAAAGAAGCGGAATTCCTTGCGGGCGGGCCATACATTCAGGCCGCCCAAACGCTGCTTGGGTCCGGAGCAGCAGAGGATGTGATCTACATCCGGGCTTACAGCTTAGATTGCCCATCCTGCATCGAGGCAATCGAAGCGTCGCTTGGCAAGGGCGCAAGCGTTCGGATTGTCGCCGACATGGGACAATGCCACCGCACCAAGCTCCAGTGGCAAGCGTTGAAACGCTTGGCGGCCGCAGGTGCCGAGGTGAAGGTGGGTTGCGGCACATCCTTGCGCGACGCCTATGCTCGCGACGGCCGCGGGCTAAGGTAGGCACCGGGATCAAGGGCTGCACCATGCCAAGGCCCTTTGCCTACTGCGGCCTGACGGCGCGGTGGTGCTGATTGGGAGCCTCAATTTTACCACAAGCAGCAAGGCCAATGCGGAGGCAGGGCTTAAGCTTGAGGTCCCCAAGACGCACCCTGTCGCGCAGTCCTACGTCGAGGATTTCCAGAGGGTGTCGGCTGAGGCATTCTCCCTCGATGAGGCGGTTGCAAAGCGCCCTCAGTTGGAGCGAGCCAGTAGCTCCAACGTTTGCTGGCAACGCCACTCGCCCCCAACACTGCTCCACAGGGTATCGAGTAGGCTGCGGCCAGTTGGCGCGGCGTGGTGTATCCACGCATTATCAGAGCCGGCGTTGCAGCACGGCACGCTGCTTCGCCAACCTTTTGCACTTTCTTTTGCGTGACTGCGGGCGAAAAGCCGCGGCAGGTTGAAGCCTGCCCATTTTGCATTCCCCGCACTTTTCTTCTCCGCCCTGCCTGTGGCCCCTCTTGTCGAGGGAGCTCTTTTGCAGGTGCTGCGGACCGTGTCCTGGTCGCGGCAGCGCTCGCCGAAGCGCGTGCGAGTTGCACTGGCTGCGGCACAAGCAATGTGCGCGGCTCTCGCTGAGTCCGGTAGCCCGTAGGGTAGTTCTGGATAGGTGAGTAGCCGTAGCCGTAGCTTAGGGCCGGTAGTTTGTACAGTGTACCATTTGTACCATAGCTTTGCACTAGCAGCAAAGACCTGCCCAGTACTCTGGAGCCTCGCCTGCCAGCACAAAGGTGAGCGCTCGCGACTTGGGGTGGTTTAGGGTCGTAGAGGGCTGCTGTCGTCGTGCGTCCGTTTGGTAGTGCGGGCTGCCGCCCAAGCCGCATGCCAATGCTCATGATGTGCGGGCTCTACCAGGGTCGCACGCGACGCCCTCGCCCTACCCCATTGCCGCGTTGCGGAAGTGCTTGACGCACTATGAGCTCTTGGTGAGCCGGAAGCCTCGGCTGAGGGGCGAATGTGAGCAGGTCAAAGCATGCATGGCTTGCTTAGTGCTAGTGCAGCGTGTTGTTTTCCTTTGCATGTGTAGTTTTGCAATTCGTAACAATGCCAATGTTTTGGCTCAAGTACCGAGCTTGTGCCTTTGAGCACGGTAGTTTCGTACAGTAGCTCTTAGGTTTGCTGTGCGGTCCGACCGGACGCACTCAGGCGTAGCTGCACAAGTGAACTCGCGAAGTCGTAAAACAGCGTGGCCGGACTGTGATTGCATTGGTTTAGTGCAAGTCCAGTGCTGGTCGACTTCACAAGTAGTAGTAGTATAGTAGTAGTAGTAGTAGTAGTAGTAGTAGTAGTAGTAGTAGTAGTAGTAGGTAGTAGTAGTAGTAGTAGTAGTAGTAGTAGTACTAGTAGTAGTAGTATAGTTAGTAGTACTTAGTAGTAGTACTAGTAGTAGATTAGTATAGTATAGTAGTAGTAGTAGTACTAGTAAGTAGTAGTAGTAAGTAGTAGTAGTATAGTAGTAGTAGTAGTAGTAGTAGTAGTAGTATAGTAGTAGTGTGTAAGTGGTAGTGGTAGTGGTAGTGGTGGTAGTAGTAGTAGTAGTAGTAGTAGTAGTAGTAGTCGTCGTAGTCGTAGTTCGTAGTCCGTAGTCGTAGTCGTAGTCGTAGTAGTAGTAGAGTAGTAGTAGTAGTAGTAGTAGTAGTAGTTAGTAGTAGTAGTAGTAGTAGTAGTAGTAGTAGTAGCAGCAGTGCAGCAGATCGTAGTGTTAGTCGTAGTGGTAAGTAGTAGTAAGTAGAGTAGTAGTAGCGTAGTAGTAGTAGTGGTGTAGCAGTAGTGTTAGTAGAAGTAGCAGGAGCAGTAGTAGTAGGAGTAGTAGTGTAGAGTAGTAGTAGCAAGCAGTAGGAGCAGTAGTAGCAGTAGTACTAGTAGTAGTAGCAGCAGGAGCAGTAGTAGTAGTAGTAGTAGTAGTAGTAGTAGTTAGTAGTAGTTAGTAGTAGTAGTAGTACGCGCCAGTGTCCCGCCACGTTTTTTTGGCTGTCAGGACGAGTTTTTCATCGGCATTTACAGTTTTTTCGCAAGGCATTGATCGATCGAGAGATAGATATAGAGAGCGTTTTACGCTCAAAACTGATTTTTTGCAGCGTTTTTCGCCTCTCAGTACAACATTACTGCTCAAGGATGTACCAAGCCCGATGTTTTGCACGGTTAACACCATAGCCCCTGCCAAGAACCTTACCAAAACGGCCCAAAACAACCGAGACCAAAGGCATGGACGCTTGTGACAGATTTTCTTGTTCCACATCCTTGTGCAGTATGTTGTACAAAAAGGCGAAAACGCTGTAAAACCAGGTGTTTTGGGCATGGGCGGCAATATGAATGACGTTCTTTTCGCCCCCCCCCCCCACCCCCCACCCCCCCCCCCCCCCCCCCCCCCCCACAACCCCCCCCCCCCCCCCCCCCCCCCACCCCCCCCCCCCACCCCACACCCCCCACCCACCCCCCCCCCCCCCACCCCACCCCCCCCCCCCCCAACCCCCCCCCCCCCCCCAACCCCCCCCCCCCCCAACACCACCCCCCCAACCCCCCACCCCCCCCCGTGGGTGGCTTAAATAGGGTTTATTTGGAAGCTGAGAGTCGTGTTTTGGTGTGGTAGATTGTGGTAGATAAAAAGGAAAGGGCATGAGAAAGTAGCGAGAGGAGCTCTTCAATTCCCTTCCTTATCTCCTATGCTCTTTCCTTCTTTACTGCAACAGGAGAAGACAGGAAAAGAGCTTCCATGCCCCTCTTGTTCTTCCTTTCTTGTGTTTTTGTCATTTAGAGGGGAACAGGAGAAGAGGAGCGAGAGAGAAGGAGCGGGGAGAGATAACAGGAATCCAATTTCAATGGAATAGCAAAGAAAAGAATAGAAGAGAGATGAATAGAGAAGAGGGAGAGACAAAACGAGGCGCTGAGAAGATGGCACTCTTCTTTATCTATCCTATCTCCCTTATCTCCTTTACCTTCCACTGCTAGGCTTTATCATTCAAGTTCCTTTCTTGTGTTTTATCAGTTTTACGGAAACAGAAGGAGAGAAGGGAACGGGAAGTGAGAGAGTAATTTTCTGGAAGGGTACTGAACAGAAGAGAGGAGACAAGAAACAAGGAGACGGAGGAACACAACAAGGCGCAAAGAAGATGGCACTCTTCTTTATCTATCATCTCTCCCTTCCTTGTCTCTCCCTTTTCCCTCTATTATTAAAAGGGACAAGACCTCTTCGCAGATAGGTGCCTTCTCTCTTCTTCAGGAAGCCCCCTTGCCCTTATTTTGCTTGCCTTCTGAAACGACAAGGAAAACAACACATAGAAAGAGAGGAAATGGAATGAACCAATAGGCAGTGGAGCTCTTCAATTTCTTTCCATCTCTTTTCTTCTTTTTCATTCTTCATTCAACAAGGAAAAGAAGCTTCCTTGTGTGTGTTGTTGAGATTTAAAGGAGAACAAGAGAAGAGAAGGGAGAGAGAAAGGAGAGAGGAGAGATCAAAAGGAATGCAACTCTAAATGGAAGAGCAATGAAAAGAATGGAAGAGAAATGAGGACAGGCGAAATGCAAAAGTCAGGCAAAGAGGAGGCGGTGCTCGTTTTCATCTTTCCTCTGGTTCTTATTTTTCTCTTCTCTTGTTCATTTCCGTTAGAACAAACAAAAGGAATAACAATGAACAGGTAAGCAAACCCAGCTGATGCTCATGATTTTTTCCTTTCTCCCTCTCTCTCTCTCTCCATATATGGGCGATGGAACGGGTGTCCTTGTTGGGCCGTTTTCTGCACCTTCAAGTGAGGAACCTAAGTGTTTTCTTTTGTTCGTTTGAAGACACAGAAAGCGATTAAAAGGGACGTCCATTTTGGATTGGCAGCCAACCCAGCTGATGCTCATGATTTCTCTCTCTCTCCCTATATATGGGCGATGGAATGGGTGTCCTTTTTGATCGTTTTCTGCATCTTCAAGCGAGGAAAAGGGACACCCCACAAGAAAGCACTTAGGGTGTCCCTTTTGCTCGTTTGAAGACACAGAAAGCGATTAAAAGGGACGTCCATTTTGGATTGGCAGCCAACCCAGCTGATGCTTATGATTTCTCTCTCTCTCTCCCTATATATGGGCGATGGAATGGGTGTCCTTTTTGATCGTTTTCTGCATCTTCAAGCGAAGAAAAGGGACACCCCACAAGAAAGCACTTAGGGTGTCCCTTTTGCTCGCTTGAAGACACAGCAAGCGATTAAAAGGGACGCCCATTTTGGATTGGCAGCAAACCCAGCTGATGCCTCTCTCTCCCCATATATGGGCGATGGAACGGGTGTCCTTTTTGGATCGTTTTCTGCATCTTCAAGCGAAGAAAAGGGACACCGCAAGAAAACACTTAGTAAGGGTGTCCCTTTTGCTCGTTTCAAGACACAGAAAGCGATTTAAAGGGACGCCCATTTTGGATCGGCAGCAAACCCAGCCGATGCTCATGATTTATCTCTGTCTATATATGGGCGATGGAACGGGTGTCCTTTTTGGATCGTTTTCTGCGTCTTCAAGCGAAGAAAAGGGACACCACAAGAAAACACTTAGTAAGGGTGCCCCTTTTGCTCATTTCAAGACACAGAAAGCGATTAAAAGGGACGCCCATTTTGGATCGGCAGCAAACCCAGCTGATGCTCATGATTTATCGATTTATCTCTGTCTATATATGGGCGATGGAACGGGTGTCCTTCCTGATCGTTTTCTGCATCTTCAAGGGAGAAAGAAGGGCACTACCCAAGAAGGAAAAGTAACATCAGGTATAGGGAGGGAAATTGAAGAGCTCCTCTCTTTACCTAGTCATTCCCTTTCCTCTCTTCTTATCTGTTGTTTTCTTCGCTTCAAAAGCAAAATAACGAGAGAGAAGGAGAGAGGAGAGATACAGGGAATCCAATTTCAATAGAACAGCAAAGAAAAGAATAGAAGAGAGATGAATAGAGAGGAGGGAGAGACAAACAAGGCGCAGAGAAGATGGCATTCTTCTTTATCTATCCTCCCTCCCTTCTGTCTCCCTTCCCTCTTTCTTTTCCAGATAAGAACAACTAACGAGGAATAATTATGAAAAGGAGAAGTAAGGAAAGGAGCAGAAGAGATAGGCCGAGAAGAGGGATATGATGAAGTACGGCAAGGTCCACGCGCAACCTCTGCTTACCCTGCCACTGTTTTATCCTGCAAGTTCCTTTCTTGTTGTTCATCAGTCAAAAAGTAACAGAAAAAGAGAAGGGAAAGGGAAGTGAGAGAGGAGAGAGAACAAGGATGCCATTTTTCTGGAAGGGTACTGGAAAGAAGAGAAGAGACAGGAAGCAAGGAGACGGAGTGACAAGTGACAAAATAAAGCGCAAAGCTCTATATATATCATCTCTCCCTTGTCTCTCCCTATTCCCTTCTGATGGGAGGCCCCAGAACTAAAATATTTAAATCCAGGTATTTGAATAATTTAAATGGGTTTCCAGAGGAACCAATGGATTTGAATAATTAGATTATTTAGATTATTTTGGCGCCTCCTGTGAGCCAAGTCGGTGATGAAGTATGTCCCTTCTCCCCGCGGGCCAAATTTGTGATGAAGTATGTCCCCTCTCCCCGTGGGCCAAATTTGTGATGAAGCATGTCCCCTCGCCGTAGGCCAGGTCTGTGATCCAGACACCCATCAGCGCGATGAAGTAGGTTCCCTCTCTTTGTGGCCCTGAAGTATGTCCCCTCGCCCCGTGGGCCATGTTTGTGATCCAGCCCCCCAGCAGCGTGATGAAGTATATCCCCTCTCCCTGTGGGCCAAGTCTGCGATGAAGTATGTCCCTTCTCCCCACGATGAAGTATATTTGGAAGCTGAGAGTCGTGTTTTGGTGTGGTAGATTGTGGTAGATAAAAAGGAAAGGGCATGAGAAAGTAGCGAGAGGAGCTCTTCAATTCCCTTCCTTATCTCCTATGCTCTTTCCTTCTTTATTGCAACAGGAGAAGACAGGAAAAGGGCTTCCATGCCCCTCTTGTTCTTCCTTTCTTGTGTTTTTGTCATTTAGAGGGGAACAGGAGAAGAGGAGCGAGAGAGAAGGAGCGGGGAGAGATAACAGGAATCCAGTTTCAATGGAATAGCAAAGAAAAGAATAGAAGAGAGATGAATAGAGAAGAGGGAGAGACAAAACGAGGCGCTGAGAAGACGGCACTCTTCTTTATCTATCCTATCTCCCTTATCTCTCCCTTCCCTCTTTCTTTTCGAAATAAGAACAACTAAAGAGGAAGAATTTATGAAAGGAGAAGAGTAAGGAAAAGAGCAGAAGAGATAGGCCGAGAAGAGGGACATGATGAAGTACGGCAAGGTCCAAGCGCAAGGAGTCACCCTCTGCTTTACCTTCCACTGCTTTATCATACAAGTTCCTGTCTTGTGTTTTATCAGTTAAACGGAAACAGAAGGAGAGAAGGGAAAGGGATGTGAAAGAGGAGAGACAACAAGGAGGCCATTTTAATTTTCTGGAAGGGTACTGAACAGAAGAGAGGAGACAAGAAACAAGGAGACGGAGGAACACAACAAGGCGCAAAGAAGATGGCACTCTTCTTTGTCTATCATCTCTCCCTTCCTTGTCTCTCCCTTTTCCCTCTATTATTAAAAAGGACAAGACCTCTTCGCAGATAGGTGCCCTCTCTCTTCTTCAGGAAGCCCCCTTGCCCTTATTTTGCTTGCCTTCTGAAACGACAAGGAAAACAACACATAGAAAGAGAGGAAATGGAATGAACCAATAGGCAGTGGAGCTCTTCAATTTCTTTCCATCTCTTTTCTTCTTTTTCATTCTTCATTCAACAAGGAAAAGAAGCTTCCTTGTGTGTGTTTTTGAGATTTAAAGGAGAACAAGAGAAGAGAAGGGAGAGAGAAAGGAGAGAGGAGAGATCAAAAGGAATGCAACTCTAAATGGAAGAGCAATGAAAAGAATGGAAGAGAAATGAGGACAGGCGAAATGCAAAAGTCAGGCAAAGAGGAGGCGGTGCTCGTTTTCATCTTTCCTCTGGTTCTTATTTTTCTCTTCTCTTGTTCATTTCCGTTAGAACAAACAAAAGGAATAACAATGAACAGGTAAGCAAACCCAGCTGATGCTCATGATTTTTTCCTTTCTCCCTCTCTCTCTCTCTCCATATATGGGCGATGGAACGGGTGTCCTTGTTGGGCCGTTTTCTGCACCTTCAAGTGAGGAACCTAAGTGTTTTCTTTTGTTCGTTTGAAGACACAGAAAGCGATTAAAAGGGACGTCCATTTTGGATTGGCAGCCAACCCAGCTGATGCTCATGATTTCTCTCTTTCTCCCTATATATGGGCGATGGAATGGGTGTCCTTTTTGATCGTTTTCTGCATCTTCAAGCGAGGAAAAGGGACACCCCACAAGAAAGCACCTAGGGTGTCCCTTTTGCTCGTTTGAAGACACAGAAAGCGATTAAAAGGGACGTCCATTTTGGATTGGCAGCCAACCCAGCTGATGCTCATGATTTCTCTCTCTCTCTCTCTCTCTCTCTCTCTCTCTCTCCCCACATATGGGCGATGGAATGGGTGTCCTTTTTGATCGTTTTCTGCATCTTCAAGCGAAGAAAAGGGACACCCCACAAGAAAGCACTTAGGGTGTCCCTTTTGCTCGTT
This sequence comes from Symbiodinium natans, assembly GCA_905221605.1. Classification (NCBI taxonomy): domain Eukaryota; class Dinophyceae; order Suessiales; family Symbiodiniaceae; genus Symbiodinium; species Symbiodinium natans. The sequence goes on from CAJNDS010000652.1 coordinate 81,112, forward strand.
TGAAGACACAGCAAGCGATTCAAAGGGACGCCCATTTTGGATTGGCAGCAAACCCAGCTGATGCTCATGATTTCTCTCTCTCCCCATATATGGGCGATGGAACGGGCCTTCGGATTTAAATTGGGCCGGTCCTGCCCCCCCCCACCCTTTTCGGATTTAAATTATTTAAATTATTTAAATTATTTAATTCAGGGGGTGGAATGAAATAATTTAAATAATATAAATCCGAAAGGGGGGGTTCGGATTTAAATTATTTAAATTATTTAATTCCCCCCCCCCCAATTAAATAACTTAAATAATCTAAATAATTTCAATAATTTAAATCCGAAAAGGGGGGGGGGCCAGGCCCAGGCCCCCTCCCCCTCCCAGAATTAAATAATTTAAATAATTTAAATCCGGAACGCCCCTTTCGGATTTAAATTATTTAAATTATTTAATTCTGGGAGGGGGAGGGGGCCGGGGCCTGCCCCACCCCCCCCTTTTCGGATTTAATTTATTTAAATTATTTAAATTATTTAAATTATTTAAATTATTTAATTCCGGGGGGGGAATTAAATAATTTAAATAATTTAAATCTGAAAGGGGGGGTTCGGATTTAAATTATTTAAATTATTTAATTCCCCCCCCCCCCGGAATTAAATAATTTAAATAATTTAAATAATTTAAATACTTTAAATAATTTAAATCCGAAAGGGGGGGGGGGGCCAGGCCCGACCAGGCCCCCCCACCCTTCCCAGAAGTAAACAATTTAAATAATTTAAATCCGAAACGCCCCTTTCGGATTTAAATTATGTAAATTATTTTATTCTGGGAAGGGGGGGGGGCCCGGTCCTGCCCCCCCCCCTTTCGGATTTAAATTATTCAAATTTTTTACATTATATAAATTATTTAAATTATTTAAATTATTTAGATTATTTAAATTATTTAAATTATTTAAATTATTGAATTCAGGGGGTGGAATTAAATAATTTAAATAATTTAAATCCGAAAGGGGGGGTCCGGATTTACATTATTTAAATTTTTGAATTCCCCCCCCCCCCCCCCCCCCCCCGGAATTAGATAAATTAAATAATTTAAATAATTTAAATAATTTAAATAATTTCAATAATTTAAATAATTTTAAATAATTTAAATAATTTAAATCCGAAAAGGGAGGGGGGGCCAGGCCCGACCAGGCCCCCCCTCCCCCCCTTCCCAGAATTAAATAATTTCAATAATTTAAATCCGAAAGGGGCGTTTCGGATTTAAATTATTATTTAATTCTGGGAAGGGGGGGGGGCCGGGCCTGCCCCCCCCCCCCCCTTTTCGGATTTAATTATTTAAATTATTTAAAATAATTTAAATTATTTAAATTATTTAAATTTTAAATTAATTAATTTTTATATTAATATATATTAATTATTTAAATTATTTCCCGGGGGGGTGGAAGTACAATAATTTAAATAATTTAAATCCGAAACGCCCCTTTCGGATTTAAATTATTTAAATTATTTAATTCCTTGCCCCAGAACCCCCAGAAACGACAACAGGGTCTATTTGGCAGATGGCTTTTGTGAATAAGCATACGTTTTGGGGCCTTATTTCCTCTTTAAAACCCGAGTCTCAGCTTCCAAATAGACCCTATTTAAGCTGCACACCCCCCCCCCCCCCCAACAAGACCAAAGCAGCCACATGCAGAATCTTTGGCAGAAGAAGAACGAATTCGTCCCTCCACGCTTTCTTCGATTTCGTGCTGAAACCACACGTTTGAGGCCCTGAAGTGAGGAGAAGCATGGCGTCAATTGTGGCACTGTCTGGTAGTAGTAGTAGTAGTAGTAGTAGTAGTAGTAGTAGTAGTAGTAGTAGTAGTAGTAGTAGTAGTAGTAGTGGTAGTGCGATTAGTACTAGTACGTTTAGTACTAGTAATACTAAGGATGAATCATAATGGTGGTCGCCGTCGTGGTAGTAGCGGTGGTAATACCACTAGGGGTAGTATGGGTTGCAGAGGTACTAGGGGAAGTAGGTAGAGGTAGTTGCAGTGTGATGACTGATCATTATGATGATGATGGGAATGATGAAGATGAAGATGATGATGACGATTAGGCCGCACCAAAAATTATGTGAGAAGTCATAGCAAGGATCGTCTTCCTAACAATCCTCCTCAGAAACCACAGCAAATTTAGAGGCCACGCTCGAGCATCGGGCCTCTGTGGCCGGTGCACGCGCTGTCCACGCCTTCTCCGGGCGCTGGCAAGCTCAGCTTGCAGAAGGCTTGGCACATCTTTGGCACAAAGGCTGTGGGGGAACACTTGTAGGAATTCTAGAGGCTCCATGGTCCAGTGCGACGTTCGGACCAACTTCACATTGAGCAAAGAGATCCGAATGTTCACGGCAGCTTCAAGAAGAGTGTGCTGGTAGGAGCTGGTCATGTTGGAGATTGTTGGAGGGGTTGTGGAGTGCGTGGAGCGTCCAGCAACCCTAGCAGCACTGAGCCGATTGAGCCTCAAGGTTCTGAAACAATTCCGGATCACACTCCCCCAGGGTTTCCACGGAGATTTCTGGATTTCTGAATGGGCGTCGCACTCTAGCCTTTACGCAAGGCTTTCCGCATCAACTTCGGGCTCTAGAGAAAATTGAAAAGGTTCATTGATCGCAGCCATGGCTGCTTCATACCAAAACGGCCCTTCCAACCAGCGACGCCAGGTGCAAACATCTCGGAAGGCTTCCGTTCATTGCGCATGTTGTCCAAAGATGTGGCAGAGTTGCACACCACAGCCCCTGAGAAGCAACAATGCGTTTGCAATCATGACTCAATCATGACTGGACTACTTAGCAGAGTGAGAGTTGCCTAAACTAGCTGCAGGTTGACATCTCAAAGCATATGCCCTGCACCCATCCATCCCAACACTCAGGTCATGGCCGTCTCCAACCAAAAGCTCTCGCGTGTGGAGGCTACTTGCTTATTGAGTGGGGAGACGTCAGAAGCATCTACAGCTCAAGAACTACGGGACGCGACGCGCCGACATGTCAAAACAAGCTGCGGCAGGCCAAAAAAGGGTTTCCGCCGACATGCATAGACACGCATCGAAATGCAACAAAAACACGGGCCGACATGGGAACAAATGATTCCGCCGACACGGAAAAACACGAGTTTATCACCACCACCACCACCACCAGCAGCAGCACGACGACGACTAATTAGTTAGTACAAGTAGTACTCCTTCTTGTTTAGGAGTTGGGTATAGGACTGGGTTCAGGTTTAGGGCTTGGGCTTAGGGCTCAGGATTCGGGACTGCTTTCCATACGGGCTTCCTCTCCTTTTCAAGTCTTGCGCTCTACACCCTGAGCCCCTAAACCTAACCCCAAACCCTAAACTCAACATGATAAATAAACCCGAAGCCCTAGATCCCAAACAAGAAGCTCTAAATGCTAAAACTACACCCAAAGCCCGAATACGACACCCTAAACCCCAGCATAAGAGATCCCTGCAAGGTTTTTGCCGGATGAGAGGTTTCCAATCGAGAACTCAAGAGGAACGAGGTTTCTGAATTAATACGAATGAGAGAGAGAGGGAGGGAGGGAGGGAGTTGGGCTTTGAAAGTGACAAATTGAAACCACGACCCGGCATCGCAACACTTGGCTGTCGAAGCAGACATGTCAAAAACCCTCCCGGTTTGCCAACGTGTCAAAAGCACGCGCCGACATGCCCCAAATTCGCGTTTTGACATGTCAAAACCGAGCCGGCCCAGACCTTTAACTTCATGCAGCATGGATCAGCATGGAGTGCAAGATGCAGCGCATGCCTCCAGGGCCACTGAGCCTGTACCAGCTAGGAGATTCAGCAGACGTCGATGCAGATGGCAGCCAGCATGAACGATCTTATGAAGGCCAGCGGCTGGCCAAAAGAAAAGTCGAGCAAGTGCATGAGCTATATTAGTACCAGGACGTTCATGACCGTTAATGGTTTGTGAGTTGGCCTTCGGCTTCTCGGCTGATACCCCTCAAAAGCGTTGCGAGGCAGCACCCGCATGCTTGGGGGTTGAACAGACGGCACTGGGAAAGGCTATAAGGTACTTCTCACCTGTGTAAACCTTGTATCCATAGTTGCGCTAAGACTGCAGAATACTTCAAGCCACGCCAAATTCAGCATCTTGACACTTATCCCCACTTCCCAGCATTTTCCACGACCACTTCTTACAAGCAGTTTAGAACCTCTCGCACCTCTCAGTCTCAGCCCTTGAGAAGCTTGCGAGGCAAGGTCTGGCGTCCTTGGCTTGTACAACCACGCCTCCGACCACACGAAGCACCCTGAAAGCACGTTTAAGGGGGCGCGTTTCCCATTGGTTTGAGATCACTTTGTCCGTCGCCTAGTCGCATGAGGTCCCGCTGCTTTGTTGGAATCGGGCATGTGTGGCTTCCATGTTCGAAGCGGTCTGGAGGTGGGTGCAGCGCTGGTTCCGGGACCAGCTGCAGAGCAAGCAGCCCGGCTCAACCCGGTGCACAAGGGTTTTCATTATTTGCAGCCTGGAAAATGGCAATCTGACAGCCTCCAAACCCGTCCCGACGAAGATTGAGCTCGATTCCCATGACTGCTCGCATCAAGGATGTCGTTGATGTCAGAGTTGCAGGAGACCCGCATCTCCCAGGCACGAATAAAGCGGCCAGTTGTGGGTAGGGCACGGGATTAACCATTAAGGAGCCGGATTCCCCGAAAGCGTTTACAACAACGAAGACCGCACATGGCCGCACGAAGGCCAAAGCGATTATCAGCAGACGAAAAGCCCGCCCTTCCCGCGCTTGTCGACGTATTAGCCCGTTCCGCAATGCCCCTACGTATTTCCAAAGCAGCTACTCAAGATATCCCACAAAAGTCGGGTAGTGCAACAGCACATGCACGTGCAACGTTCGATGCGCGATGCGGCAGCCATTTGGGCGGCATGGACGGCGCGGACGAGACGACCGCGCGACACAGATAGTTTACAATGTGCCAGCAAGATTTAGGGTTGACAGTTAAGTTGAATTAAGGCTTTTGTCCCCCGCATATTTGGACCGTTTTGAAACTCAGGGAGTTTTGCGAGTTAATTAGTTCTCACGTTCCGCAACCCTAAACCTAAACCCTTAACACTGCATGGTACTTTGTATGAAGTACTGCGCACATTCCGCGAACGTACAACGTTTGAACGCCTGGTAATTTGCCAGGTGTTCATGCGCTGCGAGGCTTTCGTGCGTTCCACAGATGTAAAACCTTTGGACCCCAGGTGGTTTACGGTATTGTCACACGTTAACGACTGCAGGGCCTTTGAGAAAGTGATTGGACCCCAAGCAGCTGACAAAGAGTTGGGAGCCCAGGAGCAGGAAACCTGCCCTTCAGGGAATGTGTGAGGCTTTCGGGTGTTGCAGAACTTGAAACGTTGGACCCGCAGGTAATTTGCAAGTTCGACGGTGCAAGTTCGACGGACGTAAAAACACTTGATAACCCTTGGACCCACTATTACAAAGTTTTCATACGTTCCACGCTGAAAGAGCCATGAAACGGATGTCTCGACAGGCCTGCGTGGCCCGAAATCTTAACAGCCTGAAGCCCAATTTCCCGGGGTCTCAGCCTTCTGGACCTCTGAGTCTCTGAGAAGTCTGAGTCTTCCGTCAAGAAAGCTCCGAGATACAGTTAGACACGCGCCCCGCCGCGCCCCATACAGTAAGCAACCACACACACATACATACATGCATACATACATACATATATATATATATACATGTATATGTATATATATATATATATATGGTACCCCCCCCCTCAAAACCTACCTTTTCATACCCTTTTCTATGTCGAGACGTTATGTTTATGATATTCGAAGCCGGATGTATATATATATATATACATCCGATACGAAATATTAAATACTTAGAGACTCCAATAAAAAATCTCCAGGGCCAGGAGTTTTAAAACTCTTCTTGTGGCTAAGCAAGGAGTTTTAAAACTCGTGGCCCCGAAGATTGAAGATTGAAGATTCCCCAGAACTCTTTCCAGGAATCTTCAATCTTCAATCTTAGGGGCAGGGAGTTTTAAAACTCCTCTTGTGGCTAAGCAAGGAGTTTTAAAACTCGTGGCCCCGAAGATTGAAGATTGAAGATTCTCCAGAACTCTTTCCAGGAATCTTCAATCTTCAATCTTCGGTGGCATGAGTTTTAAAACTCCTCTTGTGGCTAAGCAAGGAGTTTTAAAACTCCCGGCCCCGACTACTTGAGATTGAAGATTCCCACAAAGAGTCCTGAGACATCTTCAATCTTCAATCTTCGGTGGCAGGAGTTTTAAAACTCCTCTTGTGGCTAAGCAAGGAGTTTTAAAACGCCCGGTCCTGAAGATTTTTCTTATGGTTAAAAAATATCTTACAAAACTCTAGGCCATGGTATTATATATTGAAGCACTGAAAGTGGTTCCATTATATGTGCACAATTTCGACGCGCAGCTTGGGCTATAAACGCGCAGTTTCCAGCCATAGCATACTCCTCATGTCGGCCGTCAACATGAAGGTTGCGTGCGCGTTTAGGTTAATTGTAATCCTATATGGGTTTTGGGGCTTCTCTATAAAACGCTAAGCCCGGGACCTTTAAATCTTAACCCTATAGGGTTTAAAGGTTATGTGTTTCAACTTAATTGCAGGCTTAGGTTCAAAATCATATATCTTAAATCCTAAACCTTTAAACCTTAACCCTATAAAGTTTCCAGGTTGCAGGTTTCGTTTAATTACACGTCAAGGTTTAAATACATATATCTTAAATTCTAGACCTTGAACTAACGCTTAAAGTTTAAGGGTTTCGGTGTATTTGCAGGTCAAGGTTTAAATGCCTATATCTTAAGCCCTAAACCTTTAAATCTTAATCCTACAGGGTTTAAAGGTTAAAGAATTGGCTTATTTGTTTAATCCTATAGGGTTTCGGGGCTTTTCTTTAAAACTCTAAATCCTGGATCGATAGGGGTTTAGAGTGCCTATGTCTTAAACCCTATACCTTTAAACCTTAACCCTGCAGGGGTTAAAGGTTTCGTGTTTCCGTTGAATTGTAGGTCAAGGTTTACAGGTCTGAAATTCAAATCCTAAACCTTTAAACCGTAACCCTATAGGGTGTTTAAAGATTAAGGGTTGAGGTTAAATTGCTTAACCCTATAGGCTTGGTTTTGGGGCTTCTCGTTAGAATCCTAAACCCTGGATCGATAGGGTTTTGGAGAATAAGCCCTGACAATACCCTTAAACAAACCCAGAACACGCAGTGGAGTGAAGTGGAGGGGAGTGGGGGGGTGTCGTGGGGAGTGTTTTTTGGTCCTACTTATTTTGGAAGACCGACCCCTGGCGCCCTCTCCCCTTCTATTTAGAAGCAAATTAAGTCCTTATAAGCAAATTTGTTGCGTTGGAGATTGAGTGAGTACACAGATTACGTACCAACTCATACATACATATAAAGCCAATACACAGTATGAATATGCATGTGAGTATTGCAACACTACGACGACTTCAATCTTTAATTTGAGGGTCGATTCAAAACTGAATCGGCCGATTCAAATTTGAATCGGACATATTTCATCATTATAGGGGAGCCCGCTCTTTAGGACTTAGCGAGAAGGATTTAGGGAATAGGCGTTGAAGTGGGGAGCATCCCAGAGCTTAGTCTCCAAATCCTATTTTCTAAGGGGGCGCAAATCTTATCGCTAAAGCTTTAGCATTAGCGAGAAGATTTATTGAGCAAGGTTGGCTTTTGTATGAGTTAGGGGGGGTCTCATTTTTGGGGATTTAAGGCTACTTAAGATTCCCTCTTTAGGATTTGGTGACTCCCTCCCACCCCTCTTCCCCAATATGATTTAGGGAGCGAAATTAAGGGATAAGATTGAGGGATCCTTCTTTGTTGACTTTAGCGATAAGATCTACTGAGTAAGGTTCTTTGTTTTATGATGTAGACGGAGAGGCTCATCTTTAAGATTTATAGTAAGGATCCCCCTCTTTAGGACACCCCTCTTTAGGGCTTAAGCAATAGGATTTAGAAAGTAAAACTAAGGAATGCTTTTTAGGATTTAGGGGATCTCCTCTTTAGGGTTTAGCCCCCCTCCCCCGCCCCCCACCTTTAGGCCTTAGGGAGTTAATTTCAGGGAACCAGATCTAGGGATCCCGATAAGATTTTATCCGAGCATCTGTTTAATTGGTGGGACCCCCCACCGCAATAAGAAAGGCAGGGCACTGCAATAATGAGACCATGGCAATGTATGCATTCTCTATTAAGTACAATAGGAATGTATTGTAGTTTCGCCGATCCAGACTGCAGCTCAGCAATCAAAAACGAAGCCTGCAGACAGATTTTTGAACACCCCCGGAAAATATTCATTCACTGTGGCGGTATTTCCCCATACGGAAACCCCCGTAATGGAGGTAGTAATTCTCTTTTCTAATTCAGAGGCTCTCCTCTTCAGAATTTCAAGACTTCCCTCTTTAGGGCTTTGGGAAAGACTTAGGGAGTAAAATCATGGGAATATGATTTAGGGATCCCACCCTTTAGGATTTAGCGAGAAGATTTAGTGAGCCATTTAGTGACCCACCCCCCCCCCCGCCCGCCCCAGATTTAGGGACTGGGGGAATATGATTTAGGGAATACGATGTAGGAATCCCGTGCTTTCGGATTTAGCGAGCAGGATTTTGGGAAGAGGGTTTATGCAACAGAAAATTGTGTGAATAAGGTCTCATCTTTAAAGCGTTTTGATGTCACGCAAGTGTAGAAAATTAGAAAACGGTAGGTTTTGGAGGGGGGGTAGCATATATATATATATATATATATGTACATGCGTGTTTTTGTATCTGTGTAGGAGTTGCGAGATGAAAGAAGGCAGCATCGAAGTCCTACACCTCAAATCCCCACTATATATATATATACATGTACATATGTACATATACATATAGATATGCATATTTGGTCAACTCTCTCTTTGGGCCTCCGGCACTGTTGAGGCCCTCGAGACCTTCGATTCGATGTGGTGGGAAATTCGGAAGAAGCTCGATATGCCGCTCGTTCTCAGCCGGGCTCCAGCTTTGTGACTTCGGGCTCAGACACATGGCATTGAAGATTTAGGGCACGTAGTGCAAGGTTGAGGCATGTTGGGACTGTAGACAACACGCTAGACCGGGAGGCCCGGGCTGTCACAGGCCGGGTATTTGGGAGCTTCTGTGTGGGATGTTGACCAGCGTGGCAATGCAAGTCCCTCTAAGCCCTGAAGCTTACGCCGCACGTTGCAATGCCATTGAATGCCACTGCCCTAATCACTGCCACTGATGCTTGATGCTTGCTGGATTGTAAAGGGGTTCTCGCCTTCCCCCGCCCAACAAGAAAGACCCATCCCAGTCGTCCATGCAGAACGATAAACGGAGTTTTCATCAACCTCATCCAGCAGCAACAAATGATGGACACCATGCCTCTAATTACATTCGACCCACCCAAATGTCCGAAGGTGGTCCGGACGGGTTCTGAAAGGGGTCGGGCCCTGGTGTGTGATTTTGGGAAACGGTCATGAGTTATGATGCGAGGATATGCCAGGGAGGGCTTTGAAATGTTTTTAATGTTTGGCAAAGGCGGATATGTAATTTTAACGCTACGCGACCCGCCTCGGCCCGGCCCAGCGCATCCGCGTGAGCATGGTGATTCCGCAGCGCCCAAGTCGCTGGACCTCAAGCAATAAGGGTTGGGTTTTGGGGTTTAGGGTTCCGGGTTTGTGGTTTATGGGTTGGGGGTTTAGGGTTAAGGGTCAGTTAAGGGTTGAGGGCTGAGGGCTCAAGGTTCACGGTTTGGGGTTTCGTGTTTCTGGGTTTAAGGTTCAAGCCAAACCCTCAAGCAAAAGGGGGGAGGGGGGCAGAGGGAGGGGGGGGGGGGAGGGGGAAGGGGGAGGGGGGGGGAGAGGGGGGGGGGGGGCTTCAACTGCCTCTGGTCCGATTGTGATCGCCCACGAAAGGTACCCTTTCCGGGCAAAAAAGGGGCTTAACAATTGGCTTGGATTTGGAGGGGGGTTGCCAACCTATACACCTTCGGCCCGAGGCCTCGGCGGATTGTGGGGTTACAGTACTGTGCCTGTAAACACTGCTCTCGGCCTCACCAGGTACCTTGAGGCAGCAGGACAGCACGTGGAGGCGGAACAGCCCTAGGACCCCTAGGAGTCTCGGAGTCTAGGGCCAGGGCTTGTGTTCAGCATTTTCTTGTTGACGTTTCCGTCGTAGCTTTGAGACAGAGAAGAATGCCCAACCCGGCCAAGGGGTGTCGTATCTACCTTCAACAGAACCATCATTTAGACTCAAAGCGCGCGCTGAATGTGAGCTGACAAGATGTTGCATGCAAGCTTTTCTACAGTGCTAGGCAGCCGTCTAGAGAAGCTGAATCGATCGAGGTCTCCTGATCCACCCCTTTATAAGGAAAGCCGCTGATACCCAAAGTGAAAGGCCACAAAAATGGCGTCGGAAGCGCTCCGAAGCCCCTCGACTTGGATAGGGTGGGGCATAGGGCATTGGGCGGTTTCAGAACGCAGGGGGTCCTGGTGTTGGGCGTGCTATCGCAAGCATTTTCGGGCGCTCCAAGGTTCAAGGGTTCCTGGTTGTCGGAGGTTAGGCTAAGGGTGTTTGATGCAGAGCTTGAAGCCAGCAGGACAACAGGGAATTCAAGACTTCAAGGTTCTGAGCCTGGTGATGAGGGAAGGTCCTGTGTGCTAGTTGAGCCCACGTGATGTTGACTAGGCTGGGTCTTGCGAAAAACCCCGCAATGGTTTCACTCCACAACCCGAAACACACTGCCAGATGCAAAGCATTCGGTGGCCTTCTAGTTCCGCGTCACCGTCGGCTACACGAAAGTCGCACGAGTTCGCATGCCAGTGCCGTTGTTGCCAAGCTGTTGCCGACGCCAGTACAAGCTTAGCGTGGTCTAGGATGTGGTGTTGGGTTCCGCAAAGAGACTGTGAAGTCAGACGCAACTTGCACCACGTTTAACAACAACATCCCGAATTAACCAACCAAAGACCATGCACCAACCTGCTTGAGCGGTTGCCTGTACTGTAACAAGCCTGGCTGCTCAGGCTACACTGGCCAGTGCAAAACGAGCTTCCTGCACCTCAAGGACCTCTCAACTTTTCAGTTGAACAAACCAGTTTGGTCAGTTTCGGGCATGATGTAGATCTCCGAGCTCCCCCCCCCCCGCAGCCCCGAAAACTTTGGCCTCGTCGACTGTGGGCCTATCAGGATGCCTACGCAGCGTCCGCGCGCGCCGAGAAGAGACCAGGCTAGTTTATGGCTGGGATTGGTGGACTGTGCCTCAGTGCCCTAACCTGTCTACACCCCCAGTTCTCAGAATCCATGGCGCTCTGCGAGACGGTTTGAACAACATCCCGTCGAATTGGCTTTCAAGTTGTTTTTGGTTCAGTTCATCTTTCGTGCACTTATCCCCTGAATACTAGGTGTCACAGTACAGTGATGCTCGCACCATGGCCATGTCCAACCTACTCGCTGCAGACGCTGAGGCAGCTGTCTCGCAGATATTATAGCCCCTATACTATACATGAAGCCCAGCGCTTTTCCAGCGCTTTCTTTTTGGAGGTCCAATTCAAGGATTGGGGATATAGATGCCCTTTTACTAGTAGGGAAACGATTGATCGGTCCAATAGTAGCGTAGCGTTTAGGTAATGCAGGGGCTTGTTAGAGTCGCAGCCGCAAGGGAAATATTCCTATATTGTACTCCTTAAGCTCATCCACTGCAACATAAGATAACTCCTCGTACAGAAGCCCACAACATCCGAACACGCAAATGAGAAACCCCCCCGCAATGTTTGGCTTTACACTCATCACTTCCCGAGCGCCACTTCTCAACCAAAGGAAAGCCCACGATGTCTTGGAGAAGACTTGGTCAGACGTGGTCTTCCAGGTTCCTTAAGGTTGAGGCTTTCTTTGGAGGCTCAGCGCAGGGCTTTAGGGTTTTAGAGTTTGAGGGTTAAGTCTCTTGGGGAATGAGTCTGTGGGCGAAGCGTTCCTACCCCAGCCATCGGGACAATGGTGCAAGCGATTGAACCTCAACATTGTAACATGGGGACAGTTGCCGCTTCTCGGGTTTCAGCTGCTAGGCGTACAGAAGTCAAAGGCAAAGGAGGGCTTCGAGGGTAGGACTGCTGTAGCCAAGGGTTTCCTTGGGGTCTGGACCTGGGCTTGGAACTTGTGAGGCTTGGCGTTAAGCAATGGTTCGCGGAGACGTTCACATCTCTAGCAGGGGCCGTCGTCCAGCTGTTGCAGCGAAACTTGTTGTCATTGTCATGGATCCCACGCTCGATGATTGTTCTGCACGCCGCTCTAGGGCTCTATTCGTACTCTATTCGTACAGCCCAAGCCCTGACACCATACCAACCCAGGCTCCGCATCCTCAACCTCAAGTTCTTGAGGTTCCTAGGTGCCCCATGCTTCCATATGCTTCCATATGCTTGTTCAGCAAAGCCCCAGAGCCAGAGTGAGGTTGGGGAAATGGCGTCAAAGGTTGCTGACGGAGGCTTGCTTGATCAGCTGGCGCTCGCAGACGTGAAGGCTCGTAAGGATGAGCTGTCAAAGCATTCCAAGTTAATCAACAGCGAACTGCGAACAAATTCGAGTCTTTGCTTTGCAGCGTATAGGTCCGAAAAGAATCAGACCTTCCTTGAAAGCCTTGCCCTGAAGCTCACAAGCTTAAATCCAGTTCCGTGAGCGAACCTGATCTCTAGCCTTTCATTCAATGTGCATCCACGCGGGTCGCCCGTGTGGTGGGTGGGGGTGGGAGTGGGAGTGGGGGTGGGAGTGGGGTGGGAGTGGGGGGGGAGTGGGGGTGGGAGTGGGGGTGGGAGTGGGGGTGGGAGTGGGGGGTGGGAGTGGGGTGGAGTGGGGGTGGGTGGGCGTGGGAGTGGGGTGGGTGGGGCGTGGGGGGTGGGAGTGGGGGTGGGTGGTGGGGGGTGGGGGTGGGAGTGGGGGGTGGGGGGTGGGAGTGGGGGTGGGGGGGAGTGGGGTTGGGAGTGGGGGGTGGGAGTGGGGGCCAATTTCAACCATACAATTGACATCGTTGATATATGTTGAAATGAAAAACACGACGATGTCCTGCAGATCTATGCATCCGGCCCGGGCTTGCGATGTGATGTCATCAGGGCTTGGGTTACAATGTTGAACAGAAGAGCGTACAGCCAGTGATATCGACATGTTTATTGGCGACGACTGACCCCCCCCCCAATTCCCACCTTCAACCAAAGCACATTCCTCAAAAAAAACATACAAAAGCGTAGCAAGACTACTATACAGACAAACTGCCAAATTGTCCTTCTTGGTTTTAAGGATAAGAAGGCCCAGGTTAGCACGGCCACTCAAAGAACCTGAATCCTTTTTTCGGCCTCACCCACAAGTAGTTCTGAATCCCCGCAGGAAAGTTGACAATGACGAGCGCGCAAGTCCTTGCGCACAAGAATTGGAAACCCCAGGTATGAAGACAACTGAATGCCGGAAAAAAGCCACTCCATACTACATACGATTAGTGAAAATAAGCCAGCCTAGGGATTGATTAGAGGGTAACGTGGAAAAGCACCAAAGCACCGTGTCAAGTATATGATCCTTAAGCGCTTTTGGAAGAATGGGGGAATGGCATGTTCTTCATTCCCAAATGGCAAGGAACAAAGAGACATGTGCTTTGCCTGCATTCTTTCTCTATGCTTTTTCTCCGTGTGGCCTAAATTTCTTTCTTTCTGGGGAAGAATGGATGAGCAGAAAAGAAGCAGGATTTACGAAATCAACAAGGGCGAGATGGAAGACGACCCCTTGTCCACTTCTGTGGTGGCATGGACCTTCGCAAAACGCAGTGGAAGGCTTTTTGGGTTGTTCCCGAAAGCATGGCGGCGGGTTTTTCAGCGGAGGTGGGGACGTGACGGATGGTGTGATGGATTTGATGGATTTCGTGGCGTGATGGATTTGGTGGGTTTTCCTCTTAAAATTAATATGTTTTAGAACACGGGGCAGGGTTGGGGGGAGCCGCCGCACTTCGTCTTAAAAAGTGCAAAAACGCGAGCCCTCTGCGTGTTTTGGCTTTGTCGACATGAAAACGATGACCCTCTGCGTGGGTGCGGCGTGTCGTGAGCGCACGAACGACAACCCTCTGCGTGTTTTCGCGTTGTCGAAACGTTGTCGAAACGCAAAAACGATGACCCTCTGCGTGTGCACGGGGTGTCATGATCGCACGAGCGACAACCCTCAGCGTGTTTTCGCGTTGTCGAAACGTTGTCGAAACGCAAGAACTCTGACCCTCTGCGTGTGCGCGGGGTGTCATGATCGCACGAACGACAGCCCTCTGCGTGTTTTGGGCTAGTCGAAAATTGTTTTCGTGAGTTTTTTCGTTGTCGTCGTTAACGCATGGATGGGTGTCGTCGTGGATGGATGTCGTCATGGATGTCGTGTTGGATGTCGTGATGGAAAGTTTCTGAAAATAGTGAGGTCTGCATCACGGCTCTAAACTGTTTTCGGGACAGTTTTCTAGTTACTGGGAAAGAAAGACCACAACTCACATCATTCTTGGCTACAGGTCCGTGCCGCATGACCTATGCCCGACGAACGCCAAACCTCGCCTCTCCATGTACGCCCGCATCATGGTCAGAGAGTATGTGATCATCAAGATAAAACGAAAGTATACGAGAAGGGCGAACTCCTTCTTAACGTTCTTGGAAGAAATTTTGAAATACTGTAAGTACTTGCACGAAGGCCTCCCAGGACATCAATGTCAGCCAGCAGGAGGTCGACGAGTTGCCCACAGACAAATTTGAACTCGACGGCAGTTCTCGAGTGTCCAGAAAGGGTTTCGGAAAGGAAGGTGTTAAGGCTGATGCTTTTTGATCTGGGCGACAGTATTTTCATCGATTTTCATCGACAGCTTCCAGAACAATGAAGATTTGAGGACCGTGGGTTTCGGAGTTCGGATCGTACCGTGGAGAAATTTGCATGGGAGTTCGAAGCCTAAGGTTCTGCGCCAGCAATGGGTCGAGCGCTATGCAACACGTGCAGAAGCACTTGCGCGAGGCCTGAGCATACTTGGACAGGTCAGCGAACTCAGTGTAAATATTACCCTCAAAGCTCGATTATGTCCAGCAACCATGGCCACAAAGTTGGCAAGAAGGAGTAGCAGTTGCAACACTCATTCCCGATGTTAGTACGGTTTCTTGAGAGCAACACATAAATAAAATACTTTCACAGCAGCATTCACGTGTGCAAGCTTCCTGCTTGTTTTGGGCGTTTCCCAACAAGACAGTGCTGCATCTCTCCAGAACCCAAAGAACGTTCGTTCCACCCAGCCCAACCACGAATCTTTCACAACACAAGCAAAAGACAAGGTCACGGAGCAGGGCTTCTTTGGGCAGACTCAGAGACAGATGGATGCTCTTTTTGCAGAGCTCGCCATGTATCTCTCCTTACACTTACTGGTGGGCATCGCCTTCGCTGGGGCTGAAGGCATAGGGGTTTAGAGAGGCTCAGGTGTTGGCCATATGTTTAAAGGCTTGAGGTCCGCGAGCATGTCGCATATGTTGCCTGTCAATGTCTGACCCTTAATGCTCAGGATGTTGAACGTTTGCTGTAACTTCGGGTCGAAATCGCAAAGCCCTGCTCGAGATTGACTACACAACCAGCCTTAGGTTGTTGGAGCCCGGTGGATCAATGTCTAGCCTGTAGCAACGTGCACAGAAGTTGCAGGGTGAGTTGCAGTCCAATTCTCCAAATGCTGAGCCCTTGCAAGACCTTGTAGTAAGCTCTCGCCAGTGACGCAGTTCAGCAGCAAAAGAGTGGGGGGAGAGGGGTTGCGCCATGCCCTTAAGCTAAAAGCCCCAAACCCTAAAGCAATAACGAAAGCAATAACGAGAAAACATGGCAAAATAAAATCTGACATACGAGTAACAAGTCACGAACGCATTCAGAATGAGGTTACAGTATCGCTTTGAAGATGCTGGCCTCGGAGACGCTCCATATGCGGAGGTGCTTTGGGCCGATCTCGGGCAATACTCTAACTTGGTCTTTCCAAGGGCTTCCAAGAGTATCAATCACTGGAAGGGCTTTTTTCACATTATGGATGACGTGTGGGAGTATTGAAGGGAAGCCTATACCATGCCTAAACCGTGCTAAATCTACTGCGATTTTATGGCCAGGTCGGGGTGGCTGCAAAACACGCGCAAGACAAAAGTTTGAAGCGTAGCTGGGTCGGAGGCCATGCGGGAGTTGAATGGCCAAGGCGCGCTACGGAAGTGCTGACGTACCAACAACCGCTACATTGTAACAAACCGTGGAGCAACCCTGGCTACCCTGCTACTACTCCAAGCGCGAAGCATCACGAAGCAGAACAAAACGGCATAACATAGCGGCGTCTTCACATATCTTCACTGCCCATGTACTGTGGCAGGACATTGAGAAGTCGGGAAGCATTGTCCACTGAAAGCCAAGCTGAAAGCCACAGCTTTGGTGTTGAGCTGACAGGAGCATCAAGTTGAGACTCTTTGGATCCCATGAGTAGCATGTGCTCAGCAGGTGGCAATCCCTGTAGATAAAAGAATCCACACCAGGGCTCAATTGCATCTGTAGGTCATAGTAATACCCTCAGGCCAAAAGCAACTACTCCCTAACGTCCCCAAAGCCTGTCCTGTGAAGCTTTTAGTAGGCGCCCTTTCTCAGAGCCCCAAGCATCGCCTTCCTCCTCTAAAAACTCTACATCCGAGGTTGCCGAAGCGTCGGCTTCGCGCCTTGCAAAAGCGGCTGCCGATGCCCAGTCGGGCGCCAACCACCTGGTGGGCTGCTCTTGTTTCGATATGTTTCGATCATGTCGGGTTCCATGTTTGCGCTTTTTTGTGCGAGCGTGCCGATGAGTACTCGAAGAATTTGCCGTCTAGCCAGCAGTTATGCTTGAGGATGTTTGAGGTGGGAACCGTTTCTGCGTAGGGCTACATCAGATTTCAGAAGCGTGCAAATGCGTGCACGTCGAATTCGCACAGCCTGAAGATGCTATAATATGTTCAATACTTGGGGCTGGGGGTGCCCTGGGATTCAGAACCCTGTCTCCCAACCGGACAGCAACACTTGGCACAGGCCGGGGACATGGTTGCGCACTGGCAACAGCATCTGTGCAGTGGAGATCTTGAAGCACGAGTGGCTCGCCTTCGTGGTCTGCCTTCCATCTCAAGTGGCAAGTCGTGAGCAAGTCACTGCTCCTTCTGTGCCGTTGATGGCTTCAGCACTCGACTTTTCAAGTCTTCCCTCAAGCCTAGATTCATTCTCTTTCGGCCGTAGCAAGGGCCTTTTCTCCCACTGGGTTTTTGCCCTTGTTTGTACAGGTGGCCAATCTTATCATTAACGCAAGCTCATTTCGCACATGGCAGACGAAAATCCCTGCCTATATGCTGTACGAGGTGGAGTGCGGAGCAACGCAGTCATGCCGACCCCGGGGAGAAGAAATCTTTGCCACAGGCGCCGGACCTCACTGCGTTTCGGGATTTTCAA
>CAJNDS010000653.1:0-98617 GCA_905221605.1 Symbiodinium natans
GGATGGCAAGCTGACTTGATTCGAAAATTGGTTGTCTCCACCCGCTCACGGCCCTGGGAAGCGTGCTCCTGAGGCCCGGACCGACTCCAACATTTTGGAGATCGATCTTCAGGCTGGCCAGCCCCTTGAGCCGGCTGAGATTCTCTGCCAGCATCAAGCAAGGCTGGAGGCCTCGATACAGCGCTGAATTTCTGACAGAGTTTAAAGGCCCAAAGGGTTCACAGAACTGCTTGCCATCGCTTCCTGAGGAACAAAAACCTGAATTTTCCTGCAGGACTCAGCGTAGTACTGATACTAATCTATATCCAGCAGCGGTACTCGGATTTGGGCTGCAGTATCGTCCTTCCCAGTTTAAGTCGTTCAAAAGAACGCAAGAACCTTTAACTTCTGTGGCCCGGCCTCGCACTCCTCTCGCTTCACTCTGGAGCAGACTCTGGGCACCCGGCCGATCTGGTTATGCTGCAACTTCATGTCAAGCCGCACGAGGTCCTTGAGACCGCCCAAAGAGTTGGCCAGCGCGGAGCCGGCGGCCGGACCTCAACGCCCGCACAAGCGCTTCTGAAAAATCATACTATTTGGTAATTAACGATGAATAATGTAGTCGCAGAACAACGAAGCTGGGAGGTAACAGGGATCATGGTCAAAATGGGGTTTGCCTTTACATGTCCCTGCCCACATGAATTTAGTATTGCTCACATGGTCCCCTCCTCCAACATGTCATGGGTGGTGCTTTGGGAAGGGCTCGGGTCTATATCCCACTCGCGTAGCCAGGCCTGGAGTTTAGAAAGTACATGAACCAACATTCGATGGCTGCAGAACGTGAGTCAGGGCCGTCAATAGTAGTCAATAGTATCTTTTCATGTTGTACGATGATAAATTAGTAGTCGTTGTTGTTGATGAAGTTAAACCTCTCTGCGCATCCTGCGTGCTGGACATGAAAACCAAATTTGTTGCAGTTTTTCGCGTCGGCGTGTAGGGTCGATGCCGAGGCTGCATGATATTCAGCTAGGAGGTTTAAGGAGTTTAGTGGCAAAACGAATTTGAGATGATCCCCTTCCTTTTGGCATTCTTTGCCAGAAGCACTGTTGCTGGCAAGAACTTGTTCCGCTCCCAGGATCTCGGAACCCGGGCCAAGCTCGCACGCATACAGGATGAGATCCAGCTTGGTGAGTTTCTGGAGGTGGCCGAGGGCTTGCGCCAGGGACTGGCCGCCCTCTGGGCCTCGGCGGCAGCGAGCGCAAAATGGAGCATTTGATGCAGAGGCTCTCCCAGCTTGGACAGTTCATGCAGTTTCATGCGTAGATAGGTTTGACACTGAATTCGGGCTGGCAGGGTCCTCGCAATGTCAATGTATCCGCCGGCATCAAGGCCCTGGCTCAGCTGGACTTCGTGCATATAGAACGTTAGCTCTTGGAGCTCCTGCAGGCTGCTAAAGGCCTCAGGCAGGGCGACCGCGGCTTCTGAGCCTCGGCATAGAAGGGACAGGGACATAAAATACGAAATTGGATACGGATTCAGAGGCTTACTTCCCGGGAGCTTGCAAGTGCTATCGGAAGTCTGGAAGATGTTAACTGGAAGCATAGAATCTTGTGTGCTCCATTCTGTCTCTTCTGCTGCTTTCCTTCCTCCAAACCTCCCTTCCTTCCTTCCTTCCTTCCTTCCTTCCTTCCTCCTTCCGGCGACGGCCCAGCTCCTTGGCCTTGGGACGTGGGCTGGCCTGCTGCCGAGGCGGCGCGCGAGCGCAGACTCTAACCGAAATGCTCTTTTGCCCCATGACACTGAAAGACCTCCTTGGATGCAGCCAGCTAGCCCACGGAGTCCGAGGGGTGCTTGCCGAACTGGCAATTGTAGAGGATAAGTGTGGTGAGCTTTGGGAGCCGGCCAAGGGCATGCACCAAGGCGTGTCCGGCCTCGGGGCCTCGGCGACAGCAAAACCGTGGAGATGTGAAGTGCAGTGCTCGAATGAGTTCGACACTCCAGTGTTCATCTTGGACACTTCATACACTTCCCAGGCGCAAGACTTATGTGCACCATAAACTGAAGCGGTTCAATTGGGGGTTGCACCCATACACGTGTCAACATAGGTCAGGGCGCAAAGTGGTGTTTCTTGTTTGAGTGGCTGCCCTTTGTTTGGCTCACTGGCTTTGTAGACTATACAGGACACCCTGTATTGCCTTCGCTGCCTCTCCTTGAAGTTATTTTATATATTTTATACTTCGAACATCCCCACCCTACAGACACTCTGGGGATAGTCCAGAATGGATACTCTGCTCCAGGACAGTCCACGGACACTCTGGAGATGCAGGGACACCAGCGGGGTGAGCACTCTAGGGACACTCTGGGGTTGGGCATTCCAGAGCCGTGATTTTGGAAGCCGAGGGTGGGGAAAAAGAAACCCCCGACTACTTAATACAGATTGGAAGTGATGTCACGTTGTTCCTCGGACGTTTAGTCCCAGATCCAGGCAGCCAAGCCAACATCCCTTCAACATTTCCTTGTAGGACTTGGGGTCTTGACTTTTTGTTTCAGCCCAGTTCCATTTTGGGCGGTGCTTGCCATTCGTCGGGTAGTCCCTTCCCACACCCCCACGCCCGCATGCATACACATTCCAACGCAAAAATGCTAAAGATCATGTGTCGCATGTGTTTCGATTCCGAAAACACAGAAACATGAACATCACGAGAACAATGCTCATGATCGTGATAACCCCGATGCTGCTACCAGTACACTCGCAAGACGACCAATCCGTGTGACTCACGACTGCACTGGACTGCACATCCCGCACTCCTTTCAAAGAATGAAGTCGATTTGTTGCTGAAGGTCAAAGTGCTGCAAGATTTCATCCATCAGCTGCAACAGTGGCTCATGAACACAATCACAGTCGTAGCAACAGTAGCAGTGGCAACCGTCCACATTGTGCAGATTTTCCACAACAACATAAGAGCTTTAAAAGAGCGCTGATACTGCTACGAAAAAATGCAACACAACTGACGGAAAAAAAGGGTAGCAATCAGGCAGGCCATTGCAAGTACAACTACAGTCAGCTTAGCAGTTCTATCATGCATTATCGCAAAGATAGCAACGGCAAAAACCCAAATCCGAATAGCGCTCAGAATGAAAGCAATAGCAAGAAAACTCATGTATGACTTTGCCCCCGCCCCTTTCTTCTTCAGGGCTGAGGCTTGCCCGAGCAAAGAGCTGAGGCTTCAGGCATTCCCAGTAAAGGTGCCTGCTCCCCTGTTTTGGGTCTACCAAGCCCTCGGGCGCTGGTCCCTTCCCAAGACCCTTCCCAAGACCCCAAAAAAAACAAAGTCACTGAAGCGCCATCCCGAAAGAGCTGCAAGAAAGATGCTCGCCATTAACTCGAAGCACCAAGTACTCTCTCACTCAGATCATGGGACCCTGGCCCAGCTCAATATGCATCATTTCGAGCTGCAGATGCTGAAGCTCTCGGAGCCCGCTCAAGGAGTCGGCCAAGGCGGCGACGGTCTCTGGGCCTTGTGTTCGGGGATCCGTCTGCAGCCAAACAAGACAAAATGTTGGAGGCTCTAAATCCTGAAAGTACATGCCCAAAGAAATACAACGAAAGACAGCAAAAAACGTAAGAAAATACCGAAATACATAAAGAAAGACAGACAGAGGGAGAGGGAGAGAGAGCGAGATGGAGAGACGTGGGCGAGATGAGAAATGAAAGAAAACTGAAAACGGGAAATTAAAGACGGAGATTAAGGATGTGATGTCAATCAGTGGGTTGCCGCCTGCAGGCCTGAGGGCGGGAACGGGGTACCACAGGGACAAGGCAGCTTTTTGGTCTGACTTTTTTTGGCATTCACAGCGGCCTCTTCGGGTTTCAGGCTTCGATAAAGGCGACACAAGGACAACAACAACACACAGGTCCTTACTGTACCCTGCCCTTCGCACAAACGCGCAAACCCCAAAATGTAAATCCCTGAGGCCCCGGCCGAAGGGGTTTAACATCAGTTCCAGCGACAGGACAGTGAGCTCTGGGAGCTGACCGAGGGCTTTCGCAAGAGAGTGCCCTTCCTCAGGGCCTCAGCGCGATTGAGTGTTTTTCACACCGTGGAAACACGAAGTACGTCTCAAATGAATTCATACTCACCGGCAAGACATGGATGGAGTTAAACTCAAGCTGCGACTTTAACTGGTGTACATTATGCGCTGAGAACAAATTAGGTCGACATGCGTGGTTGGGTGAGTTGTTCGCAATGTTCGCATCGCGTGTCCAACTTGAATGTATTCACAGGGTCGCCATGCGTCTAATGGAGAGTCGGCAATGTTGATGTCTCGGGGATGGTTGACACACATGGACACCGAGTAGGAAAACCGTCAATCAACGTACGCAAAACGCACATGTCCGACATGTCCAGCTCCTAGGGCCCCGGCCAAGCTCGCACGAGTGCACGTCGAGCTCCAGCGTGGTGAGCTTCTGGAGGTGGCCGAGGGCTTGCGCCAGGGACTGGCCGCCCTCTGGGCCTCGGCGGCAGCGAGCGCAAAATGGAGAATTTGAAGTGCAGAAGCCTGGAAAGCGGCAGCGGTGTAGTTTTTTGTTTGGATGGGTACCACGCCAAGCCGACCGGCATGGACCCTAATTTCCTCGACCTACATGGACCCTGCGAAACCCCTGCCCCATGCACCTGCCATGGAGTTCTGTTGACCCCCTGCGAACCCATATGCTTCTCTATGAACCCCTATCAACCCTGGACCTGCTCTGAACCTTCTATGGAACCACGAACCTCATGTCCTGGCATTCATCAACCCTCGGCACCCCGACCCACCTTATGGCCGGCTACCATGGACCTTTTTTCTTTTGATCCTTTATGGAGACTTATGGAGCGCCATGGACCTCGTGGACTTGGTGCCTACTCGACCTGCAGAA
Source organism: Symbiodinium natans (assembly GCA_905221605.1). NCBI lineage: Eukaryota > Dinophyceae > Suessiales > Symbiodiniaceae > Symbiodinium > Symbiodinium natans. The sequence continues at coordinate 4,898 of CAJNDS010000653.1, forward strand.
GAACTCTATCCGAAATGCCCACATGCATAAATGCGGCGTTAAAATTCGCTCAAGCAGCGTTGCCATACATGTGGATCAGTACCCGGCCTTCCCGCCCCACTCCGGGACCCCTGCCCAGCTCGTTCCAACCCAAGTGGAGATTCAGCAGCTGGAGCTCCCGGAGTCCACCCAAAGCGTCTGCGAGGGCGGCGGTGGCCTCCCGGCCTCGGCACCGGAACGGAGGAAAATTCCAGGGCGTGGGCAGCAAGGCTCCAACATAAAAAATGTGAAGAAACCTGTTTATAATCTCGGATGTGTTGTCAACTGTCTGGAAATTCACATGCACTGCTTATAAGCTGCCAGGAACAAGATGCGCTGTCAAGCTGGTAAGCTGTCTGACTGGCACACCTGCGATGTCCTGTTGCTGACACAAAACGGGTTTACACCAGTGACATGAAGGCTGCGCCGGAGACGTGATGACAACTTGATGACGTTGCGCGAGCGGAGGAAAGTTCTACTGGCCGTCTCGCAGGGTTTTCTTTCCATACGACTCATATGACCTGAGTCGCAGCGCTGCAGGCAGCAACGTTGCAGGTGGCACGTGTTGAGTCGGTCGGGCGCTGTGAAGACGTTCGAACCCAGGTTGCGTAGCATATAAACATCGGCTGCCAGGGCGCTCATGTTCATGTTCGCAGCTTGTCCGTTTGGGCAACCGCGTATTCGAAACTGTATGTTGTTCCGAATCCTGCATCTGGTGCTGCTGACATGTCTTGTTCTCGGCGAGTGCTGCTTCACAGTCAGGCACTCATTACAAGAGATCCAAGAAACCATCGAAGAGAAGATCATGGAAAAGGAAAGGCTCCGCTTGAAGCAAAGCCCGATAGGCCAGGGCAAAGCGCAAAGATTCCGCAAACCCTGCCGGAGGCGAGTTCGGGCCCAGCCCGAAGAAGCAGAGCTCGGTGCCCGAAGTGCTGAGAAACATCTTTCGTTTCGTGCTTGTCCAGACGCTCACGGCTGCCGACCGTGTTTGCTTCTTTGGCGCGGGGGTCTGGGCAGAGTGTCTAGGAGGTGTTTTTAAGTGGTGTTCTGAGGCTTCAAGGCCAATGCGTCACTGACAGGGGAGGAAAGCCCTTTAATTAAAACCAAAACCCTTTCTCCAGGCCCTAGGCCCTGAACCTTAACCCTGCAACCCTGAAGCGCAAAGCCGAGACCTTAACAACTTGCTTCAAGCAACCCTCCCGTTTACGGAGGGCCCTCGCTGCTGGGGGTGGGCATCACGAGCAGCCCTGGGCTGTGTCTGTAGGGGTGAAACCCTGAGCTTGTCAATGCCAGGGCCAACCTTGAATCCTGCAAGGGATAGATTTGCAGCCTTGGAGAAACTGCTCCGCGCAAAGTGAGGTATGAACCCGTGTGAATCTTGTTATCTCCGTACGCCCACAGTTCATCTTGCTGTGCTCGCAGTAGCGAGGGCTCAGAGCTCAGTGTGCTTACACGGCCACATGGCCGACACGCAGCAAGCAGCATCCAACTTTTTGTTGGTCTCTCTGCGACCGACACCACTGTGGGGCTTGGGGGGCCCGGCCCAGTTCGTGGCCGCCCAAGTGGAGCATCAGCTGCTGGAGATCCTGTTGGCTGCTCAAGGCATCGGCCAGGGAAACAGCAGCTTCCATGCCTCAGCGACAGGGAGCAATCGAGTGCGTCCAGGGCTTCTCACACATGCCTTCGTGATTATTGTTGTGATATCGTTTGAGGCCCTGGCCGAACAACCGAATCTTGAAGGTTCAGGAGGGTACGACACAAACCCTGCAAAACTAACTCACAAGCGGGGTTTCTATATCGGGGTCCTTTGGGCTTCAGCCAATTGCGGCATTCTTAGGATCTTGACGAAGAAATGTGCCGTGTGTTCAGTGCTCCAGACTAGGGACTCCACAAGGGGCATTGTGGGAGCGGTCCTTCTTCGCTGCACTTGGCAAGGCCGGAAAAGCTTGACTTCATGCCCCTCCCAATCTCGCTGCCACATGCTCCAGCAAGCAGCGGTCGCTCACAGACTCAGGACTGGTTGCGGCCAAATTTTGTTGCCTGTTTTCTTAGGTTGCTGAGGGCCGCGGCCCTGGTCTGGGATTGCATTGAGCACATGCAAGGCGGAGGGCGGCGGGATGTTCAGGCACCAAACTTCGCACCCGGCACGATTCAAATTTTCAGCAAGCCCCCTGACGCTCGGAGAATCCGAGGCAAGCTGGCAAGCCAAAACTTCCGAGGCGGACGCACGCAGCATTGCCAATGAAAGCGTTTAGAGGAAACTTCCGAATTGCAATCAAGGGCGCAGAAATTGTGGATGTATTTAGTATTTGCTGCTGGGGGAAGCCGTCACCTGGAAAAGACACATCTTCTTCCCGCCTCTGCCGCTCCCGCAGGCTTCAGGGGCCCCTGCCGATCGAGCCCGAGTGGAAGCCGCTGAGCTCCAGCTTCCTGAGCCTGGGGAGTTGGCCGATGCCCCGCGCAAAAGCCGGGCTGGCTGGGCCTCGGCAACCGCTGGCGCCAGAAATGCAAAAGGTGCAAATGACCAATATGCCTCCCTTGAACACTTCACTTCCCAGGAGCAAGACACAGGCTCAAATTTAATGAGCCGACTTTAGGCGATCCAGTGCGAGAAGCCGCTGTGCACGCAATATCACGCAGTCCCAAGCCGACCCAACGTGGACACCCTTGCCCACGACGGGCGAAAGGTGATCAGACTGATCTGATCAACCACCTGTAGCTGCAACAATGAATAGCATGGATGATGGCTCTAACCTCTTTTATCTTCTTCACTGCCTTCTCTTTGTTTCACCGCTTTGGTGTATTTTGGTCTTCTCCCCTTGCCCCTTCGTTGTGACGGTTGTTTTCTTGCGCATATCCCACGAGCTCCAGCACATCCACGTTAAGCATACCAGCAGCACATCGTTCAGCATCGAGGGCCAGATGGAGTTCCAGGCACTGCTTTTCATGCCCACGCCTTTCCACTTTTCGAAGAAGCTCAACAACATGAAGTTGTACGTGCCCCACGTTGTCATGATGGACGGCCAAGTCTCGGAGGGCTCTCGTCCGCTCCCCCAAACCTTCCCGTCAACCGGGTATCGCGCTCTCCCCGCTTGTCCAGAAATTACCGCTCTCTTCGCGAACCGAACATCACGCTCCCTGCAGCAATGCGGCCTCCCCGTCCCCCCTCCTTCCCTGCCAACTCGGATAGCGCACTCCCTCCCCCTTGTTTTGCGGCTCGCCAGCGGCTTCCCTGTCAACTGGATATTTGGCGCTCGCCCCCCGCCCCCCTCCTCCCCCGCGGCGTTTTGTCGATCCCTGGTCTCCCTGTCACCAACGCCGTCAACCGTTCCCCGTCTCCTCTCCGCGGCCTCTATACCGTCAGAACGTCATCCGATATCGTGCCTCCGCGCTGAAGCACTTAACGAGAAGCCGACCCCAGAGAGGTTTCCGAGGAAAAACGCGTGTCCCTCAATCCCATGTAAAGTTGTAAAGGCTATTGTGGCTTCGAGAACTGCATAGGTCGGAGTACCAATGCATCCTCCGGATCGGCACCCCAAGCCCGTTGCCGTCCAGGACGAGCTTCAGCTGCCGGAGCTCTCGAAGGCCACTCAAGGCTTCGATCAGGGCGATGGCGCCGTCGGCACCTCGGCTGGCGAATCCACTGCTTCACCAACCAAAAGGTCAGAAACCTTTAACGGGTTTGAAGCGGCATTTTCCAGCTCATTTCCTTTGGAGACCGAAAACCTCGCCTCTCTCCTGAAGCCATTCGGATTCAAGATCGGGAGTGTGTGTGTGTGTGTGTCCTATCGCATGCCGTGGCGAAGAGCCTCCGTTTCCCAGCAGGCCGCCGCGTTACGACTCCTATAGCTATGTCCTAAAGCAGAAGCTGGTATTGTCAAGCAACCGCTGGACTTGATGTGGGCTGCCAAGGTACAACTATGCATCGGTGCTCTCGCCAGCCAAGCCGCTAATCAATCCGAATACAATGTTGCACTGGCTTTAGTATGACTAGGGTCTACAATCACAAGTTTTGCAACATGTATTCTGCGAACTCAGTTTGACCTCCCGCTATAATCACATTTTTTGATCGCGGGGACCTTTTTCAGGGTCTGTGGATAAGTTTGTGTTTCGGGTTCAGGGTGAAGGGTTTGTCTGACTCCTGTGTGAGAGCCATACCCCGGAGACTCCAGGAAGCTAAGCTTGGCCGGTTCCATTCAAAGCCTTTTGGAATTTCATTCCGAAACGAGGACCCAAACAAATTTCCTACAACGCAGCCTTCATTCATGTCCCAGCTCACAGGCCCTGCATGAAACTATGCTAGCGTACCCACACTCCGCGGCGCGAACAATGGAGAAGCTGACGAGGCATTTCCTCTGTTACAAGTGCTCTCCGGCTTGAGGCCCTTTGGCGCACTAGCCTCCTTCCAGCTGCATGAAGGTCCCTAAATCTACGGGCAACGTGGAAAGGTAATGGCATGCCTGGCTGCCTCAGGTCATCCCGAATTTTGAAAATCGGGCAGAGCACGGCGTTACTCATGGGGAGAAGAGAACGTCACCATGCAAGGATGGCTTTGTTGGGTGTCCCAGGGCCCTGGCCGAGCTGGCACTGCTCGAGGCCGAGCTCTAGCGTGGTGAGCCCTGGGAGTCGGCCAATGGCTTCCGCGAGGGACCGGCTGCCCTCGAGACCTCGGCGAACGCTGCGGAGCTTTACACTTGCCAACTTGGGACACCTCACAAAACATATTCCAAATGCATTTGGGCTGCAAGGGCACGTCGCAGCCCTTCTATGTCTACAGTCAGAGTACATCCATCGAATCGGAGCCCTTTTTCTCAGGTCCCGGGACTCCCGGCCAAGCTCCGTCTCAAACAACTCGAGCTGTAGCTGCTGGAACCCCGGAATCTTTTGAAGCCCGCTCAAAGTACCGGCCAGAGCGGCTGCCTTGGTACCTCGGCGCCGGGGAGAGGATCTTAACCCAGACCAAGGACAGAAACCTTTGAACTCTTGCTACCAAGCGTTCAGAAAAATCTCACAAAATTCCTTGAAAGTCCGAATTTCCTCTCGCGCAGCAGGAAGCATTATCATCTTTGGTTTGGGTCTTTGCCTTGTTTTGGTCTTCTGCGCGGAAGGCAACGCCTCCGGCTGAGGCCAGCTTTTGCTCTCTCAGTCTCACTCTCTCACTCTCACTCTCACTCACACTCTCACTCTCACTCTCACTCTCTCGCTCTCTCTCTCTCTCTCTCTCTCCCTCTCCTTCCTTGCCACCCTCTCTGTCCCTCTCTCTCTCACTCTCTTTCTTTCTTTCTTTCTTTGTGTCCTTCTTTCCTTCTTGGAGATTGGGGTCAAGGGCCTGTGTATTTGGGGCGACTCGGTGACCGTACGGGCGGGGTCAATGAGTGGGGTCCTTGGTCACGCTTCCCTCTAGGCCCCCGGTCAGTACACTGGTCTACTATCATCTCGGGCGCGTGAAACTGTTGTGAGACTGCGCTCGGGCTGCACTGCTGCCTTGCCCCACACTCTCTCCCTCTCCCTCTCCCTCTCCCTCTCCCTCTCCCTCTCTCTCTCTCGCTCGCTCGCTCGCTCTCTCGCTCTCGCTCTCGCGCTCTCTCTCTCTCCCTCTCCCCCTCTCCCCCTCCCCCTCCCCCTTCTCCCCCCTCCCCTCTCTCCCCCTCTCCCCCTCTCCCCTCTCCCCCTCTCCCCTCCCCCTCTCCCCCTCTCCTCCCCCTCTCCCCCTCCCCCCTCTCCCCCTCTCCCCCTCTCCCCCTCCCCCTCTCCGGGCCATGCTTCCACGTGAGACAGCAAAAACACCGCTTTAGCACGAACACTCCGTCAGGGATCTCTGGGGTCCTGGTCCAGCTTAGGGAATGGATTGGTAACCTTTCTACGACGAGCATGTAGAATTGCTTTCTGACAACTAAAGAGTCCTAGAACAAGAACATGCTGCGGACGGAGGACTTTTCCCAGCCCGCCACCCTATGCAATTCCTCTTGCTTTGAAGATGATCTACAATGCGGCGCTCATTGGCGCGCGGCTTATGCTTCAAGGTATGCTTCTACGGACGCCCAAACGATGCCCCAAACGATCCCTTAAACCCCAGGCACGGGCCAGCCTTCTTTTACACGAAAGTATTTTGTAGTGTCAGCCCGTTTGTTTAGGAAGATCCCTCCGCTGTCAGCCCGTTTGTTTAGGGAGAGCCCTCGCCGCATCATAAGCATCCTTGCGCTTTCGCTGGAGGGCATGATGAGCATCCTTGGGCTGTGTCTGTTGGGGCTTTTACGTAGGGGTGCGGCCCTAAACCGTAGACCCAGCAGAGGTCCTAAACCCTGAGCCAAAAGGCCAATGCCAGGGCCAACCCTGAATCTGCTCGTGGTTCATCTTCTTGTGCTCGCGGTAGCGAAAGCTCAGGGCTGAGACCGTGACATGACACCACTCTGGGGCTGGGTCCCCCGGCCCAGGTTGCTGCCGCCCAAGCGGAGCATCAGCTGCTGGAGCTCCTGTAGACTGCTCAAAGCATCGGCCAGAGAGGCGGCAGCTTCCATGCCTCAGCGCCAGGGAGAAATCGAGCGCATCGAGGACTTCTACTAGCTTTCTCAACGCAAGTCGAGAAGCCTAACATCATTGCCACCTTGGATCCCTGTTATTGGCGGCATTGCAAGACACTAAGGCTTCTGGATTCCATGTGGTCGGGCCAGCAGATCTGCATTTTAACGCGGGACGGCTCCAAGGGATCCGTCTCTTGCAGTGGCGCCTAGGGTGTATACACTTGTAGACAAGCATGCATGCATACATACATGCAGAATATACGATACTGTAGTATACTACACTTTGATATACTTTACTAACCGTTATCTAGAAACATATAGGATTGCCTGTCTCGTAAACTATAGTGGTGTCTGTATAGTACACTATGTTTCGTCTATAGTATAAAATATAAAGATAAGACGATATCATCATATACACACCGTGGCAAGTCGAAGTCCCCATGGGGAAGTACATCAGCGGAGAAGCACCCTTTCCTAGCACGCCAGCACGCCTTCCGTGACTCCTGTGAGTGCACAAGCCGCGAAGAACCCTGCAAGAAGTCCTACCAACGTGTGAATGTTCATCAACAAGATATACCAACGTATGAACGTTCATCAACAAGATATGTTTATTGAAGCTGATCTACATTGCGGTGCTCATTGACTTGGGGTTGCTGCTTCAAGTCATGCTTCTGCAGACCCCCAATTATTTTGCAGAAGCCCTTCCTTTCTGCAGTTTGTTACGGACCTTTGCTGATGCAACTGCATGCCATTCGCGTATGCAAAACAACTTTTCGTTTTGCGACTTCCGCTCCTAAACGCGACTCACAGAGAAAGAGCGCCACAAGTACTTCCACAGTGGCTGAACATCTAGCGAGAAGGAGTCATAAGACAGAACACAGCCAGCCCTGTGGATACAGTACTCTTGCAGCAGAAAGGCGCCGATATGAAAGGGAGACCCAAGCCAGCCAGGATTGCCCGCGCACTCTTCAGCTTTGTTTCCGTCATGCGCATTTCGGTCCACTTGAACCATAATGCTCCATCATGTTCCATCCTTCCCCACCTGTTCTGAGTTAAAGCCCAGCTTAGAAACTTGATAGCTGTCGCTACATGTGGACTATAATGCTGCAGATGCCTAGTTTGTTGTTGCAAAGCCTTGAGAGCTAGGTCGGGGTGCAAAGTCAGCAAAGACGCTGGGATTGGAGCCCGCCCCTCTCACCCCCTCGCTCTGGTTCAGGGGCTCCCGGCCCAGCTCGCGCAAGCGGAGCTCGAGCTGCCAAAGCTCCGGCAAACAGGGCAAGCTGTCGGCCAGGGCGGCGGTCTCCTCCGGGCCTCGGCACCAGGCATAGTTGACCGAAAAAGAGGACAGAAACCCTGGGAAAGGCTTTGTCAGCTGGTGCCGAGGTTTTGCCAGGTATATAGGTCCATGCGCGAGTGCATCCCAGCGATTGCCTTGTCATTGGTTTTGCAGTCTTGGCTTTACATCCCTGTCCTGGGCAAGCCTGCAAACACAGCATCACAAGCCGGGTTGGTCAAAGAACCTCTCTACGTCTTGCTGTCTTGCGAACAGCCTCGTGAACTTTGAGATGTTTCTGAGCTGAGCTGCTGTTGCCGCAGGGTTCCAGCTTCGCTAAAAGAGAACAACTTATCGCGTCGAACATCCCCACCCACGAGAGTATACTTGCCGGGAATACCCATTCTACTAAGACTAGACGTCAGATGGGTAGGGACGTGTTGCTCATGCAGCACCCATTGTACAGATCATCTTGTTGCTGCAAGCTTGGCGATGCCCAAAAAACGGAGTGCACGAGCTTCCTCTGAAATCAGTAACTCCATCTGAGTCGTGCGTGGATTTCTGAAAAAGGAATCAGCAGCTGTCTTTTCAGCATTGCTGGAGGATTCTCCGTCCTTCTCGTCGATGCCCTTGTGGTTTCAGGGTTGAGCTGCTAAGGGCACCAAGATCCGAGGCCCTTCATGGAGATTACAGGGCGAAGAAGGTCGGGGGTTCCGGGTGTCCCTCAGGGGCCCCAACCAAGCCAAACGTTGAGCTCCAGATTGGTGAGCTTGTGGAGCCGCCTGAGGGACTGTATCAAAGGGCGCGCTTCTCGGCCTGAGCGACGAGCACCAACACAAGGGATGCTCATCCAGCATTTCAGCTCTCATGGTTCCCGGCCTAGGACAACTTCCATGTGACAGTCGTCTTGGAGCTTGAGCTGGCGGAGCTCCGGCAGGCTGCTCAAGGCATCTTCGAGGATGCACGCGGCCTCTGGGCCTGGACACCGGCAACCCAACAACGTTGTCAATTTTGGGTGTGGGGCGGTGCGGGGTTCTTCTTCCAAAAGCCGCGAATTCCACTGTAAGATGGGCAGCGCATGTGAACATTAACCTGCGTCATGAAATCCTGGAACCGATCATCGGGCTCCCCAGCTCATTTCGCCGTAGCTTACCCAGTGCAGCGACAGCTGGCGGAGCATGCCGCAGTGACGCAGTGCCGGGGCCAGGCCAGGGAATTTCTCAGCTCCAGTCCTGCCTCGGCAGTTCAAAGCTCCTCCATGACCCTCTCAGCTGCGCCCTCTCCGGCAAACACTCATGCCAGGCCAGCTCTGGGCCACCGACTGAGCAGCATCAGATTCTTGCACTGTGGGCCGAGTCCTTCGCAACAACTGCTCAACTTGGCCCTTTGCTCAACGTGCTGGAATCGATAGTCCGACTCAAAATATTGTCCTTGTCCCAAGATCTCCCCGTCTAGAGGTGCCAGGTGCTGCAGTCCGCGCAGATCCAAGCGCATCGTCTCGGAAGGGTCCAAGTTACCCAGGACTTTTGGAGCTCTAGGTTGGTATCCATTCAAATACGCCTGCCTGGATCCAAGTCTGATGCTGACTTCAGGCCTAGCTTCTGCATCCGGGGTATTTAAACATGGACCCTGGTGTATTGCGGGCAAGGAAATGGTTGGGGGCAGCCCCAATTCCCACCCAGAAAAAAGTGCTTGGGTCATGCTGGCATGCGTGGCCCGAGCGTGCGTCGTCTCCATCATGAGGAGGTAACGCAGGGCACCTGGATTGTAAGCTACAGCCTTCCTCCCTCAACAGCCCACCACTTCAAAACACAAAGCCCATGAAGCTGGCCTCGGAGCATGGGCTGCACTTGCGCCTGCTGGAAGGCCCTGCACCAGCCCTGCTCGTGTCGGGTCTCGGCCGAGGAGGGGCTGCAATGGCTGCAACAGGCTTGAGCAGGCTTCGCTGGCCACGAGTCTGAGCCCCAGGCTGAAGGCTCCGACTCCCTCCAGGCCTGGCAAGAAAAGCCAGAAATTGCATCCTACTTTCTCTTGGTAACCTCACCTCCGTATGCCCGAGCCTCTGCACCCAGCAGCTCATGCATCCGCAGATGGTAGATCTGCGCCTGGCTGTTCGAAGCCCGCAGGCAGCATAGGCTGCTAGGCGAATGCAGACAACAGCATCGTGCAAGCATGGAGGCTGGACCGCATTTTGCCCAGCTGCAGGCTCCAAAAAACTCAGGTGGCCTCTGAGGGCCTCGGCGAAGACCGCCTGCACTGGGACTCCGAAAATATCTTGCCGGAGCGACATGCCCAGGTGGCAAGGTCATACAAACACTCCCAAGCATTCGGGCCGAGGAAGGAATTCAAGGTCTACTCCGACGATAAAAGCTTTGAGGTATGTACGAGGTGGTAAGTCAAAGCAAGGCTTATGGGACTTGCAGCATCTGCATCGCAGGCTCATTCATGGCTCCCAAAATGCTGTCTTGGAGCGAAAGCAATCAATGACGCACGATGACAAAACAAGACCACTCATGACTTCACGTCTATTCTATGGGCCGGCACCTTGTTGCCTGCGAAGTCTTCTTCAAACAGAAGCCGCTGGCCGGCCTGCGACAAGACAGTAACAATGAATGTGGTACAGGCCAATTCCGCAGGATGCTAGCCTTCAGCGTTCTGAAACAGGCAGGGCGCAGCAGCCCCCGGAGCCCCGAGCTGCTCGTGCGCTGCTCGGCCTGCAAGGAGTGGCAGGTCCGCCATGTGCTGGACACAGGAAGCTACAGAGCTGCTTAGATGGGTTCCCCCTCACAACCTTTCCCAGATGGCCCAAGCTGCCCTACTCTACTCGACGGGTGTCAGACAGTCGCCTGTGCCAACAAAGTCTCCACTGCATACTGCATCACTTCAAGCTCTGCAGTGGTAGAACTGAGCTCCTCATTTCGGAGAGCTTGTGTCGATCGCAACGAACTGCACCAACAACAGCACCAACGGCTTCCAAACACAGCGGTCCTTGCGCTCTTGGCGATACTTGCCTCAGTCAAGTCTGCAAGCCAGCTTTCTCGCAGCTGCTCATGCTGCAGTCTAAACTCTGTTTGCAAGGCTCGCTTGGGGTTTCTGTGGAAGATGTGGGCGACATGGGTTACTGCGTGGCCCAGCCGTCAATGTAGGGGCCGGCACAAATTTGTTTCGGCTGTGGATTTCGCAGCAACCTTTCTTGTCATGCTTCCGGATGGCTGGATTTAGTAGAAATGTTTTCAAGACATACGAGTTGCTTGTGAGAGTCCCCGATAACACCAGAACAAAGGAAAGCCAGAGCGCTCCGCTGTGGCACTATCCGTTTCCATTTTCAGAACACTACCTATAGTTCAAGACAAAAAGCTTATCTCCTGTTCAAATTCCTGGAAGTCTCGATTTAAAAACCTGTGTTCGGCCCAAATACCGGAAATTGCCTGGCAAAGTGTGTTTCATGTGACTCCGCGGCCTTCTATGAGGCTTTAGTTCAGATTTTGCTGCTCCTCACACAAGCTACGAGAGGGAAATGCAGACTGTATGCGGTGACTGCATGACACGGCAACCGAGAAATCCGCCCAGAAGGCTCGCCATCAGTGGCGTCTGCCAGACCTTCATGCACCGCAAGATCCGGCACCATCACAGCTGGACAGGAACAACCTCCTTAATCGCACCTGGGATGGCAAGGCATGCAATTCTTCTTCTGGACAAGCAGAGATCCTGCTCGGGCGGAGGCAAGCGCAAAGTGAAACATGCCCGCGCAATTGCCCCAACTAACACAGACTTTGGGTTTAGGGCCGCCCGAATACGAAGAGGTCCCAAATGGGGCAAGTGGGGCACGCGAGGCAAGTGTGGCAAAACGAAATTACTTAGTTCTTCCGGACGGGCAAGTGGGGCCAGTTAGGCAACAACGGTTAGTGGATCCCGCTTCGCTCGCAATGAAACACGCGAATCCTGCCCGAAGCAACGTTGTCCCTGCGGCCGGCCTGGCAGCTGCCGGTTCTGTCAGCGGCAACATCTCCAAGGGCCGGAAGCGCAACCTCCGTGCGCGGAGCAAGGCGACCGCAAAGATGTGGAGCAGAGCGAGCGACGAAGTGCGCACAGCAACAGCGACGCACAGCGTCGCAGCCCAGGCTGTGGCCTCGTGGCGAGCTCCATCTGCGCCGTGAACTCCACCATGTGTGTGGGCTCAGCGCCATCAACAACAGCTTGGTCAAGGGTGACGGCGAAGACGCCTGATGCTGAGGCGATTTCAATGATGCTGCCTAGAAGAACAATATTTTCGGCGCTGCTGGGGCAGACAGGGCAGTCTTTGAGCACATAGACTGTGGCGAACAGTATTTCATCCTGTCATCGAATCAAGAACCATTCGGGGCCATTTATCCGAGAGGCGATGTGGTGGCAGCAACCGGACCTCTTGGCCGGAAATATCCAGCAAGTCGCCTTGGTCTGGCAGCGTGGTGGTCATGTGTCCCCTTTCATCCCCTTTCCATTTCTCAGAGGCGGCTGCCCACGCCCACATTCCCGGTGAGGAACAGCGTCCCATCTGCGGTGCTGCGCAGATTCCTCGGACGCTTCTCACTTTGAAAGCACGTGGATATCCTGGCGTTGTCAGAAACTGAGGCCCGGACAATTCCACCTCCTCTGGCTCCCCATCCTGCGGCTCCTCAGCACCCACCGCCGCCTGGTATAGGTACACGTGACACGGGTACCAGTGCTGCCTGAAGTGGTAAGAGAGGAACTGGATGCCCTTGTCCTCTGCACGGCAAGGAGGCTACAACCGTGCTGTGCAAACTATAGTACTTCACACTGCGCACCTCAACATCTATGTTAATTCTAAAAACAAAATTGAGCACAAATGCATCACCAACTTAAAGATTTAGCGCTTACCTCGCGGAAGTAGTACCTCGCAGTGGCCTCAATCAAAACCAAAGCTTCGCAAAACCTAAGACATGGCAGAACCAGCCACAAGCTAAAGAGGGTGACCCCGACTCGAGGAAAAAGCTCAACTACAACGTGGCTTCCTGAGTTTTCAGGACCCTGGCGAGGCTGAGGGCTTCGGTTCGGTAGGTTTTGAGTCAAGGCTGCGGCCCTCTGCGCCTCAATGCTCGAAGCCCCAGTATCGCAAGCGGATCCTGAAACTCACAGCAAAGGGGTTTTGAACTTTTCCTCCCGCGGCCTTTGAAGGCCTCCCCAAAACCCTCCCAAAGGGGCTTGCTGAGACGTCGTCATGAAATCGGAGAGCCACCAGGTTGGCTTCCACTAAAAGTTCAGAAGCTGCTGTTTTTCGGGTTCGGAAAACAAAAAGACAAGGTCCTTCGAGTTTGCCCAAATTGTTCGGAGCCTGCCAAGGGCCTCCCACAGTTTTCTCGAGCAAATTCAAAAAGCCACGTCTTAAGAATAAATTGAACAAAAGAAGAGGTTTTTTAACTTTTCCTTACACCAAGTTACCACCGAATGTGCAGATTTTCACCCGAACTAAAGAATAATCCGAATACCTTTTTTGTTCGCATTGGACACCGACATGCTGCAGGAGAGCACAAAGACTTCTCGACGCCAGTTATATAGCAAAAAAGGGCCTGAAATGTTGAAAGATTTTGTAGTTGTAGTTTTGGGTTTTGGGATGTCGTCGAAACATCTCTCGGGGAGGTCAAGCCGAACGTAAGATGAACCGCTTCGCCCCCCGCTGCCCTTTACGCCCCGTTCGGTTGTGCCCGGGCTGAAGGCCTCCAAAGAACCTGTTGATGCCACGAGGACTCGAGCAAACCAGGGTGAGTTCAGAATGAAGTTTTACCTCCCCGCCCCCCAAAATTTCCAGATGTGTTTCGCAAGCGTGCCTCGCGCTGTCCGGTGAGCTCGCTGAGCTCGGTATCGTTTGTAACGCAGTCTTGCTGGCCACTCGAGCTTCCGACCCGCAGCCTCTTGTGTGCAAACCCAACATACCTCCATGACACGGCTTGGTTCTGGTATCCCCACGTGCTCCGGCAGGTTTCATCCCTTCAGCCGCAAGAGCCCTCGGGCTCTGGCACTGCAAAAAGAAGTCGTGGTTTATAGTGAGTTGGGTCCTTGAGGTGCTTCCCACTTGCATACACAATGCCCAGCTTGTAGGTGCGCTCCGGGTCGCCCTTCTCCTTTCGGAGGGCCTGCTCGAGGAGAGCCCGGGCTGGTAGGTTGTCAGCCCATTCCTGGAGCGTGATCGCAGTGGAATACACCCAGCGCGGGTCCTGCAACGGTCTATCGATCGCCTCTCCTGAGTCTGTGCACACTCAGCTGTCGCAGGGTCCTTGCGGCGCACTTTCATTCGGTGTAAGCCTGGCTGCAGGTCCAACTTCGGCAGAAGGAACGCCTGGCCAAGTTGGCAGCACGCAAACCTTCAGCACACCCTGAGCACACCTTCTTGCACTGCGCCTGCTCCATGGAAACCACCAGGTTCGTGGCCGGACTTCCAGAACTTCTCAACAGCTGGATGTGGCGGCTTTCGGGAGTCTCCTGCACGGTGGTGTCGACCCCCCCTCCCCCCTACTCCTGATGCCTGTCTCTTGCCTTCAACCCTGACGCTGCAAAACATGCACTTGTAGAATCAAGAGTAGTGCGCGACAAGGGCATGACATGCAAAGCTTCTGAATGACTCGTAGATGCTCCGCAAATGCCCGGTCTCGTTGGCTCCCGCGTCACGAGGCAGGTCTCTGACAGCTGGCCCAGCACCGGCAGGCGCACCGCCTCGCGAGCGCTGCCATCCTCTTCCAAGATCCTCAGCTGCCGCACGTCACGCGGAGCATGCAAGCAGAAGCCACTCAAACTGACATTCCGTATCATCGGAGCATACGTTGGCAAGAACCTTCAAACAGCCCTGGATTCTGGATTCACGAAAGCCCCTCTGCAAGAGAAGCCCCGGAGGAAGATTGCATACCCATTAACGCGCATCTCTTTGGCAAATCCTGTATACTATATGTGGTTGAAACTCGGTATCTGGGCGGCTTACATTGTCTTGCATTCCAGGGAGCTGCTCCGTGCCGGATGGCCGGCTAGTCATGATCGCGCAGGTGCAGCGCTGGCTGTGGGCCCTGCTGCCAGAGCCCCGTCAGAACCGCGAGGAACAACGTGCTTTCCACCGTCTGCTACATGCAAGAACTTCTCCATCAGGACTTTGGACTCTTTTAATAAGGCTTACGGTACCTGTGTCCACAGTTGCCAAGAACAAATGCCGGCCGAGAGGCTGGAGCCATGCCTCGAGCCAGCTGAGGATTTGCCGCCGCGCTGCGCCGGCCTCATCGAAGGAATCGAGGACCAGCAGAAGCTGGCGGTCTCCTGGACATGGCCCCCGCGCGGATCCCAATTAATAGCACTTAATAGCTGAAGCAGCTGTCACGCTGACGCACCTTGAAACAGTTCTTCGCTCTCAGCACCAAATGCGTGTTCAGCCCAGCAACGGAGCCTTGGCTTTTTCTGAAGCGGTGATTCAGGGATACCATGAGACACGTAAGATCAGGGAGATGCGAACTGCTGAGATGCAGCCGGGCTGCAAGTCTCCACTTGGATCCTGCCGTTGCTGCTGTCAGGCAACAGGTTTCACGGAGACTTTCCATCCACACAAGAAACCCACTCAAGTGCACCAGTCAAGCCCCCTCGTTGTGTCAAGCCCCTTCCAAATCGGTTCGAAGCTCTCTGCACTTCACAGTCCCGGTCTCGTTTGGCGGCTCTTTTCTCATGGTTCCCTCCCGACACTTGGAGCCCAGCATGACGTTTTCTTCTGCCAAAACACAGTTATACCTGGATCATACGATGAGGACATGACATATGAATGGAGCAATTGATATGTCAACCGTGGCTCAGTCACCGCATGTGACGTCACGACGACGCTGTCCTTCACGTACTGCGCCAGCTCAGCCAGGGGCACGCGGACGGGAAGGATGCTGGGTCCGGCTGCATCCTGGCCTCACTGGTTTTGCACGATTCCGGGAGAGGAGCTCTTCGGGTTTCTGATGTTGGCCGGGTCGAATATGCGGGTTTGAGGGTTTAGGGTTAAGGGTTTGGGGTTTAAGGGTTTAGGGTTTAGGGTGCCGGAAGCACTGCCACACAAAGACTTACTGAGTCCGAAATTCCGGGATGCTTTGGGCGTCCCCTTTCTACTGGCTGTCATAGCTTAGGCCCCAGCTTGCCAAGTGCACCTGACAAGGGGGTGTCCGTGTAATCAGCATGGCGTTCAAACATTGCTTTGGAAATGGAGGACTCCGGCACCATGCTGCCACCGGACAAGCAGCGCATGTACAGTGATTTGCTTTTCTGCACGCCAGGGCGCGACGCGCCGTACGACCTCTCTGGCAAAGACGGTCTTGCCGGAACCTGGAATAAACTGAGCAGGCGCTTTATGGAAAACAGGCTCTAGGCCGGAGTGCTCGAATCTACACCGGCCTTGCTTGAAATGGAACCCGAAACTCTGGAACTCGGCAGCCTCCAGTTCCCTTGAGTATGCGGAACAGGCCGCTCGGCTCAGCAAAAAGCAAGAACCTCCAGTAGACTAAGCTACAGCATGTATGGTATTAGGCACCCTTGCTCGAGAAATAGGGGGGGGGGGTGCTAAAATGAAGTCTAGTGGACGCGAGCTCTTTTCGGCCAATGATGTTGCCCTGGGGAGATGTGCGCTCAATCTCAGGTTTGACGGGCTAGAGGATCCCATCGCAACCGAGAATAGGTCTTCTTAGGAGAGACCACCTCCGTCAAAAGAACGAGGAAACTGGAACATCACGGATCCAAGGACCGGCGCAATCCGACATCGGGGTATTCATGTAGATGTACAAAGCGGAACATGTACGACATCGTGCATTAGAATGGGTGAACGTACCAGCCAGCCTCCAGGTCCAATCAGGAGGATGCGCGAGAGGTCGCCCTGGTTAGCTTTTTAGCCTACATGTTGTAATGTAGCATAAGCTAATCGATGAATATGGCAATACTTACTGGTTGTGGAAACAGAGCATGTTCGACAAGAAGCGGGTGGATCCGGTCAGTGATGTTGGCAAGTTCATAAAGTATGAGGCAACTTCCAATTGTATACTCGGACATGCAACAGGTATGCGGAACAGACTGTGGACCCCCTTTATGAAGCCACCTCTCAAAACAATGCCTTCCTGAATGGACCGACCCTAGACCCTTCAAACCCCATAAGCCTCTGCATGCCCGGGCCGTGCCGAGTTCCAGGTCCCTACTCCGCGCCTTGATGCACGAATCGATGAGATCGCCGGACAGCTTCACCTGCCAGACATGGCATGGTCTGCGTGGACCACCTGCGCAACAATGCTATAGGCCACTAGGCCCAGGGGGCGCCTCGTTGTTCCAGAGGTCCTGCAGCTCAATTTCCTCAGGTTCCACCTCTTGGCCTGCGTTGGCTTTGCAAGTCACGAATGGAAGCTGAGAGAATCATCCTCGCTTCTTGTGCCTGTGAAGGCATTCCGGGTCACTGCCAGGCGTCCCGTGAACGTGAGCAGATCCATCACCTGTCTCAAGGAGGAAGAAGCAAGTGAAAAGGTAATTTCCTATGCCAACAAGCCTGCAGCTGAACCATTCCGGCGACGGCGGTCCAGCCCCCCGGGTGCTCTGTGATGGCGGCCTCGATTTTCAGCTTGTCCTCAGTCAGTCTCTTCTTCCCAACAGGCCTACAAGAGAAATACCTGGCAGTTTGTTTGGGATCCTCATCCTAGAAGAGAGTTCGCCTCGGCTTCCTGCCGAGAAGCGTTTGGAACAAGCAGACCCTGGAACAAGCAGACCCGGATCCGGTGTCCTTCCCCCTAACCCAACCCTTCCCCCCCATGCCAAATTTTGTGCCGCCGTTTTTGGAACCCCCTCCCTCCTCTTTCCGCCGTTCCTGTCCTGGGCCGGCCCGACTGCCGAGGCGGAGCGCGCATGTTTACAATTAAGCCAAGCTTCCTCCGGCTCGGAGCACTGGGTGTCCTTCAGGTCCAGCTTTTGCAAGATCTTCAGGATCTCATCCATAAGCTTGGAGCTGCTGCCACGGCACAGCTGACCCTCTGAGCTGTACCTCCGAGATAAAGGCAGCCAGAAGCCGGGAGCCCCGCGAGGGATTCGACCGCCGGAGGAGACATTAAACAAAAAGGATGACAAAGACGTATGGAGGCTAGAACAAGAGAAAAAACTTTAGCAAACGGTATATGGCCAACGAAGTACGTCCAGATGTCTAAGGTACAGCAAGTGATCTGCCAAAGGGCAGGTCCAGCTTCAGGCCCAGGGCGTGGCAGCGGAAGACCTCGAAGACACACCAGATGCGCCTTTGTTCCCCGACACTCGGAAAACGTGAAAGGCAGCAGCCAAAACACACTTGGAAGTCCGGCACGCTCTGGACCCTTCATTCCAAGCACGTGCACAGGAGCGACTCCCCTCCTTCGCTGGCAACAGATCAGTGCTCCGCCAAGCCACTTTAGTGGGGTGCACGCTGCATCAATCCTCGGGAATGCCCGCATCTTCGAACACTACATCCTGTGCACCATCTGCGAAGGAAACGCAACCAAAAACAGCAAGCGCGCGGTACACTGCAATATGGTTCAGTATGAACAATGCAAGAGTTGGAAGTTACAATAGTCTGCTATAGCATTTGAAATCTCTCTTCTTGCATCTTGGAGTCTACTGCTATATGGGGGTTTACGAAAATAGGGAAACTAACATAAAACCCCAAATAACAGGATTCCCTTATAATGAAGTTCCCAAGAAGGTACCCCTGATATCGGAAACCCCCATATAGCCCCCTCTAGTGCCCGCAAGCTGGCAAGCCGAGCCCTGGGCACCATCACAGCCCCGTAGACCGGCTCTTGGTGGAGACGGTGGCCTCTAGAAGGGTGTCCTACGGGATTTATATTGAGGGTCCCCTTTTTGTCGAAAAACCCCCACCTGCGTTTGCGTTTCGTGTTAAGTCAGTCATTCAGAGAAGCGCTACCACAAGAGCCGGGATTTGGGTGCTGCAGACAGTGACATCCCAGGGCCGAGGGCTGCGCATGCAGCCACATACTCCAAAGCAAGGTTGAAGGGCGACTCTCTCCAGTCCGTGCCCAGGTCCTCGGCTCTCCACTTTAAACTCCTACCCTAACTTCGGTAAGTGGAAGTATTATAAGGGAGCGGCCACGCAGTGCTGATTGTTTGAAAACCTCAGATTTACAGTTTTGCGCAACTTGTCCGAGACTGTCTTGAGTCCATGAAGGCGGCAGCCAGGCAATCGCAAGGACAATTCAGCATGGGGGCCGGCACTTTGAAAAAAGACAGCAGACGCTTGCCAAGAGACGTGCAGATGTAGTACACAACCTTGCCTGTTCACGATGTTTCTGGGTACAGGCTTGCAATAGTGACCCGGTCGAGCATTGCTAGTGAAAGCTACTTGGACCTGCTATGTCGCAGAAGTCAGTTGTATAGGTCTGACAGCGGTGCGGAACAAGACAACCACTTCGTATGAGGGCGTCACAAAAGTGAAAGATCGCATCAAGCAATGGGATATAGAGACAAGCACACTCAAAGTTGCTCCGATGACGGAGTACGATGCTCGCAAGGCGAAAACCCGCTCCATGAAGGCTCCCTGACTCACCATATGTTCGGCAGCTAAGATCACGCTGCGTCCGGCACTTCACATATCCCGGGGCTGCTTCGAAAACCCCAAGCAAGCGAGAGCTGATGAGCTTGCCCGACCCAAGTGGAGGCCCGACATGTTGCAAAGGCAGCTATGATGCAGAAGGGAAAGCTCATCTAGGTGAAATCCTCTTGATGTTACTACCCAAGGAGATCGGTCCCTTCCGTCCTGGATCTGCGGGGTAGATCTTGCGGGCGTGCAGCAGCAGCGCCTCCTTGAATTGGAGTGTCTCCTGTCCAAAGCCACAGCTGTGCGCAGGGTTCGGATTCCTATACAAAGCCTTTTTAGTGTCTTGATACGCTGACCATTTCCTGATACAATGTGCTTCCCAGCGCATCCTTATGAAAAGCTGACATTCCGACAGATGGCAGGGGAGGTCCTCGCCCCAAAAATGGGAGACAAAACTCGAGAGGGGACCAAATTCGCCCTGCTCGGTAAGGTCCACGTAGGCGACCTCAAAAAAAACAGTCGAGACATGGAGATATGAATATCTAGAGCTTCGAAGTATAAGTATGAAGCAAACCAATCGTGAGCCCTAGTTCGTCAGGAAGTTAAAAAGCAACCTGAGGTGCTCCAGAAAGAGTTTCCAGGTTGAGAGATTGAGGGTCAAGGTCAAGGTGGAAAGCTACAATTGAGGATGCCTTCCCCTGCGAGTACACCGCGACTGCCCGGTTTAAGGAGCACATGGTCTGGTCTAGTACGCAGGAAACGAGGTCCGAGCCCTGGATGTTTGGGTTTGGGGCCTCAGCTGTAGGGTTTCGGTTTCGGTGTCAGCATCCAAGACGCCCCCTTCCGCAGAACGACGGCGGTCCCGGGCTTCTTCAGGAGCTTCTTCTTGCGCCGGGCGGAGGCCTCTCCCAGCTTGCAACCCTTCAGGAACTCAGGGATGGCAGCTGCGTCCTGCACTCCGGGAATGTAAAGGCCGCACGACGCCGCGAATCTCTTGTTGCATTCGATCTGAGCAGAATCCCCGATCCTTAAAGGCTTAAGGTGACAACAGCGGCTCTGCGCCCCGAGGGCCGAAAACGTTTTGGGTGGTATACAATGCAGAGCAGAACACAATGCAAACGCAGCGTGTATACCCGTATAAACTCTCGGATACGCAGGGCGATAATGCGCACTTCACAATGTAGCGGGTACATATGACCGGAGTCAGAGTTTCGGGGACCTGTCCTTGGTCTTCCGCCCATGCTTCGCACTCGTCTTCCAGTGCCGCTGCCGGCCCTGGGTCGAGCACGCCCAGAATCGGTTGGTAGAGCATACCAGCGTAGTAGGGTGCAGGACTGTCGAATGGTAATCTTGCATCCAAATCTGTGCAATCTTCCCTGAGGCAGGTACGCTTGCGATACTTTACCTCCATCAATTCCAGCGGAGGCGCCTCACCCTCGGCCCAATAGTCTTGACGCTGCTCTCCGCCCTCGCCTGGGCCAAACCAAAGCCCTCTACCGTAAAGAGGTGAAGCATTGTGTTCGATGCTGTTCTATATGGCGCCTACTGTATGCCCCCGATGTAGGATACCGTACGTGCTATAGTGTAGACCATATGGTACTGTACTTCCATAGAAGTATCATATAGGGTATGCTAAATGCCATCTCATAGATTGGAAAGTATTCCGTGTGCTCCAGGCTCACGGGCCAGAGCAAGCAGCACGCCGAGAGCATGGCACAGGATGCCTTCAATTGCGAAGCCAGCCTGAGCTCCAGGATAAAGGAATGTCTGATCGATGATCGGCTGTGCTATTCATCTTTCACTATCTGACAGAGTTCTGGTTCAATGTACTATCAGCAACATGTCTAGCGCCATACAACATGTATACTGTACCACTGTTGGTTTGATTCAAGTGATGTTGATCGATGGCCAATGACTAAATGCACAAATTCGATAACTGCATGATCTTGCGACATAATATATTACATTGCATACCATGGTAGAAACTGTGGATTTCGTCCTAGACGGATCTGCGTAAGCAACGTTCGAGAGGCAGCAGGGCCCACAGGACTTTGTTTCCTAGTTTCAAGGAGTCGCAGCTGTTTCGAGTCGCTTGGCCGGTACAGTATAGCCTCCGGCTCATGGTACAGCATGCCCGCTCGGTTTCACACCGACGACTAACAGTGACAGACCCGCGCTCGGGACTTTTTCGCTCGCAGGGAGGCTCGAGTGTTTGAAAGCCCGCTCCCATGCGAAACAGGTACCATGTAACTTGCTGCAGCTTACCCGGTCGGAGTTATAGAAGCGATTGGATACAATGCTCTCTAAACAGCTCTGCTTCACACCTCTGTATCTTAACAAGCGTACTATAGACGATCAGCACGTTGCCAACAGAATTCGGCATATCACTCTTGCATGAGGCATGAACATGATCTCCCCACAACGGCCGCCAGTGATTGCACCCGAATTGAGACTGACAGGTAATGCACAAGTCGTCGCAATCCAAACCAGCCAGAAGTAATGGCGGAATGCTGGTAGCGCCCCGTCTGCAAGGAAGACTTGTATTCCATACCACACCGTACTATTCCAAACCACTCGAACAGACTATGCTCTAGCAAAGTCGCTTACAAATGAGTCTACTCTGATGCGCTAGACTTTACAATGCTATTGCGCAGTAGTGGTTGTGCAAAGCTGCAACATCGATGTTTGCCAGTCGAACGCCCGGCCGGAACTGCAGAGTGCCGTCCTCGAAAAGCGGCCCGCCAGGCTCGTCCTTCTTGCCCGTGAGAGGACTTTGTACAGCATAATGCAGGTTAGGGAAGCTAATGCTGCATATCACAAGCACAGCATATTGTACTGAACATTGGTGCGATGTAATACACCAAGCACACCACAGAGGTTTGTCCTTCTCGCTGAGGGACATGGCAATCTTGGCCGCGTCCTCCTCGGAGAGCACCAGAATCTCCTCTTGGCCTCAAGTTCTCAGGGTTATTGGGGTTCAGGGTTTAGGGCTACTCAGCACAGCACAATTTGTAACCTCCCAGCACCTGCCACCCAACCCAACCTTCAGCCAAGGAGCAAGTGGTCCACGCCTGGCGGCCACTTGCAGGACACTTCCAAAGAGGAGTCATGTGCTTCACAATCCATCCTCAAGCTGGGGCCCGGGCAATGATGCGCTGACATAAGTCATACATGTTGCGCCGGCCGCTGCCTCGGCAAGTATCCTCCTCCAGCCACTCCCTGTTGTCCTGTGTGGCTACATACGCCCTAAACCCTAAAAGCCGAAACCCGAAACCCTACACCCTAAACCCTCAACCCTAAACCCTAAACCGTGGAACTGGGATCAACCACGGAACTGCAAGGCTCCTCAACGAGGTCGTCGACGTCTTGCATACGAATGCCCTTGGGGGCCTCCATGCCGGTCAAATGCTTCTGAGCTGCAACAGAGCACACTTCTCCCAGTTGGGATGTAGGAAGAACACACACGCGGCCCCAAACTTACACGGGAAAAGTCCCCCTTCTCACTTGAAACCTCCACAACAATCTGCACAGAATGTCAATGAATACACGTCAGTACAATTACGGCAGGTACTGCAGAATACCTCCAAGTAAGCGTTTACAGTACAAGTACAGCGTAGGATTTTGCGAGACACCGACATTTGTTCAAGCGCCTTCGCCCGTGCCGCTTGCACCTGGTGCAGCAGAGCGGATCTTCCAGGGCGCTCCAAAAGGCGAAGCCCTAAGCCCTATAGAACCTGACGCCCTGAAAACTCTAATCTTCAGAGTGCCCTCACCCTTACAACCGAAGACAGTGAGTAGAGTTTTTGTTTTGAACATGGCTCTTCGGGGTTGTATTTGTATTTGTGTATGCCTGGGCCGACATGGCAGATGCCTTGCAGAAGCTGAGCGCCGGCCAAAAGTGCAAAGTATGATAGATGACATACCAGAGGAAAAAATACGGACAATCCAAACACTAGAGGAAACCGTGAAATATGGCGTCTGCTGCTTTAAATGGGACGATCAACGCACGATGCCAAACGGTACAGTGCCAAACGGTACAGCTGTCCTTGACGATACCCTACCCTCTCTGAGCCCTAAGCCCTGGCAAATCTTAGAGTTAAGGATGTACGGGTGATTACAAAGCTATGCTCCCTAGCCTCGGAAACACGTGGCCTGCAGCCGTCTGAGCTAGACCATGTACCCTTTGCTCAGCAGCATCTGGAAATCAGCACGCACTTAGTATACTGGAAAATACTATGCCATCTTGTGTCTACTCCACGGTAAGGCCTGTACGCTACAATTTCTGCGTACATGAAATGTAGAAGAATCTGGCATCCGGCATACCATCTACACCAAAGCTCCTTCGATACTGTTCTGCTGATGCTCCGCCTCGAGCATGGCGCGGTTTTCTTTGAGGCTGCACAGGCGCTCCTCTGCCTGAAGCATGCTCTTAGAACTAGGGATTCGCGCTTAGGCTATCGACTATTTTGGGTTAGGTTCTTGGGGGTTTAGGATGAAGAGGCAACATGTTTCTTCATGACATTGCCTGACAAACTCCCCGGGCCATTGCATGCGCCTGGCGAAGCACGTGGATCCGCCCAGTTTGGTCGGCACTGCCAGCCTGCAGCACTTGTAAATCCTATAAACTCCCAACCACTACACCCTGGACCAGACTGAGACCGGGTTGAGCGCGATTCCAAGCACAGAAATTCCTGCCCTGGGTCAATACAAATAACTATATATATATATATCTATCTATCTATCTATCTATCTATCTATCTATCTATCTATCTATCTATCTATCTATCTATCTATGTGTGTGTGTGTGCGATGTGCCAGGGTCTCTGGTGAGCTTTGTTCAGGCCTATCTGAGTACTATATACACCACTATCACAGCTGCACCAGAAAAATGGCTACTACTGACTACTGCTATCGCTTACTGGTGTGTTGCTGTTGCCATTATTCATGGTTGCACCGTTACACTATTACACCCACTTCCCCCGCCTTCGATGACTCCGTGAGCTCTTGGAGCTCACGGGAGCAGACCGCAGAGAGGACATCAATGGCACCCTGCAGGCTGAAACATGCAGGGTTTTGGGTTCAGGTCTTGGGCTTTGGGGTTTGGAGTTTGGGTTTATGGTAATGTCGCAGTGATGATACGGAGCAAGGGTGATGGCTGAGGCCCTGCCTGCATCTTCATATCAAGCTGCTGAACCTGCCCAACAAGCCGTCTTGTGGTGAGCCCAGTGGCTCTTGCACGTCACCATAGCTTATAAAGTGCTTTCCCCTGAGTACGGCACTGTCTCAATCTTAGGCCACACTGCAAAAGAGGAGAACACAAGTAAGCGCCCATAACTCGGACTTGCATCTCGCAGCACGACTCTCCCAGCAACCTCGAACCAACAAGCAGCCATGGCCCGACTGAATGATAACCTGTACATCTAAACCAGCAAGACTAGCATAGAACAAACATAAGGCAAGACAAGGCGGGGCCTCTTCCGTTCCTAATCATAGAGTCCCGTCTAAACATAAATTGCCTAGTGCTCGATCTATCCACTGTTGACAGTATGTACTCAGTACACTACAGTATGCATGGATGGCCTCTGTCGCAGCATCAGCAAGAACTCAGCGGGATCGTGTCTGCTGTAAGCTTCGGAAATCTTCAGAACTTAAAACCTCTAGGCTCTGCACATCCTTCTCCATGCCAACCCTTCAGCCCCAAAACCGAAAGCCTAACCACTCTGGTCCTGTGGGCCTCCGTACGCTGATGGAAAGCCTCTCGAACCATCTGGGCCATTCGGCCTAAAGCAGCTCGGGGCCATGCTACTACAAGTAATTGCCATGACTGACTACTATGAAGCATACTTCATAGCTTGCTACATTACCGTACTGTTCTTGCAGCTGTTGCTCTATTATGCTCTGTTGATTCATACTCCCTCACCTCGTCCCCTCGTCCCCCTTGAAGATTCATGGGAAGTTGGCCTGTGCTGCAGCCGAGGGTGTTCGCAACCCCTCGAAGTAGCCATACGTACCCTTCCCAAATTCCTCCCTTAGTTTCAGAAGCCTTGGGGTCTGTGCGTGCTTGGGTTTAGGATTCCGGTTTTGGGGCTTGGGGGTTTTGGGAGATTAGGGTTCGGATAAGTTTGGAAGTCCTCCTCCTTAGGAGTCCTCCACCACAGAACGCCCATTTAGAGTTCAGGGGTTTATGAGGTCATCTACATCCCACACCGCGGCCGAACCGGACGCTGCAAGGGCGCATGGTTTACATCAAGAGGCGTATAAAGAATTTAGAGGCATTGGAAGGCCTGCGCTGCGCTTGAAGGCTTAGAGCTGCTAGGGTTGAGAATTTAGGGAAGGGGAGGCTTTAGGATGGCAAATAGGTCTGCTTGAAGGTCGATGGAAAGTTGCAAGTAAGTGGGCTCTGAAATCCCTCAAAAGGATGATGCACAGCTCCCATAATACTTACGTGTACCGACATCCTCAAGAACTTCCCAGTGAGCGCCTAGAAGGCTCTGCCGGCGTGTGCCCGCTGTGGTCTGGTTTTGCGGCTCATCATTGGACCTGACCATCAAGACTGTGGGTTTGCAAGTTCTCTATATCCTCTACTACACGACGCTCCAAGAAGAGTATACAATTATATGCGCACATGCCACAGATCACAAGTGCGTGCTTGCACGCGTGCGTGATCAAGCCCAAAAAATAGCCCTGAGCATCAAGCCTCAAAGCCCAAAGCCCAAAGCTCCTGCATACAACATGAAATTAGCTGAGGCTTCAACGGAAAGCTCTGCAATCCAGCTTCGGGATGGCATGGGCTCACCTCCATGCAACGCTCAACCAAAAACGGCGCCGACATGATAGTGTATTTCGACATAAGGAAACACTTCGTGAGCGCAATATATAGACAGGATACAAGAAAACATGGCAGAACTTACACCACTCACTCCCCCTGCCGCCTCCACATCAGCGTCATTGGGAACTCCAGGCAGGCTGACCTCTCAGAGTTTAGGGCTTGTGGGCTTAGGGAACTACACGGAAGACCTGGCCAAACCTTGACGCAAACTATGGACCTTTCACCACAAGAGCCCTGGCAGCATAGCACCTGCAAACAAGCAGGCTCCATCGCTGCCTGAAGACCTCGGGTCGAGATGCGGCTGAATAGTGGCAGGTCTTTTGCCCAGGTAAACACTGAAGCCTGCACCCTGAACCCTCAACCTTTCATCCTACGCCCACGGACAGGCTAGTCAAAACCCAAGCAGAAGATGCGCTTCACAACGATAAGACTACGAGTTTGTCACCCCATTCGTCCCGGGTTGTTGCTTGATGTGTTCGATACTGCAATGTATATCGTGTCCAGCCTGTGGGGCCTCGGCTAGTGCGGTGCTCCTTCTGTTTGCTCGTGGTGTGTGGGCGTGTGCGTGCGGGACGACCCTGCAATTTTGGGCCACTGATTCATAAGCTACTCTATCTACGCCTATTCTCCGTCGGCTTGATTCCCCTGCTTAGTACCCTGCATGCGGGATGAACTGGGGAAGAGCTGTGGATCTGAGAAGTTGGCTATCTTGCGCAGTGTTCAACCTCACTCAACCAGGTTGTAGCTTGCTTCAAGGCTGTTCTTGCTCTCTGGCCAAACAAGTAAGGGGGTAACGCAATTCACGACACTATAGCTTTCTACGATGCCTCCAGAACCTCTCCCCCAAATTCCCACAGCTGACCTTATGGAGGGGCCGGGAATCAAGCACCGAGCTGAAGCACGCTATCTCTATAGAGTACTTGGCCCGCCCCCACACCCCATGCCCCACAGCCATGAACCCAAAACCCTCAATCCACTACACTCCTCGTGCAGTCCATGCCACCGGGCCGCTGGCGCTCCAGCCGATGGGGACAGACAAGGTAAAGCCAAAATGGCTGCCAGCGGAAGGGCTCAAGGGACCAGACTTGGAACTGGCTGGTCCTGTGTACGGCGCTTGGATGACTATGGTAGAGTGTTTATGGTTCAGGTGGTTAAACGGCTTTGAAGGTTTAGTGCGTGCTCGTGACCAAGCTGCTTGGAGACAAACTGGAAAGGGCCGACACCAACAAACCGAAGGTCACCTGATGTGCGCACTTGCGCAGTCAAGGTCTTACACCGAACAGGAGGAACAGGAACCCGAGAGACCTCATAGACGAAGCCTAGGCAAACAGGAGCCGTTTCTGCTATGGGACTCATTGCTATTCTGAAGAAAACATGCGAGAGACTTCTATTCAAATATCAAATCATCTTTGAGCAGAAGCAACCATCCACAACAAGTGACTATGAATCCGAGATCGGCAGGCATGCCATCAAAAAGGGTTGCCAACAAAACAGTGGACCTATTTTGGGGTTTCTACAAAACGGACTCTTCGACATGCACCATCCCGGTGAGGGGTGCCTTCCGCTAACCGCCCCAGCCTAGGATAGAATTTAACAGACAGTGTATATAAAGCCGTGTAGGCGAAGTGGAAGTGGTGGTGGTGGTGGTGGTGGTGGTGGTGGTGGTGGTGGTGGTGGTGGTGGTGGTGGTGGTGGTGGTGGTGGTGGTGGTGGTGGTGGTGGTGGTGGTGTAGTCGGGCGAGCGTTTCTTTCCGAAGAACCCTTCGCTGAAGCTTTAAAGAAAATACTGACATACAGCATATATACATATAATGCGCATTTCCAACCTGGCCTTGAACCCTCTGCGGGGATGGTCCGTGTCGAAGCGCTCTCGCTGTGCGCTGTTGCGCATTCTCAACCTGGCCACCGGGATCGCGTGTCGAAGCACTCCCGCTGTGCGTTTTCGCGCAACCTCTCTTCTTCCTCTCCCGCTTCTCTTCCTCTCCCCTTCTCTTCCTCTCCTCTTCTCTTCCTCTCCTCTGCCTCTCCTCTTCCTCTCCTCTCCCTCTCCTCTTCCTCTCCTCTTCCTCTCCTTTGTCTCTTCCTCTCCTGTTCTTCTCCTCTTCCTCTCCTCTTCTTCTCCTCTTCCTCTCCTCTCCTGGTAGCTGGAAAGTCGACTTTTGTAGCACAAACGTACTACGCCGCGGACCCCCGGAGCGTGGGTGGCTGGAATAGTTGCCCTGGTAACCCTGCTTTTTTCCACCCTCCGGTCGACATGAAGCGATGTATTTTCACACTTTGTAAGGGTCTTGTTGCAGGACCGGGCTAACCGTTCAGCCCCTGCCTTCGGCAGAGAGGCTCTCGGATCTGAGTGCAAGGCCTAAGACTTCTATTAGGGTTTAGGGTTTAGGGTTTAGGGTTTAGGGTTTAGGGTTTAGGGTTTAGGGTCATTTGTCCATCTCCCAAGTCACCTTCTCGTCTGATTGGACAGCGGAGGCGGCCGCTTTGAGCGCAAAGCAGCACCAGAAGCAAGTGCCACAAGCAGCCAGGCAGAAAACGATCACGATGATCCTCGAATCTTTCACTGGAGTCATGGGGCACCCCCGCTGCAGACTTTACTACAAGACCCTGCGCCCCTGAGCCCTAAACCCTAAACCCTAAACCCCAAACCCTGAACCCTAAACCCTAAAGCTCCAAGGCAGCAAAGGGACACCAGCGACCTTTCCTTGGCTCAGGTTATGAAGTGTGAAGATGCATGGGGTATGTGGTCAGAAGCGCCATCCTGTTTTGCTGAGTCTATACTCCCCTTAGAAGCTTAGCAGAATAGTATTTCTAATACCCTCTTGGGCTTTATACAAGCAAAAATAAATAAATAAAATCCCAAGGGGGGTGTAGGAGTGCTTACTTGAAGCTACTCAAGTGCAGCTTGACGGCGTGTGGAGCTTGGCCAAGATCAAAAGTTGAGTATGTCAGCTGTGAGGCGACAACGAAAGGGTCCTGGCAATAGGCCGCCACTCTTTCTCACCCTCCCCCCTCCCTCTCTGCCTTTTGCGTTAGCAGAACGAGGCAGTGCCTGGCTGTGCCGAAATGTGAGCTCCGTTTCACCCAGAATTTCCAGCATTGCAGATTCTGACCTCGACTAGCAGCTAGCAGGGTTTCGGAAGGGTTAGCCTGCCCAGCAGACGCTTCAGCAGCTGCAATGCAAAATCCTCACAAATGCGAAGAATGTAGCTATACTAGCATTGGCCCCCAAACGCTCATGAGGCCAGCCAGCATCACACAAGGTCCCCAGCAATACCATCCCGTTCCATCCCGTTCCCAAGCTGACAAAGGATCAGGAGGAAACTGGACGAGGACTGGCGATTTCCCGAACCCCCGACAGCACTTATCTGGTCTTTAGCAGAAACCTAGAACCCTACAGTAAACTGTTTGGGGAATGAAGCAGGTAAGCAGCGTCGGCCACGCATCCAAAGAAGCGCCAGTCATGTGCTGGATGAATTTCTGACCTAGCTTGCTCAACACAACTTCAACACGGACTTGCCATGCAGCCTGCAACATATTCGTCTGTCGTCTTTGCCAACAGATTGGCAACCCTCCAGCTGAGAACCACGCCAGAGTCGTCCACGCCCACTGTGCACCGAAAGGGGTAGTCCGAAGTCATGGGATTCACAGACTCGTGAGGTTGCGGCCATTGCCTGGAACCAGACATCGTGCAACAAGCATGCGTGGGAATGGCAACTCATTCCTGAAGCACGCTGTGCGGCACGTAGAGGCAGAACATGGAGCATGCAAGGCAATGCATGCAGTTGAGGCACATGTTGGCAAAGTCAAAGGTCTTCTCGGCCTCCAGGCTTGGCTGCATCACCCAGCATGGCCTGCAGGCTTGAAAGCAGTCTTGCAGCTCCATTGCTTAGCCCGTCTTGATGTTATCGCTTCTCGTGCCCGCAGTCTCATGCTTCTAAGGGGCGCCATCTCATGGGTTGCGATGGCAAGACGATGCTGCGCTTTGCATTGCATAACCTCGTCATCCATTGGCCGTCCTGCAAGCACCACTGCGTCGTCAGAAACATTGGCCGAGCCAGCGACAACCCTAAACCCTAAGCCCTTAACCCTAAACCCTATGTAAACCAAAACACCCTAAACCCTAAACCGAAACCTTGCAGGTCATCGCAGTTTCGCTGTCGATTGCGACGCGGGCAATCGAAATCCTGAAGCGGCAGCTTGTGACATCAGGACTAGCATGAAAAGCAGCCAGAAACAAGAGAGCTCCTGAAAGTTGGGGACCATCAGTTTGTGAATACTGGCACCCCTCCCCCCACATGACTTACTGTTCGTTAGCAGGGAATGAGGGAACCAGGGCCCTATACATACCCTTTAACGGATTGTCTAGGGTACCTCATTCCTCCATTCCCAACGACCCAACAGTAAGATGAAACATTTTAGGGTTTAGGGTTTAGGGTTTAGGGTTTAGGGTTTAGGGTTTAGGGTTTAGGGTTTAGGGTTTAGGGTTTAGGGTTTAGGGTTTAGGGTTTAGGGTCTGCAGCTTTCCGCATGCTTCAGCAGCCCGAGAGCTGGCAGGTGAGAACCCCTGGCCCCAAAGGTCACCAGGCGAGTCAAGCTCCTTAGTTGGGATGTCCTCCCTTATGCTAACAGCTCCTTAACACGGATGCTAGTAGGGGATACTAGAATCCCTATTAAGGAGCTGTTGGTAAAAGGGAACATGTTCAGCTCACTCGGGTGAAGGAGGTGAAGGGCTGCAAGCTGTGAGGCCCACTGGTCGACCACGAGCTTTTGTTGACATAAACTAGGGGTTGGGGGTTTTAGGGTTTAGGGTTTTAGGGTTTAGGGTTTTTGAGTTTTAGGGTTTTAGGGTTTTAGGGTTTTAGGGTTTTAGGGTTTTAGGGTTTTAGGGTTTTAGGGATGTGATCGGTAAGGGGGGTTTGCCCATGCCGATGCGCTGGGAAAAGCTCTTCATGGCCCTGCCCAATGCAACCCCCGACAGGCTGCTGCAAAGATGTGATGCCAACACCGCTTTTGGTGCGAGCGGAGGGCTCCGCAGTTCGCATGTGTAGCTGTCACACCCCAGGCCGCCGGCCGCATACAAAAAAACCCAAGACCCAAAACCTAAAGTCCCCAGCCCAAAAACCTCTAAATCTTCAACCCAAAAACCGCAAAACCCTGAACGCCCCTAACCCTAGACCTTGAATTCCAACAGGCCCCCAGAACCCCTGAACCCAAAGCAGATGATGTTGCTCAACTGTCTGGAAAACAGACGGTTTGTAGGCAACTTGGACGTGGTGGAGCACTGCAGAGGGGTGGGTGCTGAGAATTTCCGGATTTTGGACCGGAAGCCATCGAATTTTTCAGACATCTTCGCCGAAGTCGCCAGGAAATACCCGCGCCAACTTGAAGCTGAGGATCAAAACGTGTCGACACAAACTCAAGAAAGGAATGAGTGTTTGCCACAGAGCAAAACAAAAACAATTCAGTCAGCATATAAAGGAGTTCTGCCGAGCCACAAAAACATCACGCATTACGTCGCGTTCGCGTCAACCACGAACCAATGCGGGGTATTGCGCGGTAGTGATATCAGGCGACGCAGGAACAGTTGATAGGTTGGGTTGGCAAAGGTGATTTGTTGCATGCGAAAATGATTCCTGTGCAACTATTGCTTACCTAAAGCCAATACAAATCTGAAGCCAAACCGCTCAATCCTCAAGCCCCTGAAGCCCCTGAACCTTGTAGAAGCCTACAAGGCCTCGAAAACCAAACCTTTCATGCATTCAAATACCACACCTGAACCAGCATTCTGAGTCCACAACCGCATGCAACATCACGAACATAACTGCTCATGCACTCGTTTCTTGCCACTCGTCTCGTGGCACGGGGGTGCTGAGCAATGCCCGCAACCCCTGGCCTTTCTTGCTTGGTGCGTGTTTTCCGGGAGGCATGAGTGGACATTGGAAGGGTCCAGGATTCAGAAGACCCGGCACCAGCATCATGAATGAGCATCAGCGCGATCCGTTCCTCCCGCGGCCTCGTTTTGCAGTGGCCCTGCCCTTAGGAGTTGGTAACGGAACAACGCTAAACTTCTGCGCGTGGTCCTGAACTACGCAGGATCAGCCAGAGCGGCGTGGGGGGGCGCACAGTGCGGATTTGAACCCAACAAAAAAGGCTGTAGGCAGTTTGGGGAGGCAGCCTACATTCGGCTTTGTGGCCGGGCTCGTGTGGGGGGCAGCAGCGACTTCCTCTCAAGCTTTTGGTGCCCTATCACGATCTCTCCTGCCTAGAGGTAAAATCAGGAGTAAGATGCAGCTTCAGCGTTCTTTTTGTGTGCCCTCAGAACGAAGCTAGCAAAAGCTGAGGTCGTCACGGCTGCCATGAGGCCATGCCGAATGCCCAATGCCAAGCGATGCACGATGTTTGCTCTAAAAGCACCCGAAAAACCCTGCGGTCAGCCGCTTGTCCCACCCTCCTGTGGCCATGTCAGGGTTTTAGGTAGTTTCACAAATTTTGTTATTGATCAAACCCATCGGCAACAAGTCTTCCAAACCATAAATGGAAACATGAAGTGCTTGGGTGGCAAAGAGGCTTGTGGCGTAGCTTGAACGAACAGGCTACTTTGAGACTGTATTGACTCAGATTAGCATGCTCTTCACCGTTTACAACCAAGGCTCTGCTCCCATGCCGCACTTGCTGCTGACAAAATCAGAATCAACCATGTCCCAAACACGCTCAGTGAGGATCTGCACCACAGCCTCGTCACAACAAAATCCAACAAAATCAACGGCGGCGGCAAGCACTTCGTCCACTTGCCACTCAACCAGTCTAGGAAAAACGATGGCATGCCCACCTGCCCGATGGTTCGGCTGAATGCCCTACCAGGCTCTTTGCCGACGAGCTCTATCGTATACAAGGACTCCAACACCTGACAAGAGCAGTGTGTGCCAGGCACCGTTCCAGCAACAACATACACGAAATGGCTGATGAATCCTTGACAGTGTCCAGCCGCTGCGGGCGAGGAGCCGGCGAAGGTATCAGCTCCGACACATTGCAACGAACCGTTTTCACCTCGTAGTCGCTGCACATGCCCCCAGATCTTTCTGACCTGAGTCTCGGGTCCCACCATCCCACCCCTGAATCCGCTGATTCACATGCAACGTCGGCTGAGGGTATCTGATCCAACTTAGGCACACATTCTGGTCATAGACGTTGGGCACAGACGAGATTGTGCATGGAACTTCGGGGCCTGCTGCCCCCAAGCGGGCAGAAAACAAGAAGTTGTCTAATTCCTCGGTCACGGGTCAGGAACCATTGAAACATGACTCATATGACCTTCCTGCTTGCACAGGCTCGTTTGCAGTGGTCTTCCAAGACTGGACAGCCGCGCAGTAGGTCTCAAAGCGGGCACGTCGGCCGTCGCCTGAACCCCACATGTTCTCTGCTTCGAAAGAATGTTGGGGAAGCTTGGAAAGAAGAAACAGCCTTTGGCCTTACTTTTTTTGGGCCACGGGCCTGTTGCATCGTGGTTGTATGCAATCAAGTTCTCTGTGGCATGGTAGTAAAGGAAGCCGGAGATGCCCCCTGCGCCCAAGCCTTGCATGCTTCTCGTTTCAACAGCTTAGAGCCATGACTTCATGTCTCCACCTGACACATCCAAGTTGCAGAGCACGGTGTAGACGCCCACAATGCAATGCTTCTTGCGCATCACTGGAGCAGCCCTTCCGACCAGTTGAGCCGAAAGCCATGAACGCATGAAGCTGCTGCTTGGAAAACGTCAGAGCTTGTTTTTGTTCACGATGATGCGGTGTGTTCTGTAGCCGCGCTGACTACTCAAGTGCCAGCGCAGATAGGGGGTCCATTGAGATCGCAGATTCGCAGAATGCACGGTGACCGACCCCAAATGCAAACTGAATAAGTGCACGACATGCTTGAATTTAATGAACGACGTTTTCCCCGAGGCTCTTTCTATGTTTGAGTATCGCGGGTAATAATATTAATCAAGAGAGTGAATGAACTTGATTACAAGCGAAATAAGATGCAGCGCGTGAAAATAATAATCAACGAACAAAACCATTCTCAGTTTTTGGTGCAGAAAAAAAGCTCGAGAACACTTGAAGATGCAACGCGTTTTTGAAAAATTGCTTGGTGGAAACTGCAGCTTGGAAAAGCTCACTGCTTCGAAACAAGTGTCTTTAAAAGCCTCTGACAGTGCCGTTTGGACAGAATTCAACTGCAGGACGAGACGAGTTCAACTGTACTGCTGATACGACAATTTTGCGCGCGACGCCCGAACCGAACCGTTTTGGAGAAGGCAAGTGTCTTGCCACAATGTGAATAAGTGCGGGCGAAGCGAGCGAAACACCGGAGTACATCTGACATGTGGTTGTTGTCAGGTGTTGTTTTTGATGGTTTTTTGGACATCCTGTGCGAGTTTGACATCTCCTCTTTTTTTGGAAGAAGTTCAGCTTTTTTTTGCCAGCCTTGCCCGATAAAGTGGCCAACTTGTTTCTTTATGCAGCGTGGGTGTGTGTGTGTGTTGTGGTTTTGGCTGTTTGTAAGTGTGTGTATGTGTGTGTGTGGTGACTGGAGTGTGGGTGTGTTGTGTCTGTGTGTGTGCAATCGTTGATGCAAAGTGGTTTGATGGGTGGATGTGTGTTTGTGCTTGTGGGTTCTGCTGTTCAAGTGTGGCAAGGAAGTGTGTCAATGTGTGAGTGAAAAGGGTGTGGGTTGGAGACCCAAAAAAAAGTTGCAACAAAATCAATCAAAAAGGTAGAGAAGCTGAAGTGACCTCGACAGTAATGCTGTGAGTTCTGTGAAGAGCGTGGAGATGTAGATGTTTTCTTTTTGCTAAAAATGATTTACGCTGTGGAGGGATATGAATATCCAAATCCACATTCCTTTCCACGCACATGCGTAGAATGATTTTTTACAGCAACCTTTAGCTCAAATTCTCACCCTCCCGCTCGGCCAACTGTCTTTCTTCACCTCGCGTGCTTGAGCAGTACGCAGTGTGAAACATGCACGTAGTGGGCAACAAGGCAAGATTTGTTACACACCCATCGAGTTTTGTGGTCTTTTTTAACAACTCACCCCGTACTCTTGTCAGATTTCCTTTTCACAGTCCTTTTCGACTCGTATATAAGTGTACTGACATCTCATTTTGTGCTCCCCAGCACCATTTTGGTCTTCGTCATAGAGTCATAGGAGTGATTGTCGGCTCTTTTTGCCTTCTTTCACGTCTTGCTGCAGATTGCAAACGTGCTTTCATCATCACTAGGTCATCTTTTCTCTCACGGCGTCCTGGCCTCTCGAGCATTGAGGGGCATTGATCATCCTTTTCACTTCTCGCACACCATGGGAACTTCTTAGCTTCTTCTTTTTCGTCCTTCTTGATTTTTTTCTCCTTGTCTCATGCAACTCAGCCTGATTGGCTAGTACTTCGTCGTTCCTTCGCCTTTGACTCAATTCTCCTGGCTGCCACCGCCTTTTCCTTCTTCTTCGTGTTCTTTTCCTTCGTCTTTGCCTTAGCTTCCAGAATCGAAGGTTCCGACTTCTACCTCTTCTGCTGGCTCCTCTGGCTTTTTGCTTTCCATGACCTTTGCAGGTGGCGTTTTCGGAACTCGTGCTCCTCTCCTTGCTTCAAGTGTCAGTTCCTCGGCATATCAGTACCCAACGCCATCGGCTTTGCACAGTGCGATTGCTTGGCAGGAATGCAATATCAGTGACTTGCTGCTCCGGACTGTCCGTGCTCCAAGGCATGCCTCCATCACCAAAACTGTAGAAAGCAGTTATTCCCGAATGTGGAACGCGTAGCCACTCGGAGCGGTGTAGACAGCCCGGCGCCTGTCACGAACTGACATAAACGACAAAAGGTCATGCAGAGATAGAACGCACTGCACTTCCTGACGATGTCGCTGCCAGGCTGCCAAACAACTTCCAGCATCAGCACCATGAGCAAGCAGAGACATAGCCCAACCGAATCCCAATGATCAATGAGATCCAAACGCATGTTTTGCAACATAGCACGTGCGGCAACACGTCAGTGGACATGGTGACAACCATAAGGAAAAACTGATCGAAGACTGAGAGTTTGCTGAGGCTCGCAAGCAAAAACGGCGCATTTACGCAAAGAAATGTTCAAACTGTCAACGGAAGTTGAAGGCACAGTTTGGGCACACAGACACCACTTGGTCACTTGGTATTTATTTTGAAACGGGCGCCTCTTTGCTACATCAGCAGCAGTGGAGTTCTTGTGAAACTTGCAACAAGCACAGCAACAAAGAAAGAAGAACGGTCGCATACTGATAGTGAAACACCCTCTCAGCAAAACCCCTCCCTCAAAGGCAGAAGGGCTACACCACTAAAATTGCCGTTCCAGAGACTGGCTATGCTATCTTGGCAGCATTTTCGGATAATTGCATTTCCATGGAAGCAGGTTGCGCCTGAATGATTGAACGAAACAAGTGAGCCGACCTGGACAAGTTGGCAGTTCACCGCACTCTTTGAGATCTTCCCACACAGTAAAACCGGCACGTGAAGAAAGGGAAATGAGTGTCATGCGTCCCACACCCGGTCAGTATTCATAAAGCGTGAACAATGTGAACGCAAAGAATCGAATAATAAGTGAACGAAGTGAACCCCAAAAAACCCAATAAATGCACTATAAGCGTGCTGTGCGCATGAATTAGTGCATTTGTTGGAGCTTTTGGTATTGTCTTCGTGTTCTCCTTAACTCCCTTTTCCCCTGTTATCTTCTTTCTTTCGCCAATTCACAGATCACGCGTTCATTTCATTCACTTGTATCTGTTGAGATTAGTTGAAAGAAGATAATAGTGTTTAAGAAGCGCATAAAAGAGAATACAAAGAGCGCCCCGTCAAAACTCCTGCTGGGGTATCTATTGTTTCTTGCTTGATGAAGGACCCCCATTGCATTTTTAACCCCAGTCGTGTTGGCAATTTCTTCAGCGTCTTTTTTGCGCTTGTATGTCGCCAGGAAGGTGGAAAGCGGGCAAGTTCGCTTCTAGAAGGTTGCTGCCACCGCATCGGACAGAAATTGTAAATCGGTCATCCATCGCAAGATCACAAGAGCACAAGAAAGCTTCCAGCAGGAAGGATTGGCCGAACGTGCCCATGGTGGTCAGCCAGTGGGGAAGCCAGTGGGGACGTCAGGCAAGCGAGCTGAAAATGGCCAAGCAAACATGGTTGCAGCAACCGTCGCAGTAGTTCTGAGAAGAAGAAGTAGTAGTGTAGTGGCAGTACTTGTAGTAGTAGGAGAAATAGTGGTAGTAGTGGTAGTACTAGCAGTAGTAGTGGTAGTAGCAGTAGTAGTGGTCGTAGTAGTAGTGGTAGTAGTAGTAGTAGTAGTAGTAGTAGTAGTAGTAGTAGTAGTAGTGGTAGTAGTAGTAGTAGTAGCAGTAGTAGTAGTAGCAGTAGAAGTAGTAGTAGTAGTAGTAGTAGTCGTAGTATTAGTAGTAGTAGTCGTAGTCGTAGTGGTAGCAGTAGCAGTGGCAGTAGCAGTAGCCGTAGCAGTAGCAGTAGCAGTAGCAGTGGGGGGGGGAGGGGGGGATAAGAACTTCATTCATATTGCGTCCATGCACAGACGACTGGTATTTAAAGTGTACAACATACTGCACAAGGATGTGGAACAAGCAAATTCATCACAAGCGGCCAGTCTTTCGCGACCACATCCAAAACACTGGTATTTCCTGCGTTTTATGCCCAAAACACTGGTATCTATATCGTTTTCGCCTCTTGTGTGCAACATACTGCACAAGGATGTGGAACGGAAAAATTTGTTACTAGCGTTCATGCTTTTCGCGACCATGCCCAAAACACTGCTATTTACAGCGTTCTGTGCCCCAAACACTCGTACTTACAGCGTTGCACAAGGATATGGAACAAGAAAACCCCAAGCGTTGAATCCTAAACACATCAAAAATCATGACCCCGAAAGTAGTTTGGCCGTGCATTTGCGATGTGTCTTAAAGAAGGGAAAAGCACGAAACACCGAGAGGGTGCTCACTTTTCGATTAGGGCAACAAACCTGGAGTAGGGATGCCCCCAGATCGTCGTCGCATTCGCTCCCAAATTCGTTTCGTCGGCTGATGCTTAAAGTCTTGCCGCCGAGGACAAGATTCGGAGATAACTGGATGCAAATCAGGAAAGGTCTCTGGTCAGCAGCACGCGACCCTGCCCTGGCGCTCCATGTTGTTGACCCGCCTTTTTTTTTGGACTGGCGCCTCTTTACTACATCAGCAGCACAGTAGGCCGTTCTTGTGGGTCGAAAGGACATCTACTTTGAGAGCCAAACTGTACAAGCCAGCGTGTGAAAAAGAAGTCGTGACTACAAAGAAGCAACCGCTAGCGCAGAGGCCCTTATTGCAAGACAACTTAACGCACGGCCAGCATGGTGAGACCAATGCAAACAAGAACCTACCTGCACCAATTACTCAGCAGCCCGTCACCCAAAGCAATGCTGCGCCACGTCTGGTACAGACATTAAGCGAAAGTATGGGTAGGCCGTAAGGCAAGGAACCTCCGTCACCTAAACTGCTCAACGCGTCCGTAGAGACAGTCCCCACACAAGCGCCAGGGCCGTAGCAATAGCACTCAGGACTCCATTGTAGGTTGGCAAGAAAGTTGCAAACACACTAAGCACAAAGCACACAGAGTGCCAGAAGAGGCGCCCCCTTCCCCCCCGACGAGCGGGGGCAGACAAGGGGCTGGTGTGGCTCCACTATGCTGCCGTCTGCGCTGCGTGAGTCCGGGCGTCCTCACGTAGCTAAGGCCATAGGGCAGGCCTGGAGCGCTGCTTGCAAGAGGCCATATTCTTACAGCCCCGCGCAGCGGCCGATTTTTGAGACGGCGCAAGAGCCCCAAAGGCTGCTGGCTGGCACTTGGGCAGTGTGCTTCCCAGGTACCGGGAGCCTATCGGCTTGGCGTGCTTAGCCTGGTGCAGTTTAAGGCCCACAAGGCTGCTTAACGGTCTGCAGCCAACCGCGCGTCAAGTGTGAGAGTCAAGGGGCCTTAGAACTCGGAGCCCCGCGCAGCGGTCGATTTTTTGAGAGCACTTCAAGCAGGTTCACCCCGTGACTACACCTGATGCGGGACCCACAGCAAAGTGCTAGGCCTAGTCACTTTTGGACCTGCTGGGATAGGTCGAAGCAGCAGTTCCTCACATCCCTTCTGGGCCTTCTGGCGAAGGTTCCGGCAGCCGTTTGCAGGGCTTAATCACTTCTGGGCCTTCTGGAGAAATTTTAGGCAGCAGTTTGAGAGGCCTACTCACTGCTGGGCCTTCCGGAGAAGTTTTAGGCAGCAGTTTGAGAGGCCTAATCACTTTGAGCCCTCCAGGGAAGGTTGAGGCAACAGTTTGAGAAACCTAATCACTTCTGGGCCTTCAGGCAACTGTTGGGACAGCAGTTTGAGAGGCCTAATCATTTCTGGGCCTTCTGAAAATCTTGAGGCATCAGTTTGAGAGGTCTACCCACTGCTTCTGCTTGCCACAGCGCAGGAGGGCGGGCGCCCTCCTGGCCGGGCAGTGAATCGCAGGCAAGGTGCCCAAGATGCCTGTCAATAGATGCGGCGTCCATTGCTTGGCATCCAGAAACTTTAAGATACAGTGGTCCCTCAACTGCCCCGCGCAGCGGCCGATTTTTGCGACTGCAAACCTGTTACAGAATGGGCAGTTTGCGCAAGACGATACACATCTCTGCTGCTCTCAGGTCCTGTGAGAGCCGATATGCTCGTGATATATCTCCGCCTTGCTCACAGGTCCCGCAGGTCAATAAGCTTCAGGCTCGAGATCTCTCTCCCTGCTGCTCCCGGGTCCGGAGAGTCCATAGGCTTCAGGTTTGCGATTTATCTGCGTGCTGCTCACACATCTCAGCTGCTCTCAGGTCCTGTGAGAGCCGATAGGCTCGTGATATCTCTCCGCCTTGCTCGCAGGTCCCGTAGGTCAATAAGCTTCAGGCACGAGATCTCTCTCCCTGCTGCCCCCGGGTCCGGAGAGCCCATAGGCTTTAGGTTTGCGATTTACCTGCGTGCTGCTCCCAGGTCGCGTAGGCCCATAGGCTTCAGGTTCGCGCTTTTACTTCATGCCGGGTCCTGAAACCCGATAGGCTTCAGGTTCGCGATTTCCCTCCCTGCTGCTCCCAAGTCCCGAGGGACCACAAGCTTCGGGCGCACGACTTAACCTCCTCTTAACCTCCTCTGGGCCTTCTGGTAGGGCTGAAGCAGCAGATTCTGTCATCCCTTCTGGGCCTTCTGGCGACGGTTCCTGCAACCGTTTGCGAGTCCTAATCACATCTGGGCCTTCTGAAGAAGTTTTAGGCAGCAGTTTGAGAGGCCTACTCACTGCTGGGCCTTCCGGAGAAGTTTTAGGCAGCAGTTTGAGAGGCCTAATCACTCTGAGCCCTCCAGGGAAGGTTGAGGCAACAGTTTGAGAAACCTAATCACTTCTGGGCCTTCAGGCAACTGTTGGGACAGCAGTTTGAGAGGCCTAATCATTTCTGGGCCTTCTGAAAATCTTGAGGCATCAGTTTGAGAGGTCTACCCACTGCTTCTGCTTGCCACAGCGCAGGAGGGCGGGCGCCCTCCTGGCCGGGCAGTGAATCGCAGGCAAGGTACCCAAGATGCCTGTCAATAGATGCGGCGTCCATTGCTTGGCATCCAGAAACTTAAAGATACTGTGGTCCCTCAACTGCCCCGCGCAGGGAGGGAAATGGCACCTCGAACCTGTGCATGTGCGGGCACCTGGTGACGAGGCTCGTACTAGCTAGGGGGCGTGGCAATTGCGCACTCCACTGTTGCAAAGAGTTGATACGCTGCACGGGCGGGAGAGGCAGGCTTGCTGCAGGGTGTAGGGCAGTTATTCGCATCAACAGGCAAAGGGCTGGTGTAAGGCACACAGTGAGCAGCACAGCCCTCACGCATGCAGGCTGGTATAGCCACACAGCAAGCAGCACAGCAACCGCACGCGAACTGGATGCATCGAAAGCACAAACCTTTGCTGCGTTCTCGCTCTTACTAGCAGACAAAGGCCCGCGCAATGCGCAAAGCACTTCCTTGGCGTTCTCGCTCTCACTAACCAAGGGAAGCGCACAAACAAACAAACACCCACCTTCCCCGTCCACAACGGCAAAAGCACCAATTACTCAGCAGCCCGTCACCCAAAGCAATGCTGCGCCACGTCTGGTACAGACATTAAGCGAAAGTATGGGTAGGCCGTAAGGCAAGGAACCTCCGTCACCTAAACTGCTCAACGCGTCCGTAGAGACAGTCCCCACACAAGCGCCAGGGCCGTAGCAATAGCACTCAGGACTCCATTGTAGGTTGGCAAGAAAGTTGCAAGCACACTAAGCACAATGCACACAGAGTGCCAGAAGAGGCGCCCCCTTCCCCCCCGACGAGCGGGGGCAGACAAGGGGCTGGTGTGGCTCCACTATGCTGCCGTCTGCGCTGTGTGAGTCCGGGCGTCCTCACGTAGCTAAGGCCATAGGGCAGGCCTGGAGCGCTGCTTGCAAGAGGCCATATTCTTACAGCCCCGCGCAGCGGCCGATTTTTGAGACGGCGCAAGAGCCCCAAAGGCTGCTGGCTGGCACTTGGGCAGTGTGCTTCCCAGGTACCGGGAGCCTATCGGCTTGGCGTGCTTAGCCTGGTGCAGTTTAAGACCCACAAGGCTGCTTAACGGTCTGCAGCCAACCGCGCGTCAAGTGTGAGAGTCAAGGGGCCTTAGAACTCGGAGCCCCGCGCAGCGGCCGATTTTTTTGAGAGCACTTCAAGCAGGTTCACCCCGTGACTACACCTGATGCGGGACCCACAGCAAAGTGCTAGGCCTAGTCACTACTGGACCTGCTGGGATAGGTCGAAGCAGCAGTTCCTCACATCCCTTCTGGGCCTTCTGGCGAAGGTTCCGGCAGCCGTTTGCAGGGCTTAATCACTTCTGGGCCTTCTGGAGAAGTTTTAGGCAACAGTTTGAGAGGCCTACTCACTGCTGGGCCTTCCGGAGAAGTTTTAGGAAGCAGTTTGAGAGGCCTAATCACTTTGAGCCCTCCAGGGAAGGTTGAGGCAACAGCTTGAGAAACCTAATCACTTCTGGGCCTTCAGGCAACTGTTGGGACAGCAGTTTGAGAGGCCTAATCATTTCTGGGCCTTCTGAAAATCTTGAGGCATCAGTTTGAGAGGTCTACCCACTGCTTCTGCTTGCCACAGCGCAGGAGGGCGGGCGCCCTCCTGGCCGGGCAGTGAATCGCAGGCAAGGTGCCCAAGATGCCTGTCAATAGATGCGGCGTCCATTGCTTGGCATCCAGAAACTTAAAGATACAGTGGTCCCTCAACTGCCCCGCGCAGCGGCCGATTTTTGCGACTGCAAACCTGTTACAGAATGGGCAGTTTGCGCAAGACGATACACATCTCTGCTGCTCTCAGGTCCTGTGAGAGCCGATAGGCTCGTGATATCTCTCCGCCTTGCTCTCAGGTCCCGCAGGTCAATAAGCTTCAGGCACGAGATCTCTCTCCCTGCTGCTCCCGGGTCCGGAGAGCCCACAGGCTTTAGGTTTGCGATTTACCTGCGTGCTGCTCCCAGGTTGCGTAGGCCCATAGGCTTCAGGTTCGCGCTTTTACTTCATGCCGGGTCCTGAAACCCGATAGGCTTCAGGTTCGCGATTTCCCTCCCTGCTGCTCCCAAGTCCCGAGGGACCACAAGCTTCGGGCGCACAACTTAACCTCCTCTTAACCTCCTCTGGGCCTTCTGGTAGGGCTGAAGCAGCAGATTCTGTCATCCCTTCTGGGCCTTCTGGCGAAGGTTCCTGCAACCGCTTGCGAGTCCTAATCACATCTGGGCCTTCTGAAGAAGTTTTAGGCAGCAGTTTGAGAGGCCTACTCACTGCTGGGCCTTCCGGAGAAGTTTTAGGCAGCAGTTTGAGAGGCCTAATCACTCTGAGCCCTCCAGGGAAGGTTGAGGCAACAGTTTGAGAAACCTAATCACTTCTGGGCCTTCAGGCAACTGTTGGGACAGCAGTTTGAGAGGCCTAATCATTTCTGGGCCTTCTGAAAATCTTGAGGCATCAGTTTGAGAGGTCTACCCACTGCTTCTGCTTGCCACAGCGCAGGAGGGCGGGCGCCCTCCTGGCCGGGCAGTGAATCGCAGGCAAGGTGCCCAAGATGCCTGTCAATAGATGCGGCGTCCATTGCTTGGCATCCAGAAACTTAAAGATACTGTGGTCCCTCAACTGCCCCGCGCAGGGAGGGAAATGGCACCTCGAACCTGTGCATGTGCGGGCACCTGGTGACGAGGCTCGTACTAGCTAGGGGGCGTGGCAATTGCGCACTCCACTGTTGCAAAGAGTTGATACGCTGCACGGGCGGGAGAGGCAGGCTTACTGCAGGGTGTAGGGCAGTTATTCGCATCAACAGGCAAAGGGCTGGTGTAAGCCACACAGTGAGCAGCACAGCCCTCACGCATGCAGGCTGGTATAGCCACACAGCAAGCAGCACAGCAACCGCACGCGAACTGGCATGCCTCGAAAGCACAAACCTTTGCTGCGTTCTCGCTCTTACTAGCAGACAAAGGCCCGCGCAATGCGCAAAGCACTTCCTTGGCGTTCTCGCTCTTACTAACCAAGGGAAGCGCACAAACAAACAAACACCCACCTTCCCCGTCCACAACGGCAAAACCAACACAAGCAACATGTAGCGCCCTCAGCCGGGTGGGCCTGACGAGTGCGTTTGGGCCATTCGAGAATGATGCACGGCGTTCAAAAGGTAAACATTGATCTCAGACTGCGGCAAAAACATGCTCC
The DNA here is from genome assembly GCA_905221605.1 of Symbiodinium natans. Taxonomy (NCBI): domain Eukaryota; class Dinophyceae; order Suessiales; family Symbiodiniaceae; genus Symbiodinium; species Symbiodinium natans. Next base: position 48,879 of record CAJNDS010000653.1, read on the forward strand.
TATCTTCACATGCACCGCAAAGTTAAAAGGTTTGGTAAAAGCGAATTCGCACTTGCGACATAGTGCAGATACCTTACGCCGAAGCTGTCCGTACTGCACAGACGCGCAAGAAACACAAACAACTATGTACTTGCGGAAGGGAACGGGCGTTCCCAATTAAACGGCTAACAAAGAGAAAGAGAACGGGCGTTCTCAATCTCTATAAGAAGATTGTTTCGGAGTGACAGGACAGCTGAGGGCTCAGTTGACGTCACTTTGGAAGGTTGGGAGCGGGCGTACCCAACAGTCAGTGTGCACAAGACAAAGACTAAAGGGCAAACCAAGCTTGCGGTGTTGAAACAGCTGAAATCCAAAGCCAAGCTCTGGATTCTTCTTGCAAGCGGGCGCTCACAAGGAACTGCACAATGCTAAGGGGCCCCAGCTACAAAGCAAACACAGCACCAAGCACACCTACGCCTCCAGGCTGTCCCAGAGGGGGCCGCTACCTACGAGTAAAGGTTCCAAGCAAAGCCAGACCTTTAGCTATGGACTCCCACCCCTTCTACGGCTTCCCTGGTGGCTTAACCACCTCGAGCAGACGCGGCCTTGAGCCAAAGGGGGTTACGGGTGTTGTTGACCCGCCTCAATCAGCAGCCATAAGAAAAAAATAAAATACCAACAAAAAAGAAGATGTAATGCTGGAAGAAAAGAAAAAGACAACTATAACCCCTGCCACTGCGTATGAGGGCGGCACAAAGCCCATAAAGCCAAAAACTTCCAATCACATGCTCTCACAGTCCCGCTCGATGCTCAGACTGCGTGTGAGCCCAAACAAGCGAACGAAGGGAGCAGAATGCGGCAAGGCTTGACGCACCAAGCGGAGGCCGACGAAGGGCGGTGCTTAACAGACCCAAGCGGCGGCCGAAGAAGGAGGGGTGATGATGATCAGGCCGGGTACCGCAAATGGTAAGGTGAACATAAGTGGAAGTGAAAACGGAATGAAGAATACAAGAAACGTTGCACGGTTTGGAAATGGTTCTCATCCTGCCGATATCCGCGGCAGTAGCTGCTCAGTTTCGCGTTCCGAGCTGAACGTGTCTCCCGGATAACCCCCGGTACCACTAGGAGGGGCCGAAGGATCCCGTATTAATAGGGTCGCGATCCCTGTCTACGGGTGCAAACACAAACGGTTTTTTGCTTTCGTAGCTGAAGCTGCCAATGTCTTGAGCTAACCGTCCGCATTGGGCCGTTCTCGCATCAGAGCCTATACATGTCGAATGCGGACAACATGATTTGAAACACATCTTATACCGCTGTCGCCAGATGGCGAGAAAGATCTATATTCGTCAGTCATCGATCGTTATCCCACAATATCTCACAACCTCTATCCATCGCTCGTCAGTTCGTCGTCGGCTTCTTTACCATATCTTGTCGTCGGTCCAATCTCCGAGAGCGGTGTCGTAAACCAAAAGACAATGGAACACTAGATTATACTATCATATACTAGAGTACAGTAAACTATAGTATTCACCATACAAGGTCTACAAAACAAAAAACTGCAAGTAAACAAAACCTCTTGCTTAGTTTCGGCCCAAGTCTTGTCAGTCTTCCAGCAGCAAGGCGCAAAGTGTGAACCCGGAACTTCTCCAACTCTACTTGAGCTTGCCTGCCTTTTTGATCAGTTCTTGCTGCTTCTCATTTTGGGTTTCGGCGAAAAAGACAGCAAGTTCATGTATTTGTAAGTGAACGAAATAATTGTGTGAACACATGAAATGCATGAACCAACGAACGAAACGAGCACAACAATGAACGCACCCTGATTTGCCCACTTGTGGGGATAGTCGACTGTGTTTAGAGGACACGGTGGCTGCAGTCTGGCCCTCTGCGTGTAAATTTTTGGTGGTTTTGCTTAACGTCTGCTAGCTTGCGTGCCGCCATCAACGTGTCCTATTTGAAATCTCAACTGCATGAGTCCACCAAGGCCCTTCCCAGCCGTAAACCTTCTGGAAACCCTCAACCCTAAACCCTCAACCCTCAACTCTTTCATAGAAAGATTAAAACCAAATGGGGAACGTGGCCATTGGCAAACAACGTGGCCATTGGCAAAAAAAAACGTAACCATTGGCAAAAAGCCGTGCCATCAGCAAATCTGCCAATGGCCACAGTCCGTCCGGGAATATCTTCGAGATTTGGCTTGGCATCTCTTGACTTACTAATGGCCACGGCCTCGGCGTTTTTTACCAGTCTTCATAAGCCTAATGACATTGGTGGCCATTGGCAAAAGCCGTCACAACACCCTGTGCTTCTTTCAGAAGGACACGCCTTCCCTCAGCCTTCATCTAAAACATGGTTGTTGTTGCGCAGTCACTAGTGATCAAACGACAAAGCAAATAACAGAGGAGCACATAAAGGTACAAGTTCCATAAGCGGCAAAGGCTTGTGTTGATTTTGCCGTTGTGGACAAGGAAGTGGGTGTACTGCCCTACCAAGTGCCACCAGGTGTTGCTGCACAGGTTTAAGGTAGAGGTCCGTCCGGGTCAAGGCGGTAGGTGCTTACACATGTACAGGCTTGAGGTGCAGGTCCTGCTGGTTTAGTCGCTTGCAGTGCCGTGCCCAGGCCAGGAATGTTAAGGGCACAGTGGGCGTGCAGCGTTCCATAGCTTTGGCCAGCCATTGCGTCCTTGTCAAGAACTGCAAAAATTGGTTTTTTCTTTTTTGAACTTTGGAGAAATTGAGAAAACACTCAAAAGTACCTTGGATAATTTCGTCAGATTTATTGCAGTAAATACAGCAACACTTTTTTTTTCAGTTCAACAGATTTTCCATCAGTCTAAGAAGAGAAAAGAAGGGTGCAGAATCAGCAAGAACATTGAAAATGCAATATATTTTTCAAAATAGCTTGGTGGAACTGCAGCTTGGAAAAGTCAACGCTTTGAAGCAAGTGTTTTCAAACGCCTCTGACAGTGTCTTTTGGACAGACATTGTCGAAAAGCAACCTCCACAGGAACGCCTAGCACAGATCCACAGGGTTTGCACTCTTAAACCTGGCAATAGACCTACGGCGCATACAATGAGAATGGCACATGCGTGACAGTTATTTTGCTCAAGCGTTTGTTGTGAGCACTGACTCTCAACCCGCGCAATAGCCTTCTGTCTGGATTTGGCGTGGATCATCTTCGGAAGATTCTTGGCTCCTCTCCAGGGCTTGCAAGTGTTTCGGTGCACAGGCTCCACCGGGTCAGACGTGCTTGCAGGTGCCCGCATATGCCACAGGCTGAAGTGTGCACAGCCCTTACAGGTACCAGCAAAGGCACAGGCATGTTTTTGCCGCTTTTAACGTTGTGCATCTTGACTGGCCCAAACTGCGCTTGTCAGGCCCACGGCTGAGAGCGCCGCAAATGTTGCAGATGCCACAGATCCTGGTTTTTGTTTGCAGCACACCCGTAGGTCTTATTCATTTTGTCAGACGTCCCACGTTTGATGCCGCAGGTTCTCAGTCCCTCAGCACAGACCGTCGTCGGTCTTGTGCGGCGTCTGAGGTTTAGCAGGCAGGTTCTTATTAGGTCAGATTCTAATTGCAGCACTGTGGGTCTTGTGCCAGGCGTCCAGGTCAGCAGATGCCACAGGTCCTCAGGACTGCCTGACATGTCCTCGTGCCTTTGCTTCACACTCAGAGCAGACAACTCAAGTGCACATCACGTGTCAACTGGGAAACTAGGAGGGTCACATATATCAACTGTTGGCCTTGGAGTCGTATTGCGAGTTTGTCAGTGTAACATCTAATTTCGGCGTGGAGTACATGCTGAGCCAAGTGGCACGTGTGGAAGCAAGCACTGTTTGTCCGTTCTTGCAAAGCCAGGTTGTGATGACGGCGTCTTCGAGGAGCCTGGAGCGCCTGCCGATGTCGTGGACCTGGGTGACTGGTAGGTGGGGGCTGACATAAATCATTTGGATGTCCACGCCGGAGCTTTCAACGATGCTGTTGATTTGGACGCTGGTAGCAATGCGGATTTCGTGGAGGGCCCCAACATTGACCCCGTAGCCTTGGATGTAGACGACGACCAGCCAGAGCATGACAACGTGCCAGCTGAAGTGTTCGAGGAAATTCCAGAGCCCCATGCATGGACTTCAAAGACATGCTGAACTCTCTCGTGTGCTGGCAGCTCTGACCTCTTTCTGCCTAATCTGGGGGAAATTTCGCATTCTCCGCTGTGTTGGAGTGAGATGGTGCAACATGGTGGTGCTTGGTTCCGCAAGCAGCAAAGTCCAGGCTAGACATCTCCGCTACAATTTGGACACGAGGCACTGCACCTTGGTGATTGCAACAGGGCTTCCGGGTTTTTGCAGCAGGGTGGTCGGGTTTGTTGTGGAGATATCTGATTTGGCAACTTCGAGCGAAATCGGATTCCCTTCGGGGATCATCCGATAAAATTGGAACAATACAGAGAAGATTAGCATGGCTCCTGCGCAAGGATGACACGCACAACTCGAGAAGTGTACCAAATTTTTTTTAGATCTCTTGATGAGATTTTTGAACTCTTCTTGAACAGGAACCTCTATCAGTCGAAGGCCCAGCTAGCTTGCTGTACCCCATGCTCAAAAAATGTTCATTGGCAGGTAAGTGACTGGCAGCTAAACTTACCTGGCTAGTGTTGGGCGGAGATCCAGCAGCTCGCTCTCATAGGGTGCAGATTTCTCTTGGCTTGGTGAGACCGTGTTTTGAGTGGGAAGAACCGTTTTCTGTTCGTTTTCTCGAAACTCGTTTGTCGGAACTCGTTTCCTGTTTGTGACCTGGTATTTGGTGATTAGAAGTGACTCAAGCCAGTTTAGGTCTGCACAGAGCTCAGCAGAGCACCTAAGAGGTGCTAGGAACTTATGCACAGTGTTTAGGAGTAGAAGTTTGATGGCTGAGTGTTTTCACCTGAAGTACCTTTGTTTTCCCATGTCTGGCAGACAGTGTTTGAAGCTGGAGAGCCGTGCTCGCATTGGCTCAAGACGAGCGGAGCTCGAGAAGCTGTGAACAGCGCAGTGAAAAGAGTCCGCACTTCGTGCTGTGAGGGTTGAGTGTAGTCTTGACCTGAGGTCCCTTAGGCCCCGTAGCTGTGCCACGAGTTTCAACGTGGTAGCGGAGCTTCGTGCTCCAGCATGGACAATGGTGAAGAACGTGTGCCTGGACGAGACCGTTCTCCGAGAGGCCGCAGTGCAAGCAGCCTGAGTTCCACAGGGCTTTATGGTGCAAGGTCACCAAGTGCCAGTGGGAGAAGAGAACGTGGAAGGTCTTTGCCAGCGCGACCAGCTTCAGTTCCACGCGGAGTAGACCCAAGGCAGTGGACAGCTACGACGGGAGCAGACCATCAGCCGCCAGTCGGGGCTGTACCCTCGTTTGGACCTCAGTTCTACCAGATGGGAACACCCCCTCAGACGGCACCACAAGAACCCCTTCAAGTTCCGAATACGCAGTTGCCCATTGCACCTGGAGTAGCTCAACAGATGGAGTTTACAAGAGCAATGCTGCAAGCACAGGACGAGCAGATCCGACAGCAGGCAGCTCAACTTCAACAGATGAGTGCCATGCTGACGCAGGCATTGCAGCTTGCAAGTGCGAATGCTGCAAATGCACAAAATGCAACAGCTACAACTTCATCGTCGACGAGTCCTACCCCTGGAGGAGACCCCTCAGCAGCACCTGCGAATGCATCGACTCCTGTGGACATGGAAGTAGACTCTGGTGTACGAAACAAGAGAGCAGAGGGTTACATTCCACAGTTGCCTCAGCTGAACTATGCGTCTATGACGAGCAGACATGCTGAAATCCGAGTTTGGACAGCCTACAGAGACGAACTTACGAGTTGGCTTTGTTTGCTCGACGACCGCTACGCTACGGAATTGCAAGAAGCGATCAGTAGCAATGTGGAAGTCTTGCAAGTGAGGCTTGAAGCCGGGAAAGCAGCCCGGTCAACCAAACTTTGGTTTTTGCTTCGTCAGTCCATGAGCAAGTTCCAACGTGGGCAAGATTTGGTGCATCTCATCGAGGTGAAACAAATGGGAGCAAGTGCCGGATACGAACTCTGGCGCTCGTTGAACAACGAATTGTCAGTTCGCTCCAGAGTGGAGGGACAGGCCCTCCGCGAACAGGCGTTAGGCCTGGTGCCACCAAAGCATCTCAAGCGACCACTTGATGTCGCCAGGTGGTACACCACCGAGCTTCTCAAGTTCGAGGCGCAGGTGAAGCATCGCTTCCCGGAGTTGCTCATCGGAGAACAAGAGGGAGTCCTGTGCCTGATGAAGCACTTGGATTCTGAGACCAAGAGATATCTGCTCCTCCATCACTCAACAAAGAGCATGGGTGAGCTGATGACTGGTTTGCAGTTTTACGACGAGCAACTTCGTGTGATGGACTTCCAGAGAGAAGGAGCATCCGGGTATGCGAATGCTTTCAAGGGCGGTAAGGGCGAGAAGGGCGACAGAGACAAGAGCAACAAAGGCTCCAAGGGCAACAAGGGCAACAAAGGCGAGAAAGGAGAAAAGGGACTGAAGGGCGGCAAAGCGAAAGGAAAGGACAAGAAAGGTGAGCGAAGCGGAAAAGGGGACAAAGCTCGAAGCAAGAGCAGAGAGGCGAAGAAGACGGATGTCTGCCGGAACTGCGGGAAGACTGGACACTGGGCGCGCGACTGCTGGGCACCTCCGAAGGATAAAGCCGCAGCGGCGACGAGCCAGGCCGTTACGACGCAGCCAGAGGCACCATCGTCTTCATCGTCTACATCGGCGAAAGCAGCAGCGCAGCCCACAACCAAAGGTTGGGAGCCAGCGATGTGCGACCAGCAGGGCGTAATTACCGTCCGAAAGCACGGCGTAACGCTGAGACCAACCATGTTTGCTTCAGTTAGTTGGCTTGCGTCAGTTCGGAATGACCATCCTTTAGCGCTGAAACCGCAAGATTTGATCGCCAAAACGGAACAGTTTCGTCGAAGTCGGTCTCGCAAGTCGTCTTCGAGTCGTGATTTTCATCGTTCGACTTCGAATCGAGGTCATCGCAGCTCTGCGAGAGTGTGTGTTGAGCCCGAAAACCCCGAATTGCTGGATGTTTCATGTCTTGATGAGGTAGTTGATTGCGAGTTTCAGACGAGCCACGAACATGTTGACCTGGACCAAGGCGAAGCTAAGGACAGACTAAGGACAGTCGATGACGTTTCCGGCCCTGCGAGGGATCAACTTCAGTTTTTCTTCAGTCATGTGGATACGCCAGTTGTTCAGGAGCTTGGTAGGGATGAGCGCTTGATTTTTAGTGAAGACAACAGCGTTATCTCACACAAGCAACAGGACAACAGCACCACACCAGCAGTCGAGTGGCTTGTATTTGAAAATGACAGCAGCGTTATCTCACACAAGCAACAGGACAACAGCACCACACCAGCAGTCGAGTGGCGTGTATTTGAAAATGACAGCAGCGTTATCTCACACAAGCAACAGGACAACAGCACCACACCAGCAGTTGAGCGTCTTATGCATGAGCATGGTAGGGAAACAGTTGTCTGTCGTGCTTGCTTGAAGGATTTCCCTGATGAGGTTGAGACTGGCAGCTTGGATTGCTCAAAGAGGCGAAGTTTTCCTAGAGTAGGACAGATAGGAGACCGCCGCTATGGATCCGAGTGCCACGATGCAACGAAGCATTCAAGAGTTGGAAGGCATGCGCCAGGGGGCGAGACGCAGGAGATTGATATTGTTGGAGGCCAACGCCGCGCAACACGGCATAGAGCTTCCACAGAATCTCCGAGAGGAGCTCCAGGCAACGTATGCCGAGGCGGAGTCCACTGGAGGGGACGAGATGGATCTGGATTTGGATTCGGCAAGGGTGGACCCTTCGACCTCATCTCCTTCGATAGAGTACATCATGGAAGAGACGGAAGCGGCGGAGGCACCGTCGTCCCACACTGGGGTGAGGGAATTCCAAACGGATCCTTCGATGTCAGAGGCTCCAGCCAAGGGACCCGCTATGGTGCAGATGAAGCCGACGCCAAAGATCAAATCCAAGGAAAAAGCCAAGGCCGTGAGACCGGTGCGGAACTTGCTGCCGGACCATGTAGTCGACCATGGGGGTCGATCCTCGGGAGCCCTCCGGCCCCCCGCCGGCATCGTCAGCGCCAGCACGGAGGGGAAAACGGCGCTGGGCGTCGGCAGGCTGGATGACGTGGGTTGCTCGTCGGTTCGGAGGAGCTTGGACGGCAGCACAAGCTTCGGGAGCCAGCGACTCACCGGATACGCCGGTGACGCTGTTTTGTCTCCTGTGCCAGAAATATGTCACCGAAGCCCACTTGATGAGCGAGCCACACGAAGCCAACATGCAGGGCTTCACGCAGACCATCTCCAAGGAGGGCCTCCACGTGACGCAGAACCCGGTGGATTGGGCCACATGGGAGCAAGCTCTTGCGGAACCAGAGCAGCTGGAACTTGGAGTGACAGAGGGCAAGGCTCGCTCAGTGGTTGCGCTGGGACCGAGCGAGTTTCCTCAGCCGAACCCGAAGGAAACAACCGCGGCAGCACCGGCGAGCCCAGGGCCAGGACCATCGACAATGGTGGTGGAGATAGACGAGTCCGACGAGGATTGGGGAGAATGGAGGCCAACCACAGGGGTTCCAGCTCCAACGACCCCAGCACATCCGGAGCATCCCCCTATCTCCATGACGCAGCCGCCGGGGGAACCGGTCAGCCCGACAGCAGTGTACACGGAGCACCGCCGGGGCCCCGAGCCCAGGCATGCGAAGAGCACTCTCCGAGTGACACCTCCATGGCGGGAATCACTTTCCAACCTGGGCTATCATGGTCCGTATCTGCAGCTGCATCTGAGCACACCAGGCCACACCTCAGAAGGGCTGCAAGCCCTCGGACCTTTGAGGGAGAGCTTCCTGCGGATGCAGGTGAAGGACCATGCCCAACTGCCGGTCAGCTTGACACCCCCGAAAGCCGCCAGCGACCTCTCCAGCACGGTGATGAGGATGGCAGAAACGATGGAAACAGGAGCAGCGGGGACATTGGCACCGGCAGGAAGGCCATTCAACCCAATGAGCCTTCGCGCTCAGCTCGAGGCGGGGGTCCTCACGGGCCAACAATACGAGGACCGGCGCCGAGCAAGGTCGCAGGACATACAGGCTGCGAGGTCGGTCGCGCCAAGGCTGGCGCTCCCGATACCTCCGCCACCTCCAGTTCCGCGGCCCGAACGCACGCCCGAAACCCCAATTCCGTGGAGTGGCGCGCCGTCGCCTGCATTCATGGAACTTATCAGGCGCCGCCGAGATCGCCAAGAGCGCGATCGTTCTCGCTCCCCGTCTCCCTGAAAGGGAGTACGGAGAAGCCCAACCCAATCCTTGCAGCTTTGTCCCAAGACGAGAGAAAAGAGCCCGATACGCGACAGCCACAACAGCAGTTTGAGTTAGTCACTGAAGAAGGAATTATTGGGGACAATGTGCGTAGTAAACAGGCAGAGCTTCAGCACCACATGCAGGGACACGTACCATACATGTCTGACTGTGAGTTTTGCCAGCGCACTAGAGGGACCACTCCAGCCCGAAAGCGTAGCGACCTGAACCCGAGAGAGTTTCAGCTTGACCAGTGCTTCTTTCGCAAGCTTGCATTCATCGTACTGGTTCATACCATGAGCTTTGCGATTGCAGTTTGCTTTAGACCTGAGGGAGAGAGCGCAGCAACAACAGCAGAGCATTTGCATCCCTGGGTCAGGCACTTTGGTGTGAAACAACCGCATTTCATGTCTGATGCAGAGGGACTCACGAAGAACATCGCAGCGAGGCTCGCTGATCTTTGTGAGGGTACTGAGGACAGCTTTGCACCCGAAAGGCATGCACCAGCAGCAGAACGAGCCATTAGGACCCTGAAAGGAATCGTAGCAACACATGAGCTTGAGTTGCGTGAACATGGCGTTGTTTTGGATGGTGAGTGTGCGGATGTTTTCGACCTTTTGTTTCAATACGCAGCACACACGCACAACAGGTTTTCAGTTTCTGTAGGGTCGACCATGACACCCATGCAGAAGATCCGCGGAGATCGAGTGCGACCGCAAGTCACGTATCCGTTCGGTGCGGTAGCATACGCTAAGATAACGCGGGCTAGAAGACCTGACGCGGATGCCAAGTATGCTCGAGGGATCTACTTGGGACCAGTGCTTGGGAGCACAGGTCATGCCATGGAAATCCGCTTGGATAGTGGGGAGACGAAACGGGTGATCGCGCCCGGACTCAAATTGCTCTACCCGTTGCGTTTCGACGCAAATCTTCTGCCCGGTGCAAAGGCCCTAGATGGCTTCGTGCCCCCGCCTGAAGCACCGAAGACCAAAGAGCTGTTTCTCCCATATGTTCCAGGTGGAGGTCCTCCCATAGACTGGGTGAGACAACATGGTGTTACACCCAAGTGCCCCGGATGCCAGGAAGGCGTCAGCTCGAGCAGGCATTCCCAAAAGTGTGTGAAGAGATACCAAAAATGGTTGCGTGATTCCATCGATGATGCTCTGGAGGCATTAGATGAAGGACCGAAGGTCGACCGAAGACCTGAGGAGCTAATTGGAGAAGACCCATACGATGATGACGAGCAAATGAAGCCGAACAAGCGAACACGCTTTGGAGGAGAGGAGGTCCGAGCGTTTGATCCTGAGCAAGCAGGAGTCGGAGACCTAGAGATCCCGGAGATGTCAGTGCCGGACGCTGACTGGAATGTGTCCGAGTACCAGCCGTCCGAGGCTGAGGATGACGATATGGGAGAAGCTCCAGAGATGGGAGACGCTCCAGAGCATCCCCAGACGTTCCATGAGGGGGTCCCAGTCCGATACCTGGAGGAATTGCTCGAGAACGCCCACTACACACCACAACCACTTTCTTGTTGTGACCACTACGACGTCGAAGCAGCATGTCACCTACTAGTTGGTCGGTCGAGCGTGGAGAAGTTCCCATATGTTTGCGTGAACACAACAACACAACAACGGCACCACAAGCAACAACAGTCGGTCGAGCGTGAAGCAGTTGAGTTGTTGAATCTCCAAGACCACCCTTGTGTATGCTCTTCAGTTAAAGAGAAAAAGGAAGATGAGTCCGCAGGGACGTACATGAGAATCCAAGACAGGACTCTCTGGGTGAATCGACCTAGAGCCAGCTACGACGACCTGGAAGGTTTCCAGCTGGACCCTGAAGAGACATGGCAAGGAATCAAGAAAGAAGTGAATGCGCTCGATAGTCTGAAAGTTGGTTATGCAAGATCAAAGAGCGAGATTGATGAATACCGCAAAGCCAACCCAAACTGTCGGACGGTCAAGTCCCGATGGGTCCTCACTCATAAGGCCCCAGGGCTAGTCCGAGCAAGGATAGTCGCTAAGGATTTTGCTCATGGCCGACCATCCGCACTCGATTTGGGGTTGAGTTCTAATACTGCGTCGGTGGAAGCCCTCAAGATCGTCCTTGCACGGGCGGCGAAGGGAAAGATGCGGGCTTACGGCCTCGACATCTCCACCGCGTTTCTCTTTGCGCAGGTAGTGGAACCCACCATTATCGAGTTGCCAAGTACATTCGCGCTCGAGAGCGGCGAAACCGCGTACTTGATACTAGAGAAAGCGCTCTACGGTTTGCGTTCCGCCAGCCTTAGCTGGCAGCGACACCTGAACAGGATCGTATCTGCACTAGGCTTACAAGCGAGTCCGCTTGAACCGACGCTTTTCAGCGGATGGGTCAACCTTGAATCCGGATGGGAGTACATCATCATGTTAGCGTACGTGGATGATTTGCTCATTGTGTCTTCTACCGAAAAAGGGTTCGAGTACGTCCACGAAGCCCTGAGTTCAGTCTTGAAAGTCAAAGTGACAGGGAGGCTGATCGAAGATGGGCAGATGGAATTCCTCGGCCGTTTAATCCGTTGGGATGGACGACAAATCATGCTTGGGGTGAAGCCTGAGTATGTGAAGTCGGTCTTTACATCTTTCGGATGGGACATATCCACCGCGAAAGCATCCTTGACGACACCCGACATCAGGAGTATGTACGATGAGGAGAGTGTTGAAGAGCCTTCGAAGGAGCTGTCGAGTGAGGCCGCCTCACGATTCCGAAGTTGCCTAGGGAAGATAGGATGGCTCTGTCAAACTCGCTCAGATATAACGTATTTTCACTCCATGTTGTCACGCGGACAAAGCATGCCACGGCAAGTGCATGAAGATGCACTTCGCAAGTTCCTGCGATGGTTAGCAGCGTTTCCGCTGTTAGATCAAATCTTCCCGCTCGGAGATGGCAAGACCAATGAGGGGGAGAATGCCAGCCTGGTAGCCTATTGCGACAGCAATTGGGGCAGCGAGATGAGCGTAGCCCGGAAGAGCACCAGTGGCGGAGTGATCTACATCGCAGTGGACGGTCTGTGGTACTGCATAAAGGGATACAGCCGCCTGCAGAGCGTCGTGGCACTCAGCTCAGCAGAGGCAGAGTTGTTTGCCATCGCCGAGGCAGCAAAAGAGGTGGCAGGACTTGCGCAATTGACGGCGCATATCTGGGGCACCCTCCAGAAACCCCACCGCGTGTACACTGACTCTGCCTCAGCTAGGCAAATTGCCAGCATGGAGGGGCTACTCAGACGCATGCGGCATATAGACTTGAGGTTGTGCTTTATCCAAGACCGTGTCCATAGCGGCGAGTTAGCAGTAGAGGGAGTAGCCGGAACCGAGAATGTGAGCGATCTTCTCACAAAGAATTTAAATCGCCTCCAAACAGCAAAGCATACAGCAACCCTCGGACTAGAAGATGTGACCAGCATCGATTTCCGAGAGGTCCCGGCAGTCAGGTCTTGCTTGTTGCTGTCTGGAGTGCTAGATTCGATACTCGGGCCGGACAACCTCGAATATGAAGCTTTCTGTCGGCTATGCGAACTCGAGACTGAATATTCAACTTTGCTGATCGAGTTTTGCACGAGTTCACGTTCGAATCTGTACCTGCAAGGAAGTGTGCACCAAGTATTTGTCCTGCCGATTACTCAAGGGGTTGACGGAACCTCAAATGACACCGTGGAGCGGGTCATGTCTGCAATGAACGTTGCGAGAGAATGGGGGATGAAGGTTGTTTTCTGGAGCAGCACTCCTTGTACCGGAGGTAGCCCGTACCAACGGCGACACGAAGATCGGCCGGGCTATCAGGACCATCTACAAGCTTTATTCACGGTGCATCGCAAGCTCTGGCGGAGCTTCTTAGTGATGGTGAACCACCCGCAAGTGGGGGTATGGGTCATAGAATGGCCGCAGAGGTGTGCCTACTGGGGATGGGCAAGCACCCGTTCGTTTGCAAAACAAAGAACCCATTACACTGGCGAAGTGCACGGCTGTGTTTCAGGCTTGGTAGGCAGAGATGGATTACCTATCCGAAAGATTTGGAAACTGATGTCGAACGATGAACAGTTTGTGCGAACAATGTCCGAAACATTTGCATGTACCTGCAAGGGAGATCATTCACGAAACTTTGATCTCAAAAGCAACGCAGCACTATCCGCCAGCTTTCGCGGACGTCGCCCTGGAAAGCTTGCGACTGCGGTAATTCGGTTACTTTGCGAGAGTTAGTCGACCTCCAGCGGTCTGAAGCAGTGCAGCGGTCTAGGACTGAGGAATGCGCCGGAATCCATGGCCCGGCGAGGAGCTTAGTTGACTTTGCGTGGAGCTTAGTTGACGTGACCAACAGTGAAACTCTTGGTCATGAGGGGGAGTTGATATATGTGAACTTGGCTCAAGTTTCGGCTCAACCCCGGTGGGGTGCACACAGTAGCTGAGCGGTAGCTGTGGTGAACCAGCCTCGAGTCCTCAAACTGTCGTTGGGGAACAGGCCTCATTCAACCCCAGCTTGTCCGTAGTTAGAGCCATCTGTGTGTCAGTGCAAGGTGAGTCTCTCCCTTGCTGCTAGGCTGAGCAGCAAGTGAGTCTCTCCTTGTTTCCCTCCGGCCCCCGGCCTGGGGTCCCCCGCACCACGGCGGGCAGAGAGCGATCACGCTCCCCCGAGGTGCAGCGTTTTGGGGTAGCCGAGAGGGTTCCCTTGGAGGAATCAATCAAGCCCTATTTACAAGCCGAGTTCGAGGAGCAGCCCAGTGCCCGCGACCTCACACCGGGGCAGAGGGTCACAAACCAACTCCGTGCTTTGGCTCGTTGGTCTAAGACCAGGAACGACTGGATTGTTGACGCTGGGAAACTTCTGTCGGAGGCCCGCCGGCAGAAGTGGTGTGCCGAACTCAATAAGTCCAACATCTGAGCCCTTCCTTCAGACTAGGAGCCTCTGTTTTCTACTTGGCTCTCCCTGACCAAGATGAGCTTCACAACCTGCGAGCATTGCTTCACAGGATGGGTTCCTCGCCAGGACCTAGCTTGGTATCCCACCTGTTGGCATTGTGGCAAACCGTGGAAAAAGAAGCCAAAGAAAACGGGGAATTGGTCCTGGGGCACTGAGAGGAAGTGGACGCCAGAGAGGGTGAGAATCTCCCCAAAAGCTCAAAAGGGCCACAGAGCTGTGAAGGCCCTAGATCAGGCATGGCAGCACCTGGACGAAGGAGCCCGGACTGCGTTAGAAGCGGCAGGCTGGACCCCGACGCACCCGCAACCACCCCCGGGCCTGGAAGCCAGGGGAGCCATGTCTGATCAAGAATACAAGGAGGCCGCACAGAGCCTGTGGAACGGAGCAGATGAAGCAGCCAAGATTCTGCTCAAGGAAGCCGGCATCGAGGAGCCCAAGGATGAGCAAATGGAGGAGGTTCCACCAAAAGTGCGACTTCAGAAAACAATGGCGGCCTACAAACAGAACACGAATGAGCTTCGCTCGCTCATTGCCAAGAAGGTTCAACTCCAAAGCCGCACCGAAAGGCTCAAGGAACAGTTTGAGCAGAGTATGAAAGAACTTGCAGCAATGTCGGAGAAAATCTCCCAGAAAGAGCAGGACATCCTCAAGATCCAATCTGCAGTCAAGGAGCAGGTTGAAAAGGAGGATCAACCAAAGCAGGCCGTCGAAGCCAGCAGGCTCCTGAGATGTGCCGGCATTGCCCTCACGCCTGAGCAGCAGGCGCAGCTGAACAAGCATCTCAGGCACGAGGCTGAAGAAGGGGAGCCCCAGAATTTTCCCACCTGGAAGAAGGAGGTGGGAGTACCCGCCGAGTTGATAGGAGCGGCTTTTCCAGAGGGAACAGAGTTCGGCCCGACAAGAAGAAGATTGGATTTTCGGAGCAGCCCAACCGAGGGTCGAGCTACTCCCCTTGAAAATCAGGATGAGCACCTGTAGGGCACAGGGCCACAGAGGAGTGAGGCGCGGCACTCCCTCTGGCAAGGGCCCGCAGCGAACGCGTCACAGTTTTGCAGTATAGCAGGTGGATGTGCACCGTTGGAGCAGCCAGTTTTTCTGCCTCCTCCGGAGGGTAACAGGCTTCGGCGCCATTGGAGGCCGAAGCAAGGAGGCAAGGAGACCCAGGGCAGCCAGGGCCCACGGTTGAGCCCTGTGGTCAAATATGTTCTCAACAGGCTGGACTCCGCCTGCAAGACTCACAAGACCATGGCTCACGAAGAGCAAGCCCCAGTTCCCACACAAGGGTTTGGGGCGCAATTTTGCAGCACTCCGAATACTCTCGACTCTGACCGAGGAGCTACTCCCCTGCTCTTGCCGGCGGATACGGAGCATGAAGAGAGTTTCTCCTTCAGCACGCAGGAGCAGCCTGTTTGTGCAGAAGGTTCGGCTAGTGTAAACAAGTGGCTTTCTAGGAGTAGGAGAAAGACCACTCCCAGGAAGACAGCACTGGCCTTTGTAAAAGCGGAGTCGCCAGTCGGCCTCAGTGGCCCCAAATTCTTTCCCGCGTCCTTGCTAGACGACAGCGACATGACGCAAACCCCAGCAACTTGTACAGCTTCAGTGGGAACCAGACTACCTTCAGGGCATACTGGTCAAAAAACTAGGAAGAAGCATGCCCTTGTGGAACCACGAATCCGAAAGCAAGCCAAGCTGTGGCACAAGTTAGAGGTTCAGCTCGATGGACAGCACGCCATCAGCGCCGAAGCCGAAGAGACGATCATTGAACTAGCGGAACAAGCCCCTCAGAACGAGGGGCTCTTGGAGCACTGGACTTTGGAGCAGCTTTTCAGCTGTGCTTCTCGAGGCCCGTCGGTAGGGGTATCACCCTTGAGGATGGCTCTCAAGGACGTGCAACAGCAGCTAAGCCTTCCCTCCAAAGAACCACTTCAAATTCGCTCCTCCAATGTCACCAGTTGGAGGGCGGAAATTGTAACTTGGCTTGACCAACTCAAGGGGCCGGTTGTGTGCCTTCAAGAAACCCACCTTATCGGAGACTCAAGAGAGTCAGCGGCCCGGAAAGCAGCACGATGCGGCTACGAGTTGCATGGCGGGTCGGGCTCCCCTGGTCAAGGGAAAGGAGTCCTCGGAGGTACGGGGATCTTGGTTCGTAAGCATTGGCAAGCCCGTTTCTTAAATCATGTCTCTTTCGAGGGAGGCGGCTTCACCGCAGTTGTGGTCAGAACAAGACAGGCGGAGATTGCATGCTTCAGCGTCTACTTGCGGTCAGGAGTAGCGTATGATTCGCACCCAAACGCTGAAATCCTGTCCCGCCTAATGGCAAATATAAAGGCTCACTCTGGGCACTGGTTTGCCATAGGGGATTGGAATGTGGCTCCAGAGGAGCTCCTGGCCAGCAACATCCTCAGTGAACTACAAGCTTACCCGATTGTGACTGGGCAGGCTACGTGTGATAGTGGCAACGAACTTGACTACTGCATCTGCAGCAGCAAGCTCAGGAGCATCTCCAGCATTGCGGCAGATTGGACTGCCCCACATCGGCCCCACTCCAGCCTGATCCTCACTTGCGACACGATCGGGGGCCAGTGTAAGGTTTTCCAGCTTCCTGCGTATGGACCTGTTGGTGAAGTGGCAGGATGCAGCAGGAAAATGCCGTGCATCACGCATATCAAGTGGATGGGGCGTGAGATTTCTGATGAAGTCTCGCTGGCATTTGCCGCCCTGGCCCAAGAGTGTTCGGCAACGGTGTGTCCCGAAGAAACCGCAGTCCGGGGCATCACCTTGTCATTGAAACACGGTCGACTTATGGCCCCGTCCAAAGTCTATCAGTACACGGACAATCATGCAAAATGGCAGAGGCTGCAGGTCTGGGCAAATAAAACCCCCCAAAAAATCATCAAAGCCGAAGAGCTCGAGCACCTGTTGTCAGGCCTGACGGATTCCGAGGCCCAGGAAATCAATGGCGACAAACAGGCAAAGGTCAAATCCCTTCTCGCCGGGGAGGATGACATCGACACCCGCAAGTGGATCGAGGACGAAGCCTCAAAGGCCCTCAAGGAGCACGTCCGTAGCGACAAGGAGCGTTACAAGGAGTGGCTAGACGGCGCCGTACAGAAAGGAATGCGGCCTCTCTTCCGCGCCATGAAAAGCCACGAATCTGGCCTTGATAGGCCTTTCCAAACAATGGAACCCATGCTCCGTCCATACTGCCGATTGGCCCAGTGGCAACCGATTTGGCAAGGAGAGTTCGAGCCTGTTCCAACCGTTTTTCCCCTACTGCGCGCAGACGCTAAGCGAGAGGCCGAGCTACTCCCTCCGCTAGACCCACTGGCAATTATGCTCCGCATCAAACGTCTGCCCCTGAAAGCCCCAGGACCAGATGGATGGACGATTCCCTTCCTTAAAGCCCTGCCTGAAAAACGGGTCGAGGATCTCACCCAATTCTTTCACCTTGTGGAAAAAACCGGCCAGGCCCCGCATCAGTGGTGTACCACACAGGTCACCATGCTTGTTAAGTCGGTAGAAATCGAACGCCCGATTGCACTATGCCATGTGGCGTACAAGCTTTGGACCCAAGCCAGGTACAACCTGGTGGCTGAGTGGATGGCCCGTTTTGAGCTTGTGGCTCCGTGGGACGCGGCTCGTCCAGGACAAGCTTGTTTGGACATTTCAGTCCGCAGAGTCTTCCTCTCCGAAATTAGCCGATCGAGAGGTTTAAGTCGGGTGAGTATCTTCATCGACCTCACTACCTTTTATGAGACAGTGGAGCACGAGCTGCTGATCCAACAAGCCAAAATCCTGGGTTTCCCCCAGGTCGTCCTCAATATAGCGCTCCAGATATATCGAGGCGAAAGACTGATCTCTTCTGAGGGTCGAGTTTCTCACCCCATATGGGCCAGCAGGGGCATAATGGCAGGCTGCCCCATTGCCCCTGCCTTGGCAAAGTTGGCGTTGTTTCCCACTTGCCAGAAGGTTTACCAGTCGAACCAGATCCAGTCCATGGATGTATGGCTGGACGACATCTCAGTCGATGTCGAGCACCGCGAACCGCAGGCAGCAGCAAGGCAGGCACTTGCAGTGTTCCGCATGCTTCAGTTGGAGCTAGGAGCAGCCAGGCTGCAACTTAGCATCCGGAAGTCAGCCTTTGTATGCTCGGATGGGTCTGCGGAAAAAGAGCTCCGTATCAGGAGAAAGGTCAAAGAGCCGCAGGTGCAAAGTCTCGTCAAAGACTTGGGGGCGGATTCGTCTGGCGGCAGAAGGAGGCGGGTAAAGACCTCAAACAGCCGCATTCAGAAAGCGGTCAAGAGGAGCGCCAAACTTCATCGGTTAGGGCTAGGCCAGAACAAGCATGCGATTCGCGCTTTTAAAACCAGCGCCTTTGCGGCGGGCACCTGGGGGCATCAGGCTCAAGGGCTGTCTCCAAAGAGAATGAAGGTGGTGAGGGGAATGGCGGTGTCCCACTCCACCAGACTGGCGCTTGGTTCAGCGGACGTGGTCTTTGATATGGGCGAGTTTAATGTCCAAGACCCGGTTATCCGCATCGTTCTGGAACATTGGGACAGCCTAAGCCGATGCGTAGCCATCAATGGCCCGTGTGCGCCACGCATTCAACAAGCATGGGGGGTTACGTGGAAAAGACTTGCGCGAGCGGCTCACCCCTGGAGACTAGCAGCTGGCCCGATTGCCGCTATGGTGTGTGGAAGTATGGTCGAGGCCAGACCTCACCATTAGACTCGAGTGGGGAAACGCCAGAACAGCACAGCAGGTGAAGGAGCAGCTGCGAGGAGCCATGCTGCGCGATCGTTGGGGGCGAATTGCAAGCCAGCACGGCGGCGGAGGAGCCGAGCAAGGTTTAGACTGGACGACCCACAGGAGCCTGCTGAAAAAAGCCAAAGGGAACACTCTAAAGGTAACAGGGCTACGCATGGTCTGGCAAGGCGCTGTAGCCTTCAATGGACATGGCGGGCACGCGGTGTGCACGAGGTGTGGTGGGGCCAACTCGTTTGTGCATGCGCTCCACACTTGCCCTGCGTGGGCAGCGCACGATATTGGCCCCGACCCTGAGTGGAGGAGTAGGGTGGATGCACCAGAATGCTTCTGGTTGAGAGGACTAGTCCCAGCCCCGCTTACCAAGCACCCTGACCACCCTCCCTCTCTCCTCGAAACCCGTGTTGAAGGAAACCTCGAAGAAGCGGCACAGAGCTGCCAATCAGTCTGGTTTGGTACGGACGGATCAGGAGGACCACAGGCCTCCGATCCCAGGCTCAGAATGGCAACCTGGAGCTTAGTTGCCACACAGCGCAAGGATGGCCATCTGCCGGCGTGCTGCTGGCAAGGCCCGGAGCCGGATCCGGCCTGCAAGATTGTAGGGTATGCGGTGGGGGTCCTTCAGGTAGGTTTCACGGTAAATGACGCTGAGTCAAAGGCACTTGATTTCCTTTTGGGCTTGTCCAACCAAAACAATTTTGTTGCCTGCGATAGCAAAATTGCGCTCACTAGACTTAAAAACCCCAACGCCCATTTCCTTTGGCCAAGTATTTGGACCGCAGGTCAGGAAGACCGAAATAGATTGAAACCGGTCTGGACAAAAGGGCACTTAACCAAAGAGGAGCACGCAGCCAGGCATGGCACCGGCTCCTCATGGGCCTGGGAAGCCAACAGACATGCAGACTGGCTGTGCGGTCAAAAGGCCAATGAGATTTTGTCACAAGTGCATGTGGCAAATGTCAGGCAAATTGACAGCACTGCACGAGAGATCTCCACTTTCTTAGGAAAGCGAGCTGAGTTCCTCCTCGCAAACTGCCCGCTGCCCTCAGCAAATGAGGTCAAATTTGAGAGGAAGGCTAAGGCCAAGGCCGCGCTTCCCTCCAAAAAAGGACCCAACAAAAAACAGCTTCTTTTGCATGCAGTCAAGGAGGCCAATCCTCAGACCATGCACAATTGGAAAATCTCTAGCGGAGAAAGCACCAACAACCTGTGCATCAAGTGCGAAGGGTGCGGGCTTTACGTGCAACAAGTCGATCCGCATGAGGTGGTTGTCCATGTTCTTCAGTTCCCGTGCCAGAGTCTGCCTGTGCCCACCTCGACTCCGTGGGGCTTTCACGTGTCTCACCACATGATCAACCTTGGAGAGTCAGTGGTATGCAAAAAGTGTGGAGTTTTCCAAGCTGTCAGAATCCTAAAGGCCAAGCCGGGATGTCAAGGCAGGTGCAGTCAGGTCTGCAAGAAGCCTAACAGCAAATTCCAAGAAGCCCAAAAAAGAAGCCTAGACCCCAAGGCTGGCGTGAAAGCCTTCTTCGGCTTGAGGCAGAGTTGCTCGCCCCATCCCGCAGCCGTTGTGCCTTCAAACACCAGTGCATGTGAAGCAGTGGCAAGTAGCAGCACAGGAGAGTCTCTCCCTCAGATTCCTCCTTTGCCTCCCCAGACCACACCCGCTTTTCCCAAGTCTAAAGCCAAAATTAAAGCCAAAGCAAAAAAGGATGGCCTGACACAAACCGCTCTCTCTTTTAGGAAGTGAGCTATGGGAAAAGGATGGAATAAAGGACACGGCAAATCCAAAGGCCTCAAAGGCAAGCAATCAAGATTGCCACAAGAAGAGCTGGATGCAGCAAGGGAGGTGAACATGGAAAGAAGCGCGCGAGATCTCCCTACAAAAAGCCCTGGTTCGATTTCCAGGAGTAAAGCAAGGAGCCATGCTAGGCATCTTTCCTTAGCGGAAAGCGATGCGCGTTTCCGGGCGAACTCAACACCACGCCCTACCCCACCTGCTCCTCCGCCAAGCAGGCGAGCCCAGGCGGAAGACGTGGCCGAAGCTCCTTCGGACGCAACTCAGGAGTGGCGCTACGATCAGCTTTCCCCCTGGGAACGAAGGGTCAAGTTAAGAAGCTCCTCAGACTCAAGCGGGCACAGAAGGGAAGAGGTTCTCTCCCGAAACGCGGCTCCTCTGCCAAACTCCTCCTCATCGAACCCTGGGCGCCCTGATGCCCACGCGGAGGTGGAGGATCTCGCCTCTCTTCATGACCCCGCAAGCTCTCCCGAGAGCTCAGGGTGGCCCCTGGACAACAAAGCATCCAATGAAGGATCAATAGTCCTCCGTGAAGCAAACCCTCAGACAGATAGAGCGGCCAGTTCCGGAAGAAACGACGCAGTGGCAGTAGACGAGCGTCGGAGGGCAGACCCACAGGAAGTCGCGTTCCACTTTCAAGGCCAGTGGAAGGCACACCGCGGCAAGCCAAAGGAACCTCTGCACTATCTTCCTGTCAACCTAGTCATGATCCATGACATCACCCACAGCCTCCATGTCCGGGACACCATGGATCTGACTATGCTCATGTTCGGCCGTACGCGAGTAGCCTATGTAGCCGAATCGGCTCCCCTGGTGTGGAAATTTTCGGATGAAAGCCAAGCCGAAGAGGAGCGCATCAGTAATATCTTTCCCCGGCTAACGGCGAAGGTCTATTGGTATGGGCTTGTGCGAATCCGCCTGCTGTGGAAGGGCGGAGAGCAGGTGTTTCCATTTTACATGTCGCTGCAGGAGCGGTGTGTTCCAGGGGTTGAGGTTCTCACCCGTTTCGGCGCTGGAAGCCAGAGTTGCTTCCAGTTCTTGTGCTACATGGCCATCATTTTGGCTTATTTTCGAGCTGCAGGGTGGACCCTCCGCGATTTGGGACCACTAAATGTAGCTGTGAGTCGTACCACGGCGAATTCCCCCCATCCGAGGCTCATTTTCTTCGACACGAATGAATGGACATGGGAGGGAAAGGAAGCCAAACACAGCTGGACAGGCTTTTGGTCGCTTGTGGCGGATTTCAGCCCTTCACGCCAAGGCTGGCTGCGCGACAAGCTCAGACACGTTGGCGTGTACCCAAGGTGGTGCGCGGAAACACTGTTAATGGAGTGTCAGCCCTTCTGGAGCCATCTCAGCGAACAGGGCATTATCGACTCGGGAGGGCCCTGTTTCAGTGATCTGCGATGAGCCAGAAGGTGAGTTTCTCCCTGTGCTGCGGCGAGAATCTTGTCAAGTCTGTAAAGACTCTGAGGGATGGTGAGGTTCTCCCAGCCCGTAGCTCTTTCCGTAACATCTCGGATGCCTTCACAAGCACGGCCGTGTTTAGCAGGCCAAGGCATTCCCGAGAGTAGTTGTTCTCACTGTTTCACCTTAACTTCCGGGACTTTGGTCCCGAAGAGCCTAATTGGCTAGCGACTCAGCCCGCTTTCGAGTGATACATGTGACCCTCCTAGTTTCCCAGTTGACACGTGATGTGCACTTGAGTTGTCTGCTATGAGTGTGAAGCATAGGCACGAGGACATGTCAGGCAGTGCAGATTTCTTTTGGCTTGGTGAGACCTTGTTTTGAGTGGGAAGAACCGTTTTCTGTTCGTTTTCTCGAAACTCGTTTGTCGGAACTCGTTTCCTGTTTGTGACCTGGTATTTGGTGACCAGAAGTGACTCAAGCCAGTTTAGGTCTGCACAGAGCTCAGCAGAGCACCTAAGAGGTGCTAGGAACCTACCCACAGTGTTTAGGAGTAGAAGTTCCATGGCTGAGTGTTTTCACCTGAAGTACCTTTGTTTTCCCATGTCTGGCAGACAGTGTTTGAAGCTGGAGAGCCGTGCTCGCATTGGCTCAAGACGAGCGGAGCTCGAGAAGCTGTGAACAGCGCAGTGAAAAGAGTCCGCACTTCGTGCTGTGAGGGTTGAGTGTAGTCTTGACCTGAGGTCCCTTAGGCCCCGTAGCTGTGCCACGAGTTTCAACGCCAACGCATCGAACCGCTCCAATCGAAAAGCGTGAGCCAATGCATGAAACTGAGCCTGGAGAAGCAGTCAATCCCAAGGGGCAGTTGCGAGTCCTGCGTCGACAGTGCAAACATACTTCTGAAAATGCAGTAGGAACCCCGGCCCTTCATTAAGGCTTGGCCTTGGAAGCATGAGAGTCTCGTTCTCCAGTTCCACACTGCTTTCGCGGTTTTGCATTCTAGGAAATGTGTTGGCGGGACTTATTCATGGGTGCTGCGCAGTGCTGGCTCAGGTCAACTCTGTAGATCCGAGGTAGCCACCCCCTCAGGAAGTTGGAAAGCGGTCATCCGAATACCCTGCACTCGCAGCTTCCGCTCACTGAAAATCCAAAACAACAGCAGTCCTTTCCTGATAAATTTGATTCTCGACAGGTTCACTTCTGTTTTTTGGAGCTCTTCTTCTCCGCACCTGGTGCTTATGCCGTTTCGTTCTCCAGGGCCGTGGCCTCCGTCGGCTTCGGCGATCTTCGGAACGGAGCTGCTAGCCGACGACACAACGTCTGAGCTGCCCTACGAGAACCCGAGAAAAAAACCTTGCAACTGCTGGAGGTGAGTTGCACAGTGGTGAGCTCAGGAAGTCAGACAACTTAAGGCCAAAGGTGCAAAGAGTACCTCTTATACACTCTGCATCACCTTGGGAGCAGTTGCTCACACCTCCACCGAAAAAAAGCCAGCGTAGAGGAGCTCGCAATCGAAATACAGGCATGCCGGCCGGGCAGAGCGGGAAGGCAAATGCCTTGCCTCTTGCTTGAAGCCACAACTCCAGCTGCTGAATGGTTCCTATCTTTCTTAGAAGGCCGTTTGCTTATTGGGAAGTTTAACAGGCTCTTTCAAGCTGGCATGTGTTAAACCGCTTGAACACCATTGCATTTGGTGCAGACCCAACGGTGGCCCTCATTCACCATCACGTGCGGTTCGTGCCAGTCCACGCCGGAAAGAGAACGCTGTCTGGATGACCCTTGCAATGGTTTTGGGTTTTCCCGTTGAAGGTATCTTGCTACCTCAGAGGACCAGGCCAGCCGTGCCAGGAAAGCACGCTCGTTCGGGTTACCAAAAATGGAGGCGCTGTTCGAGCTAGAGATGTGCACGTGCGTGGTGCTGCAGTTTTGTTACGTGTCTTGCCCACATCTGCGGGCAAGCCTGAATCAGGCTTGCATTCCCACGCATCTTCGTATTTCTACCCTGCAGATCTTCGACCTTTGTATTTCTGTCCACGCATCTTCGTATTCCTGCCCACGGATCTTCCGTAGTCCTACCCTCTGCAGATCTTAGACTTTCGTATTCCTGGACCTTCGTATTCCTACCCCGCGGATCTTCGTAATCCAACCCGCGGATCTTCGTGATCCAGTTCGTAGTGCAACCCTCTGCGAGGCGTTGCTGCACGAAGAGATGGCCGCTTTGCAGCACTCAAGCGGGAGGCGGCTTAAGCTGCAAAAGACCAGAAAGCCATGGCCAAGAAGAGAAAGCGCCTTACAGGCCAGACTGCGTTGGAGTGCTGACACTCACTCCTGTCATTGTGTGACGAGGCTGCCCGGAACTTGAGCCCAGAGGATCTACGGCTCCTGCTCCGCTCTGCGGACGAAGGTCCGTGTGTGGAAGCGAGCAGTTGAACACACAGACTTGATCTTTGAACAGGCGATGGTGGCGAAGCTGCTGCTCCTGAAGGCCGTGTGTGGAAGTGAGCAAAGGCCGTGTGTGGAAGTGAGTAGCTTGCTGTTTGAACAGGCGAGGACGGCGGCGAAGGTTCTGCTCCGGAAGGCCGTTTGTGGAAGTGAGCAGCAACCAGAGTGTGTGTGTGTGTCTCTTGATCGACGCAGAGCTTGTTGCTTGAACAGGCGAGGACGGCGGCGAAGGTGCTGCTCCGTGTCTCTTGCTGTTATGCTGCTTGTGAGGACATACGAGGCAACGTCAGAAACTTTCAAAGACGTTCGCAGTTTCACTGCATGCTCTCCCAATGCAGAACGTGTTTTGGAGGATAGTGTGAGTGTCTAACATGTCTTTTCGGGTTTGGGAGGTCCACCTCCGGCCGGCGACGATGCTGGAGAGGCCGCAGGCGCGTTGTCTTCAAAGCAACGACTGGCTGCGCCAATGCTTTGTCATTTAAGTGTGCACGCAAGTCGGGTGAGTGCCATGTGTCCTTTTTCTCTTTTCTAACCTACTCCAACTTTGCATGTGATTTTTGGAAATCATTCGAGGCCCGGCAGCAGACAATATGGGTGATGTCGGAGAGGTGGCAGGTGCACGTGTTAACAGCCTTGACTCTTGCTCGAAGTTTGACACGAGGTGCTGCGCGTGCTTGCCGGAAAGCTTCCCAATATTATGCAGCTTGCTGTGGCTGCAGGCGAAGCGCGTGACATTGAAGAGGCCGCAGGCGCGTTAATTTGCAAGTTCAAGTGCTGCCACATGGTCTTGGGAGTGTTTCCCGGCGTTAAAAGCGCTTGTTGGAAAGCCTCCCCAGCCGAAGGCCCAGCTGGCAGTGGTGTGGGTGACCCTTGAAGAGATCGCAGGCGCGTTCGGCGCGTCTACAAAATGTTGCGTCGGACACTTGCCCCTTCAGACGAGTGCTGGGTATGACTCTTTGATGGGGCGAAGGTGAGTGACGTCCTCGCAGTCGTGACCACACAGAACCATGTGAGCTCTGGTTTCTTTTGGGTAAACTTCACAGAAGGGAAGCCCAGCAAGACACGGCGCAAAACTAAGTTTTCACATTTTCTCCACACACGGTAGTTAAGTCCCCTGTTAGAAGCTTCTTCAGAGTCTGGGCATGCCTTTGCAGAAGGGCAACCCGTGCAGACACGACCCGAAACCCGTTCCTCACCTGCTGGCTAGAAGTGGAGCTTCTGGCCCTTGTAACGCTGAACGCTTGCCTTGTGAGTTCTGAGTTTGACTTGAAAAAAGACAGGTCGCGCAGCCATAGTGCATCATTCGTACAGAAAAACCCTCCACCCCGTAGAGTCTTAGCGCAGGTCTCACAAGAGAGGGATTTGGTGCCTGGGATGGTGCTGCAGCAGTGGCGGAGTCGTGGCTTTTCCCGTTTTAAAAACCATTGTATATTTAAAACGGGCGCGCTCCGACTCCGCCTCCGTTCTAAGGGGAATTCCTTTTTTTGAAGACTCCGCCGACTCCGCCAACAGGAACTCCGCCGACTCCGCCGATGCATGTGACCCGGACATCTGTTCTAGTACACGTGTGAAGAGTTGTTCTGCTTGCAAGTGAGCAAGCCGAGTGAAGCGCCGCGCGTGCTCAAACCGTAGGTGCAAAAAGTGTGTCACGCTGGTTGTTTGTTGCCTTGTAGAGCAGCAATGGTGTCCGGACCAGTGCAGATCGCAAAGCGGGCTTTCGTCTCCTTACTCTTGGCTTTGGCGCAACAGTATGGCCTGGATGTCAAGATCAACCGCGATAGTGAGGAGAAGAGTCTAGAGGCAGCTTACCGAAAGGTTGTGCGGCGAGTGCATCCTGACAAGGGCGGAAATGTTGCAGATGCTCAGCGTCTCCAAGCCGCCAGAGAAGCGTGGCACAGCTCCAAGAGTCACGGAAGACTGCCTGTCCGCAAGGAAAAGACCATGAAGGGGCGTGAGCTGCCGCTGCTGCCTGCGCAGAATAGGAAAGCTTTCATGATTCGGTCGTCGTCTTGTTTGTTAACGTACCATGTGAGTGCAACAACATTGTGGCGTGAGTTCACAAAGTTTGTGCAGCAAAACATGGTGAGCTGGGGCGTCCAGCGCTGGTGTGTTTCTATGGAGCTTTGCGAGTCCGGAAAACCTCACGTTCACTTGATGGTGCAATTTCACACGGCGCTGGAAACCCGTGATGTTCATGACTTCTGCTTTGGCCAATCCAGGCCAAACGCCTCAGCAACAGACTTATGCGGTGAGGGGCTCTGCAGGAAGAGAGTGCAGCAATCTATCGATCGTGGGTTCTTCTACGTGTTTGCGGACAAGATTGGAACAGTTCGTGGGCCAGATGGCCTGGTTTGCACTGAAGGCAATTACCTTCCATGCTGGACCAGCTCTCTACTGAAGTACCAAGTGCTTGGCAAATGGCCGGAGACACTTTGGAAGCAGCGCAAGATCACGAGTGACGTTTACGAAGAGCTGCTATTTCTCACTCGTGATGGGGTCATTTCCAGACAAAGGAATTTGCGGGCATGCCAAGACCGTGTGGAAGAAGAACTTGCCCGGCAGGCCGTGGAAAACAGGGTACAGCGCATCCGTGGAAACCCTGAGATCTACAGACCATTCCCAGTTGTGCCCGGTGTTCAGGAGTGGTTGCAACTTTTTGCCAAAGACGCGCTGAGGTATCCCATCTTGATTGTTCTGGGTGCTTCACGTGCAGGCAAGACGGAGTACGCCAAGAGCCTCTTCCGACGGCCCCTCGAGCTGAAAATCGGGTGTCTGGAGTTCTTCCCTGACACGATGCGCCAGTTCAAGAGAGGCGGGGGTTTCCAAGTTTGTGGAAGTTGCTTGTTTCGTGTCGGCGTCGTAACATGCCTCACTTTGCCTCGCCCTTGACAGGCTACCATGATGCCATTGTTCTTGATGACATCCGCAACTTACAGTTCTTGGTGGATCACCAGGAAAAGGTCCAAGGCAAATACGACTGCCTGGTCGAGTTTGGCTCAACCGCTGGAGGGACTTGCGCCTTCCATGTTGACCTTTTCGGGGTGCCTGTTGTGGCCACCGTTAACTATTCGACCCAGAACCTAGGGTTTCTTGACAACCATGATTGGTTGGCAAACCCTGGGAATCGAGTCGTTGTGCAGCTGTGACCTCTCCTTCTGGAGCTATCTAGCTGAGCTTAATGGCTTCATGCTCATAATTCGCAGAGTGACCGACCTGGTGTCTGTTGTGGAAAGACAAGACAGACGTTTTTGCTTTGCTGGTAGCAAGCCATGCGGCGAAGTTGCTCTTGTATCCTGCTGCTTCAGAACAAGCTTTTGCAAGCCTCTTCTTTTGCTCAAGTCATAGCTTCGTGGGTTGTCACGCTCTGAAGGCCAGGGCCACAGCGTCAGATTCAAATTCTACAGGAGTGTTCAGTCTTCGGCAGTTCGGAGTCTGGTGGCAAGGTCAATGGCTCCTAAAAGGCGAGCTCAGCAGGCACGGCGGCCAAGTTTTCCCAGCAGTGTGTGTGTGTGTGTGTGTGTGTGTGCGTTGTGTCTGAAGTGCGTGTTCAGCTAGCTCCGAAATAAGGGTTCGGAACCACAGCCGGTTTTGGCACGGGCTGTGTGGCCCCCCTCGGTTCCAGATTGAACATCAGTCAAGCGTGCGCACTGTACGGACCTTGCGCGCAGACAGAAAGGTCTCAGGTAAGATCCGACGGCCTCGAGCAACGAGCCCTGAGCCTGATGCTACACTTCTCACACAGGCCCCTGCACGGGCACGCTTTTCACGGTGGCTTTTGGGCTCCCAAAGCACATAAGACAGCACGTCTAATCGCATTCTCTTGGGGAAGATCTCTGCTGCTTCTGCTTCTGTAGGCGGTCCAGCAAGGTCTTCTGGCACCTCCGTCCACCCTAGTTTTTGGCGGAGCCGCTGCGAAAGGCATAGCTGACCACTCAAGACTCCATTCGCCTCAAAAGCAGCCTGCCAGGACTTCTTCAACAAGACTTCAGAGACTGCCCGCGAAATCAAGCCCACCCAACGCTGCGTCGAAATGACGCCCCTGAAAGACATAGACTTCTCCCTGCGCCACATCTCCCTAAGCCTGGCCTTAAACTGAGCAAACACATGAGTGTCGCATGGTTGCAAGTCAGCAGTCATGTTGGCCGGTACGTAGCACAGCCGGATACCGCAGCGCCTGGCGTGGAGGAAAATGGATACGTCAATGTGTGAGCGGGCCACGTCCATCAGAAGCACAACGTAACGCGTGTGGACCAATTCCCCCAAACTCTTAGCCAGCAAGGATATATACTTTCGCACAGCTTCATGATTGGTCCAAGCTGATTTCCGTCGCCAAACATGAACATTGGCTGGCAGCGCTCCAGCTAGATCTCGCAACAACTGCACACTGAAAGGTGCTCGTTGCCAATCAGAATCTGCGGAATGACCTGTTGCGCACCCTCGTCATGCGTGACGCTGGCCATGTAGGAAATGTAAGAACGTTTGTCTCCCAATGAAGACACATCGCGTGGCTGGGACTGAGAATTCGACAGTACCAGCCAGGCCAGTCACATGCCGAACCAGGGCTGTCTCGTCCATGTTGATGACGAGGGGAGGCCGGTCAACCGGTGCATTCAGCCATCGAAAATACGCCAGAGCCTCAGGCAGCTGCCATCAAAAGAAGCCCCAGAGCGACCCCAAAAACGGGTCCCAAAATCGACCCCTGAAACGGACCTCAGAACCTGCCAAGGGCTTTTTCAAGCAACAGTAGGCAGCTTCCTAAAATGGGCCCCACAAACGCATCATCCGACCCGAAAACGGGGCCTTTTTGGGTCCCCAAACACGGAGCCCTGGTTCTGGCCTCTCTCTGCTCTCCGCTCCGTCTTTCCCTTTCCACCCTCATCCACCCTTCCCACCTTGCGCTGCCTCTCTTCTGGGGGAAGCACATGTCCAGGACGTAAGCGGCCGATACGGGCACCCCAGCGCCTCCGGAACTTTGCCAACCACCGTCGCTGCGATCTTACAGGAGCATTGAGCCAGGAAGACAGACGCTCCTGCGCCTCTATAGGAGCTAGATCTGGGATACTGGCCACAGCCTTCTCCACCAGCTGCGCACGCGATGGAGCCACGCCGTACAAACCGTTTTGCTCGCAAACCCAAGCAAACAATTTGTGCTCTACCACATACCGCGCTGCCTGGACGAGCGACATCAACGTGAAGTGCTCAAGCGGCTCGGTCAACAACCGCACAAGAAAATCCACAGGAGCGTGGGCATAAGCTTGCTCGATCTCCAACTCCAGAGAGCAGGGTCCATCCTCTGCATTAAATTTCACGGCACGTACTTCTCGCCACAGCCCACGGCCACGAACATAATCCATGGGAACTTCTACCGAGTAGCCACTGAAGACATAGACCATCAGGCAGCTCGGATGCGAAGGCAAGCATCGACGGCGCTCGGTTGGGACATCCTCCAGCTGCGGTATACTTGCCTTTCGCCTTCGCAGGTTGCGAAGACGCCGTCTGATTTCTGCCAGCTCCTCAAGAGCACTGTCCGGCATCAGGGACCGTTGCGGCATGACGCCGCGTGAACAGCGGCAGGGGCTGCAGAACGAGAGACGGCGTGAACACAAAATCTTTGTATGCGGGACCCGGGATTTTAACCAGCCACCAACTAGCAGCCAACGAAACCCGAGACCAACCCACCAAACAAGCAACCGAGCAACCGGACCAGCAAGACAGGAAAACCGACGCACGCTGCCTGAACTGACTTTCCAGATCTGAGCCAGCTGCACTGGAGCCAACCCTGTGCATAAGAACAGAAGCAGGACCGACACACAGAGAACATAAAATATCCATATGCACCGAGAGAACACATGTCTAGACGTGATGTCTAAGACGGACGTAGCTCACACCGAGGGGGGCCACACAGCCCGTGCCAAAACCGGCTGTGGTTCCGAACCCTTATTTCGGAGCTAGCTGAACACGCACTTCAGACACAACGCACACACACACACACACACACACACACACACACACACACTGCTGGGAAAACTTGGCCGCCGTGCCTGCTGAGCTCGCCTTTTAGGAGTTGACCTTGCCACCAGACTCCGAACTGCCGAAGACTGAACACTCCTGTAGAATTTGAATCTGACGCTGTGGCCCTGGCCTTCAGAGCGTGACAACCCACGAAGCTATGACTTGAGCAAAAGAAGAGGCTTGCAAAAGCTTGTTCTGAAGCAGCAGGATACAAGAGCAACTTCGCCGCATGGCTTGCTACCAGCAAAGCAAAAACGTCTGTCTTGTCTTTCCACAACAGACACCAGGTCGGTCACTCTGCGAATTATGAGCATGAAGCCATTAAGCTCAGCTAGATAGCTCCAGAAGGAGAGGTCACAGCTGCACAACGACTCGATTCCCAGGGTTTGCCAACCAATCATGGTTGTCAAGAAACCCTAGGTTCTGGGTCGAATAGTTAACGGTGGCCACAACAGGCACCCCGAAAAGGTCAACATGGAAGGCGCAAGTCCCTCCAGCGGTTGAGCCAAACTCGACCAGGCAGTCGTATTTGCCTTGGACCTTTTCCTGGTGATCCACCAAGAACTGTAAGTTGCGGATGTCATCAAGAACAATGGCATCATGGTAGCCTGTCAAGGGCGAGGCAAAGTGAGGCATGTTACGACGCCGACACGAAACAAGCAACTTCCACAAACTTGGAAACCCCCGCCTCTCTTGAACTGGCGCATCGTGTCAGGGAAGAACTCCAGACACCCGATTTTCAGCTCGAGGGGCCGTCGGAAGAGGCTCTTGGCGTACTCCGTCTTGCCTGCACGTGAAGCACCCAGAACAATCAAGATGGGATACCTCAGCGCGTCTTTGGCAAAAAGTTGCAACCACTCCTGAACACCGGGCACAACTGGGAATGGTCTGTAGATCTCAGGCTCAGGGTTTCCACGGATGCGCTGTACCCTGTTTTCCACGGCCTGCCGGGCAAGTTCTTCTTCCACACGGTCTTGGCATGCCCACAAATTCCTTTGTCTGGAAATGACCCCATCACGAGTGAGAAATAGCAGCTCTTCGTAAACGTCACTCGTGATCTTGCGCTGCTTCCAAAGTGTCTCCGGCCATTTGCCAAGCACTTGGTACTTCAGTAGAGAGCTGGTCCAGCATGGAAGGTAATTGCCTTCAGTGCAAACCAGGCCATCTGGCCCACGAACTGTTCCAATCTTGTCCGCAAACACGTAGAAGAACCCACGATCGATAGATTGCTGCACTCTCTTCCTGCAGAGCCCCTCACCGCATAAGTCTGTTGCTGAGGCGTTTGGCCTGGATTGGCCAAAGCAGAAGTCATGAACATCACGGGTTTCCAGCGCCGTGTGAAATTGCACCATCAAGTGAACGTGAGGTTTTCCGGACTCGCAAAGCTCCATAGAAGCACACCAGCGCTGGACGCCCCAGCTCACCATGTTTTGCTGCACAAACTTTGTGAACTCACGCCACAATGTTGTTGCACTCACATGGTACGTTAACAAACAAGACGACGACCGAATCATGAAAGCTTTCCTATTCTGCGCAGGCAGCAGCGGCAGCTCACGCCCCTTCATGGTCTTTTCCTTGCGGACAGGCAGTCTTCCGTGACTCTTGGAGCTGTGCCACGCTTCTCTGGCGGCTTGGAGACGCTGAGCATCTGCAACATTTCCGCCCTTGTCAGGATGCACTCGCCGCACAACCTTTCGGTAAGCTGCCTCTAGACTCTTCTCCTCACTATCGCGGTTGATCTTGACATCCAGGCCATACTGTTGCGCCAAAGCCAAGAGTAAGGAGACGAAAGCCCGCTTTGCGATCTGCACTGGTCCGGACACCATTGCTGCTCTACAAGGCAACAAACAACCAGCGTGACACACTTTTTGCACCTACGGTTTGAGCACGCGCGGCGCTTCACTCGGCTTGCTCACTTGCAAGCAGAACAACTCTTCACACGTGTACTAGAACAGATGTCCGGGTCACATGCATCGGCGGAGTCGGCGGAGTTCCTGTTGGCGGAGTCGGCGGAGTCTTCAAAAAAAGGAATTCCCCTTAGAACGGAGGCGGAGTCGGAGCGCGCCCGTTTTAAATATACAATGGTTTTTAAAACGGGAAAAGCCACGACTCCGCCACTGCTGCAGCACCATCCCAGGCACCAAATCCCTCTCTTGTGAGACCTGCGCTAAGACTCTACGGGGTGGAGGGTTTTTCTGTACGAATGATGCACTATGGCTGCGCGACCTGTCTTTTTTCAAGTCAAACTCAGAACTCACAAGGCAAGCGTTCAGCGTTACAAGGGCCAGAAGCTCCACTTCTAGCCAGCAGGTGAGGAACGGGTTTCGGGTCGTGTCTGCACGGGTTGCCCTTCTGCAAAGGCATGCCCAGACTCTGAAGAAGCTTCTAACAGGGGACTTAACTACCGTGTGTGGAGAAAATGTGAAAACTTAGTTTTGCGCCGTGTCTTGCTGGGCTTCCCTTCTGTGAAGTTTACCCAAAAGAAACCAGAGCTCACATGGTTCTGTGTGGTCACGACTGCGAGGACGTCACTCACCTTCGCCCCATCAAAGAGTCATACCCAGCACTCGTCTGAAGGGGCAAGTGTCCGACGCAACATTTTGTAGACGCGCCGAACGCGCCTGCGATCTCTTCAAGGGTCACCCACACCACTGCCAGCTGGGCCTTCGGCTGGGGAGGCTTTCCAACAAGCGCTTTTAACGCCGGGAAACACTCCCAAGACCATGTGGCAGCACTTGAACTTGCAAATTAACGCGCCTGCGGCCTCTTCAATGTCACGCGCTTCGCCTGCAGCCACAACAAGCTGCATAATATTGGGAAGCTTTCCGGCAAGCATGCGCAGCACCTCGTGTCAAACTTCGAGCAAGAGTCAAGGCTGTTAACACGTGCACCTGCCACCTCTCCGACATCACCCATATTGTCTGCTGCCGGGCCTCGAATGATTTCCAAAAATCACATGCAAAGTTGGAGTAGGTTAGAAAAGAGAAAAAGGACACATGGCACTCACCCGACTTGCGTGCACACTTAAATGACAAAGCATTGGCGCAGCCAGTCGTTGCTTTGAAGACAACGCGCCTGCGGCCTCTCCAGCATCGTCGCCGGCCGGAGGTGGACCTCCCAAACCCGAAAAGACATGTTAGACACTCACACTATCCTCCAAAACACGTTCTGCATTGGGAGAGCATGCAGTGAAACTGCGAACGTCTTTGAAAGTTTCTGACGTTGCCTCGTATGTCCTCACAAGCAGCATAACAGCAAGAGACACGGAGCAGCACCTTCGCCGCCGTCCTCGCCTGTTCAAGCAACAAGCTCTGCGTCGATCAAGAGACACACACACACACACACACTCTGGTTGCTGCTCACTTCCACACACGGCCTTCCGGAGCAGAACCTTCGCCGCCGTCCTCGCCTGTTCAAACAGCAAGCTACTCACTTCCACACACGGCCTTTGCTCACTTCCACACACGGCCTTCAGGAGCAGCAGCTTCGCCACCATCCTCGCCTGTTCAAAGATCAAGTCTGTGTGTTCAACACTGCTTGCTGCTCGCTTCCACACACGGACCTTCGTCCGCAGAGCGGAGCAGGAGCCGTAGATCCTCTGGGCTCAAGTTCCGGGCAGCCTCGTGCACACAATGACAGGAGTGAGTGTCAGCACTCCAACGCAGTCTGGCCTGCATGAGGCGCTTTCTCTTCTTGGCCATGGCTTTCTGGTCTTTTGCAGCTTGAGCCGCCTCCCGCTTGAGTGTGGCCCGACGCTGCTGCAAAGCGGCCATCTCTTCGTGCAGCAACGCCTCGCAGAGGGTTGCACTACGAACTCCGCACCCCGACACTGGATCACGAAGATCCGCGGGTTGGATTACGAAGATCCGCGGGGTAGGAATACGAAGGTCCGTGGGGCAGGAATACGAAAGTCTAAGATCTGCAGAGGGTAGGACTACGGAAGATCCGTGGGTAGGAATACGAAGATGCGTGGAGCAGGAATACGAAGGTCTAAGATCTGCAGGGTAGGAATACGAAGATGCGTGGGGTAGGAATACGAAGATGCGTGGGGTAGGAATACGAAGGTCTAAGATCTGCAGGGTAGGAATACGAAGATGCGTGGGGTAGGAATACGAAGGTCTAAGATCTGTAGGGTAGGAATACGAAGATGCGTGGGGTAGGAATACGAAGGCCGAAGATCTGCAGGGTAGGAATACGAAGATGCGTGGGGTAGGAATACGAAGGTCTAAGATCTGCAGGGTAGGAATACGAAGATGCGCGGGGCAGGAATACGAAGGTCTAAGATCTGCAGAGGGTAGGAATACGAAGGTAGGAATACGATTACGAAGATCTGAAGATACACCGAAAAAGTTACGAAGATCCAGAGGGCGGACGGGGAAGGTCCGTCGGTTTGGACAACGAATGTCTCAAGATACACGGAATGGATTTCGAAGATCGCACGGAAGGATTTCAAAGATGCGCGGATGGACTAGAATTATTTGAAAAAGGCCTCAAGAGAAGCTTCAACCGTGCGAGAGAGAGAGGCACGGCCTCCGCAAGCCTGATCCAGGCTTGCCCGCAGATGTGGGCAAGACACGTAACAAAACTGCAGTACCACGTGCACATCTCTAGCTCGAACAGCGCCTCCATTTTTGGTGACCGAACGAGCGTGCTTTCCTGGCACGGCTGGCCTGGTCCTCTGAGGTATATAAACCACAAGTTTCACATTTGATTTGCAAATTGTTGACGGTATCTTTGGTGAGCGCAAAGGTGTGCCCGAGGGTGCCTTGCATCAAGCACGTCAAAATTTGCTTTTTGTTTAGGCTCCCTTCAGGTCGTTCCTCCGCAGCGTTGCAGTGCCTTCTGCCTTATTCACACCCTCAGCATTCTTGCATATCAGCTCTTGTCTGTCACGACGAGCATTTCTGCGCTTTTTTCGGTGGGTCTTGGAGAAGGCGGAGTGGCTTGAGGACGAGCTCGTGGAAGGAGCACTAGCCGGCTCTTTCTTGGGGTGGTCTTTTGGGAAAACCACCTGGGGGCCTTCCTTTTTTCCCCTTCAAACAGGGAAAGGAGCCTGCGTCCCAAAAAGCCGGCTCATCAGTGGCCAATTTGTCATTGCAGGATGTGGAAAACAAGGGCGACAGGTTGCATCCTAGTGGTTTGCGCGCCCGAACAAGGCGATTTTTTTTGAGATGACGAAAGCGTATCACCTGAACCACCATGACCAAGCGTCCCACCAACCTAGTTGGAAAAACTCATTTGGAGAGCCGATTTGCCCCATCACGGTCATGGTCCTGGCTCTGCAGATGCCGGCCTAATTCCAGCTTTGCTTACCAACTGAAAAGAAAGCACCGCGCAATAACACCGCAGGCATTCTATTTCTCTGCATAGCTCAAACTCAAGCAGCAAAACGGGCGGCGGTTCGTTGATCACAAGATTCATGCGCTCCTGCACTCTTAGCAACCATCCAAAGATGGGACGTTCGTGCGTCCAGCAACATGCCCGTTCACTCTGGGACGTTCGTTTTTTTCCGTCTACCTCTCTCTGTTTTCCTCTCTCCCTCGCTCTCGCTCTCGCTCTCGCTCCCGCTCCCGCTCCCGCTCCCGCTCCCGCTCCCGCTCCCGCTCCCGCTCTCGCTCTGGCTCTCGCTCTCGCTCATAACATCGCAGTGTCTGCTTAGGCGGTGCAATCGCAAAAGCTTTGGCGCCTACGTTCTAAGTCTGAGCAAGGTCTTCGTACAACACCATAGTTTGTTTTCTTGACCTTGCTTGCATGGGGAACGGATTGACGAAGGATGTACAGTGGGATCGATTTTCACAGGAGTCGTCCTGATTTGATGAGCTTTGAAGCTGTGACTTTAGTAATCTTGGAAGATACCGCAGGGTCATACGATGTTAAAGGGCTGTGGCACCTTTGGCTGGCGTCCGATGAACAACGTCAAGAACCATTGAGTTGCGGGAATCGCTTGATGCGTTTCGCAGGGCACGATATCCAGCGGCTTGGACTGTGCTGCCCATTGAGGTGTGAAGCATTCTGAATCTTGGGATGCGATTGCAGTGGACCTGCTTGCTGATGTGGCGATGTCGACAATCATGTGGAGCGTAGCGGCAGTCGTAGTTCCCAAACGTTGGGGTTGGGCCGACATGCACTTTGAGACGTCAGGTCTTGATTCATCAATAGTTGAAAGGTCATAGCTGAACTTCTTGTGGCTTTATGGCTCAAGCAACCAGCTGCGTACCTTTTTGTCGCTGCAGCTAATTTCATTTAATGAAGCTCGGCGTATGGTTTGGACTTTGGGGACTCGGGTTTGCCTTTTCTGAGCCCCCTGTCGGTAGCTTGGCCTTAAGCACAGTGAACCTGCAACGCTTAGTGTTGCATTGTATGC
The DNA here is from genome assembly GCA_905221605.1 of Symbiodinium natans. Taxonomy (NCBI): domain Eukaryota; class Dinophyceae; order Suessiales; family Symbiodiniaceae; genus Symbiodinium; species Symbiodinium natans. Next base: position 85,948 of record CAJNDS010000653.1, read on the forward strand.
ATCTGGAGTGGGTCAAACTACGCCGGAGACGTACTTCACACGTGGGGGTCGACAGCTGAGTGTCTTTTTGAACACGAATTGTGAAACTGCTTAGAAAGCCTTGTGAGCTGCAGGGCCGCCATAGTTCGACTGGGAGCCTTCAGTTCTGTACACATTTCAATACCCACCCTGTTGGGAATCAAAGTTGGGCTCAGACCAGTGCTTTCGTCAGGAAACGGATTCCCCTGCCGCGTGTTTTGTTGATTCCGGAGGGGCTTATGATGTCAATGCTTGTTGAATTGCTAACGTGATGGAGATCTGGACGAGTGCTTTCGCAAGCAGTTCGAGCTCGCTCAAGTGGCATAATATGCTCACTTTAGCATTGCCTCTCCAATTCACCCTAAAGCGTGTGCAGCTTGCCATGCTTGTGCATTGAAAGCATTTGACTAGTCTCTGAACGCAGCCGAGGAAGCAATCCACGAACGGAGCCATAATGGCTTGGATGCAGGGCCCGCAGTTGCCAAGTGCTTCGAGAAGTGGTTTTTCATTGTTCAAAACTGTTCACTCAAAGGTTGCAAAGGTTGAAAAGGCCGAGATGTAGGTGTAGGTGTGATGCGGAGAGATGTGTCGAGCTGTAGTGACAGCGACGGTCCACGGCCTACTGCTTCCAGGGCCTGGGCCGCCTGGGCTGCCTTGGCCTCCGCAATGAAACAGGCGCCTCTCCTGGCATTCTCTTTCTCTGCAATCTCTTCTCTCTCTGCTCTCTCGCTTTCCCCCCGGAATCTCACGTCTTCGACGCCAAGCCTTGCACTGCCTCTGCCCAAGAACCTCTTCGTGCTATCAATTCCTGCCTCCGTCTTGCAAAGAATCGTGCGTTGGAAGTTTGGGAAGTTTGGGAAGGTGAAGACCCATCTTGAGCAAACTCAGCCGACTAGTTGGTTCCTGCAGTCAGCTCTTGTGATTTCATCTCGGCAGTGCACCCCACTACCTGTCAGAAGTTGCACTCTGCAAGAGCAACTGTCACAGGCAGTCCCACAGGATGTCAATGCGGAGATGCCAAGCACGTACGACGGGGAGGTCCTGCCATGTCCTTTACAAGGGAACATGCAGGTAAAGGTAGCTAGAGCTCCCAATGCTTGTGAATGTTTCAGGAGACGTTCTTCGTTGGTAAACCTGCAGACCCCAAATCTACGTTAACTAGAACACCTGCCTGCAACACATACGAGATGCACCCTTAAGGCTAAGAAAACGCCACATGCTGCTAAATGCCATTGCCTTTTGGGAGCCCAGAACGACTCCGACGACGCCGATGTGGCCGACTTGCCGCCCGATGAACTTGCTGATCTCATCCGACGGGAAGTGCTAATGCACAACACCTCGGAGGGCACAAAAATGGCCATCAATGAGATCCTCGCTCTGGGCGCTGCCCAGCTGATTCTGGACTCCTTTGGCTGAGCTGTTGCAGCACAGGCATATGGTAACGCAAGAGTCGTAAAGAGTCAACGTCCTTTTACGTCCAAGCGCGATGCCCCAGGCATCCGCGGAATCACCGCTGGATGGAGTGAGCGGCATGCTGGGATGCAGCATGAACATACTGTCGAGGGGCTTCACCGTTGGCTGGGAGCAGACAGGCCCCTCGCCCACACAAGAATTCCACAAAGTCCACAAATGAGGTTTAAAAACCTTCTTGAACACCCTCTTATGAAGAATTTGAAGCTGTGAGCTGTGCATGAGACGGCTTTGTTGGAAACATGAGTCCTCTCCAGGCCTTGCTGCTGCGTCCTACGCTTCAAACTCCCTTGGAGGCCTATTTGGCATGCCTTGAGTCCAACACAGCACACGGGGCATCATATGGCTGGCTTTTGTTGCGAGAACACTTGAGTCTTGCGCTTTTGTGGAACAGCAGTCTGTCTCAAAGCTATGAGACTCTCATGAGACGGCAAGCTCAGCTTTCAGAGGCTTCTCGAGGACTGGAAGCCCGTTCATGAAACCGGTGGCTGGCATTGCAGCGAACTTGCTCGATGCGTACCTTTCGGCTGGAAAGGAGCGCAGAGCTTGGCAATAGGCCTACTGCATTTCTACTGCATCTTAGCTTCGCTCCCCCGACGAAGTGCCTTGGAGGACATCAGCTACCGTTTCCAGGCGACGGACGCAGCTGCCAAGCTCTATCTTGAGGCCTCGCGGCGCGTCGCTGTTGGTTTAACTAGTCGAAAGCCTCGGCCAAGTCAAACTGTGTTGTAGGGCTTTTAGCCCACCAAAAATGCCTGCTCATATGATGTTGCCTCTAATGCTTCTCACGTGTGCTCACGTCTTGAGACGTACAGAAATGCACAAAAAAAGGGACGGGGCCCTCTTTTGGGGTGTCGAAGGCTTCCGGGGAAGAACGCATCTCGCTCCGCCGGTTTTCTCAGAGCACAGCGGGGGCCCCCACCCCCAGGCGTCCAAGAGGTGAAGAAAAGCCGGGCGTCCTATGCGTAGTTTTCTTCTCTTTCAGACACGAATATTTTCTTCAGGATCATTGAACAGGCTGCTTTTGTCTTGTGATTCTAGCGCCGGTGACTTTAGCTGAGCTCGCTGAGTCTTGAAAGCTGGTGATGGTCGACCCTGGCTTTTTTCTAAAGCCAGTGCAGCATGAGAACGCTTTTGCGCGCGAAATCACGAAAATCACGATGCTGGCTCCTCGTGTCCTTTGCGTACGTGAGATGGGCTTCGTGGGTGACAGCTGGGAAACTTGGCATGCCTAACTTCGAAGCTGGAGAGGATTGGGAGCCTTCTGCTTCTCATCTCCGGTTTTTGCCTTGAGAAGGGGTTTTTGGGTCCCTGCTGGTTTTTTTGGGGTTTCGACGCGTGCTGGGGCCTGTCTGGGGCCCTTTTTCAATGCAGCGCAGGAACTGAGGCAGGCCAGGGCTGGATCAGATGCGAGGCAGCTCACCTATCATAGAGAGGGCTGGGCGGATTGAGGCAGAGACAGAGGGCCAACTTAAGAGAGTTCAGAAAACTCAGAAGCACATGGACAATGCCAAGTCGGCTTCAGGTTCGCAGGGAAGTGTGTTGTTCTTTTTCTGCTTTTGGTTTTATGCCGTGCTTTTCCGTCATCTGTCAGAAGTTTCGTGTCGGGTTCGCGCGTTGTCGGTGGATGTGCATCATGCTCAGCAAGACACAAGTCCTCCAGGGTTGGCGACATGCCGTTGCATGACCCCAACTCGCACTTCCCTCCCGCGAGAAGACTCGCGTGGCGCACCGTTCCAGATGGCGTGCCTACGGTTTGGAGTTCACGGTTCTTAAGCTACAGTACTCCATTCTAGGTATTCAAAGCACAGGGGGGGGGTCACAGTTTGCAAGCAAAGTTGCAGCCGTCAATGCGCATGCTGTTCGAGGTTCTTAAGGTTGCCCATGCTTTCTTTTTATAGCGCGGCCAATCAGGATTCACTGCCTCCGAGCGCAATGTCGGCCATCTGTGCACGTGGGGTGCACGTGGGGATTCAAAACTCTTGCCGCTTGTGGGCAGCCGGAGCTGTTGCTTGAGGCCGCTCAAGACAGTTTCGGAGGAGGAACCTCAATAAAAAGTTTCGAAGCTGCAGCCTGAAGCAACAAGCCACACAGAGCTTGAGAAACAACTGAGCTTTGCAGAGGGGATGGGAGCAATTCCCGCTTGCAAGGGCCTTTTTTGGAGCAGTCCTTTTGCATGTCTTTTTTTGGGTTGGGTGCCACCAAACGCTGTTCAGCTGCTTCCCTGTGCTTGTGATTGCTTGGCTTCTTGCGAAGCCCTTACAAGCACTTCCCCATGAAACCAGCGAAGGCAGATGTGCCAGGCCTCGCGAACCACGTTACAAATTTTTTACCTTTTTCAGTTGGGCGGGGGAGGGGTCATGGTTGAACCTGAAACTTGCTCTCGGCTTTGTTCAACTGCCCTTGTTTTTTCTAGTGCCGTTATGTGAAGCCAAATGCGGGGAGCTTGCATGCCCGCAGTCAACTCCCGGTCGCGGGGCTGTAAATACATGCGGGTAATGCGCAGGGCCTTCGTGGTTAGTAGAAGTTGCAGTCCCTACCCTTCGTGGTTTACCTTGAGCTTTTGGACCGGGTGAAGGCAGTCGTGTGCCAGAACGTCGCGCTCTTGTGTGAAAAGGTCCCGCAAACGATGGGGCGCTTTGCACGCCAGCATGCACGCAGAGCAACTCACGTTGAAATGCAACTCAACTAGAGTAGCGTTCGGTACCGTTTCATAGATGCCAAGCTCGGCTTCTCATGCTTTGAGAGTCGATTTGTCCAAACTACACGCGGTGTCTTCACAGGCGACGCGCGCGGCGGGCAAGAAGTCCTTCCGCGACCTTTTCCCTGATGATCTTCGCTCGGCGCTCACGGGATACTCGAACCTTGGTGGAATTGAAAAAGAGAGACGCCGTTAGGGCCGTTAGGGGGGTGCAAGATGCAGGATTTGTGGTCTACGGCTCATTCTACGGCCCTCCCATAGACGTTTCAAGAAATTGAGAGCATCTCATTTCGCATGCATAGGTTTTAAGAGAGAGCCTAGAGAAGGCCCTAAACCGTATTCTTTAAAACACATCTTGTTGTAAATTTGTAAATGAGAGGAGCAAGCTGGCCCTGGCCTCGGGGATCGTGCCGGGAGACACCGCTCGCTTTCAGCACGCCCTGGCGCTGGAGAGCGCGGCCAGCGAGCTGAAGGCACAAGGGGAGAAGAGAGCTCTGAGTGACTGGGTGTATTTCTTTTTGTGTGGGGAAAGGTGTGTGTGTGTGTTTTGGTGAAAGGGAGTGTGTTTTTGTAAGGAAGAGTGCTTGATTAAGGGGCCTGTTTATGATAAGGGGGGTGTTTATACGGGGACTTTATAGGGTGAGTTGCTTCAGTGGAATGTTTTGTGTGTTTGTTGGTGGGGGAGTGTTGGGCAGAGGGTCTTTTCCAACTTTGGTGCAGGACATGCTTTTCGGCGATTGCGAGGACGGCCGTATCCCCTGTGGCTCGGCAGTGACATTGCGGAAGGATTTAAAAAGGTCGTTCATGTTGGTCCTTCTGACCAAAACGTTATGCTCCAACCGCCGAAATCCGCTTCTTTCCGGTCATCCAGTCGCCTGATGGGTTGCCACCAAATCGCGTCTCTGTGTTGTGCTTGCCTTGTTCGCTGGATATGCCGATGTTGGGCTTGGCATCTCGTGCGCCTGGCTCAGGCTGGAATGCCACTGGCCAGACAGACTGGTTGACGGGCAAGGTGCCAAGGGTTTGCCCCAAGCCCATGCGACCTTTGTGAGAAGATGTGGACTGCCAGGTGAGGGATATGGCATGTATCGCAGAGGACGGGAGTATTCATGGGCGGGCAAAGGCTTGACGCGAAGCAGAGAATGCACAAGCCCATCCCTTTGCGAGGGCATCAGGTGGGACCCTACCAACATGCCTGGCCAAGCTCGCACCACATCGGGCTGGCACGAGTGCCAAGCCAGGTGCAAAAGCGTGCCGCAGCTCAAAATGGGGGGGCGGATGCTTGTGAGGCCATGTGAGGTCACATGTGAGGCCATGTGTTGTGGGGCCCCTGTTGAAGGTGGCGGGTTGCCGCCATTTCTCGTGGTGGGCGTCTGGGGCTGGAGGCTGTCACCTTCAGGACCTGCTGGCAGCATGTGCCGAACTCATCGGAACTCGTGTGACATTGCCCTGCCGAAGCGCCCCAGGATGAAAATGCGAAGGCCGTGCCCACGGGCCCGAGGATTTTTTCTGGTCCACCCGAGTGCAAGGCACTTGGGGGTACGGGCACAACTTGGCACAACTGCAGTCAGGGGAGACCTGTTCCCATGCAACTGCTCAATTGCTGGGGGCCTTCCTGTGCCAGGAGTCGAACAATCTTGGCCATTGCACGAAGAGGAGCGATGCGTGCACCTCGGGCAGAAAGGAAGAGGAAGGTTACGGGTGTGTAGGGTTCTCTGTGGGACGAGGTGCCACGTGCAGGGTTGCTAAGATCCCATACACTACATAAACTTTCATAACGCGTAAACTTCTCCATTTCACCACACTGAACCTTTTCTTCGATGCTCCATGCTTCCCTCCTTGTTGCGAGCGCAGGCAGAAGGTTTTTCCTGTGTTTTTCCTGTGTTTTCTCGCCCCTCAGAGCTGTTTTGCGGATTGTTTTCTTCCTTAGCAAAAAATAGTTCCATTGCTGCCATTCGCAGTTGGATCGGATTTTTCCTGACCTTCCGAATCGAAGATTTCCCACGGCCCACGGATGCCGAAACCTTGAGGCCCAAACACGAGACACTCACGAGACACTTACGAGACACTCACGAGACACCGCAGACCCTTGCACATACTTGCACTTGCAGCACTTGAAGGCTACTCCGGAGGAGTCTCCCGTGATATCATGCCAGATCAGTCCGGTTCCGGATTTGAGGGTCTTCAATAGTATTAATAGGCTTTGTGGGCAAGTCAAGCGGAAAAGGCGCAAGTCAAACGAAGACGAAGTCACATGACAACAGGTGGTTGTGGATCCTGTGTGTATGAGGCATGCGGCGCCAGAAAGCTGGGGCAGGCCTGGTTCTCCAGGAGATTGGGAAACGCCAATTGGCCCCGTTGTAGGAAGCTTGCGCGCGTTGCAGACAGAAGTAGAGGTCGAAACAGAGAGCTGCGACAGAGAGCGCGGGCTGGATGGGTCCAAGTCTCTTTCAGGAGCTTGCGGCGACGCACTTTGCGAGCCTCGCCGATATGATCAGCATGATGCCCGAGCCTACACTCACGGAGGAGGTGGGAGCAGCAGAGCTCATGCCGCTGTCGTCGTGCTCGTAGCCATACTTTGTGCTGGCTGTTGCGTTCTGTCTCACGTTTCTGTCCTGCTAGGTGTTGATCGATACGTTCCATGCGGTGGGTTGCCCCAACCCGGCTCCCGACACCAGAAGCTGGAAAGCCACGGCGGACGTCGTAAGGGACAGCTCCAGTGTGATCATGGACATGTTCGCTCTGTGCGAGAAGCTACGCTGGCTGCATCAGAAGCCAACTTATGAGTCCTTTTTTTCTTGTTAGTTGTTGGGCTTTGACTGCTGGGATTAGTCAGCTCTCTACGTGGCGCATTGCAAGGAATGCGAAGGGGGAGGCCACCCAAGCGGAAGCCGAGCAGTGTTGCGCCGTCGCCCCGTGCAGACCAAAGCCCAACTGCAAGCGGTTGAGCAAGTTCTATGACAGCAACGCGGATGCCAAGCGGCTGCTGTTGGAGAAGCACGGTAGGATCCTGGCGAGCTACAAGTCGGTCTTCGTGGCCAGCAAGTACCAATACCTTGCCGACAGGCTCTCCAAGTTGGTGTGTGAACTTTCCGCCGACGAAACTACTGCAACCTGCAAAGATAACGTGGAGATCGGGTACGAGATCGCCAAATTTCCCGTCGAGAGCGCTTTGAAATCCGTTCGTGACACTGCATGGACGCGGTCAATTGACGGAATCAAGCTGGATATGGCGAACTCGTTCCAATCAGTCCGCGTGGTGCGCAAGCGGCTCACCCAACAAGTGCCTCGGCTTTGATTGTGCCCCAATCCGTGACAGGTGTCAGACAGTCTCTGAGCCTCGTTTAGGTCATGAAGCAATTTCGGCGTGGCGACAGCCTCCTCTCTGGGAAGGTGGCCGCGCACTTGGTAGTGCAGTGCTGTGTAGGCAGATGCTCGTTACAACGCACGTGCAACAACGCACACTTATTGTAGCATGTTGCAGTTGCAGCTGGCGCCTTTGAGAAGTCAGGTCTTGGCAGATGAAACCATCACCTTCACCACGGATGGCTGGACCCGCGGCCACAATCGTGAGTGTCATATGTGCCATCATGGTTCGCTACCATTCCAGACCGTACCTTACCAAGACTTGCCAAGGAGCCACAAGTCGGTCGTTGCAAAGAAGTCCCTCAAGGTGACGGGCACACAATCAGGCCAGGATGGCTGTCTGCTTTTCTTGGTCCCCAGTGCGGAGGGGTGCGATATCCTACGAAAAGTAGTATTTGTTTCCGATGAATACAGAGGGCAGGGTGCTTGTCCTGGGAAAAACACCAAGACAGCGAGAAAACACGAAGAATTTTGAACGAAATCAATACGAAATCCTACGCAGAGTAGTATGAATCGTATGAAAGTACAGAGGGAAGGGTGCTTTGTTTTTTTCTCTCCGAGGAAAAACCAAGAAAATGAACCAAGAGAACACGAAGAACTCGAACAAGATCATACGAAATCCTACGAACCGTCCGAAAACACAGAGAGAATGGTGGTTTTCCGCGGAAGCTCAAGAAACCCTTAAAAGAGGAAGCAAAACAAAAAGAAATTGAAGGAAACAAAAACTCCACCCATTTGCAGCTGCCCATTCGGTGCTTGGCTGCTGCTGATTCGACCTTCGAAGCTGGCAGGCTCCTTTTGTTTCGAGAGCGAGGACGCGAAGAAGTTCTTCAGCGAGGGCGTGGGATGGGGTGGGGAGGATTATGCCGGGAAGCTCTTTGAGGTCGTCACCTCCACCGGCGCCTCGGCAACCTGCTGGAAGCAGCACCTAGCTCTGTGTGTGTGTGTGTGTAATCCGAAGGGACGCCCATGATCTGGGTCAGTAGAAGGTCGACTGTGCATCTCAACGCGAGTGAATTGTTTTGGTCCAAGCCAGGACGGCAAGGCGTTGTGGAGATGGAGGCCGGCGGCGAATGCGGCGCCTGGAAGGAGATTGGCAAACATGACTATAACACGCCAGGCACTCAGAGCTTCCTGAGAGCCTCCTAAGCGCCAGTCCAAGCCCCGCAGATGTTGCCGAGGCTCTGGCTTGACAATGTGCCCAGCCAAGAGTGGAGCGTGGGTGACCATGTCTACTTCCCAGAGGACCGCGCGGCAGATGCCAGCTCTGCTCGGGTTTTCAGGTGAAAAGCAAGTCGGAGCCGGGTCAGAAACCGCTCTTGGGGCAGGACCTCTACCATGTCAGCGCTCGGAGTGGCAGCACCACGGACCGAGCATGCCTTGCTCCTGCTTCTAGAATGCTCAACGTTCGAATGGCCGCCGAACAATCTTGGTTCAACCGTCATGCAAGCCCCCCCCAGAAGAAAGCAGGAGCCTTTGACGCGAAGCTTCTACAGTCACTTTGGAGCACATAAGGGGAATTGGCATCTTAAGCAGTCTCTGGACTTTCGTTTGCGCCAGGTCCGATCAGTGGCAAGGGCCGCATCTCCTTCCTCACGCGGAAGACGAAGGAGATGCCAGCAACGACCTCCGCCAAGGTCAACGGGAAGGTTGTGCAAGCCACCGTGGTGCTGGAGAACGTGGAAGACGAGGATGAATTTCCAGTGTCGCTGGTCTTCGACGCCCAATCCGGCAACCAGGAGGTGGGAGATTGAGATTCAGCAAATCCGTTTTGAGGAGCCCTACGAAGAACCGATTGTTTAGAAGCCGGAGCTGAGAACTGAGAATTCAGGGAAAGACCCTGATCAGGTAGTCTTTGAGAACGCGAACTTCCGATCCTTCTACTTCGAAGTTGGGAAGCCCGACTCCTCAGAGCAGCAGCTGCCTCTCGAGGCGCGTCCAATTTTGGTCCGGCTCCCTGTAGCCCAGTGCGCTTGAACTTTTGCGACTTTGCTACTCGGATTCGGTTTTTGATGATTTGCTGGATGGGTGGTAGACGTTGGTAGGCTTGGCGCTGCCCGTCGCTGGAGTTGTCTTTAACATGTGGGCGGGTGGGATGGTGGGGGGTTGGCAGAGAATTGTGACAAATTTTTCCTGGGACCCAAGTGCCACTTGGAGCAGTTCACCCGCCGTGTCTGCATCTCAGCCCTTTGGATATTGACGCTGGGGTGCACGGATTGGATCATCCATGTGATTGAATGAGACGGAGCTTCTTTTTTTCCCCGGTGGCGGGACAGCATCTGCTGCGATGGGCGCTTTTGATCGCTTTTGCAACACCGCCGTGGCCGCTAGCACGTGCAAGGCGAAAGTGCAAGCCTTCGGAAGTTTGAGCCCGGGAGCTAAACCACAAAATGAGAAGTTTCCCTGCAAATCTGCGCTAAAGTGCCTAGGAAACCTTGCAACGACAAACGCAACAGAGTCTCTGCTGCAGGCTGCGTGCATGGCGAAGGACCCGGGCTCGAAATTCATGTGCAGTCAACGGTCTGACGGTAGCCCGCTACAGCCGCAGCGTGGCGTGACCTTCATCTTGAGGAAAAGTCTTGGACACCTACTCATATGGACGGCCAAAAGCGCACCGTCGGAACCTGGCAAGAGTGCCAGCAAAGGTGCATTCAGGTCCGCGACTCAACCTTGGGGTCTTCAGAGTCACGTGGCATGTTAGCCACCTCATACCACCTCATGAGACACGGCGCTTCCTGTTGTGTTCTTCATCGGGAGCGGAGGGCGCCTCATATAGCTTTGTTATGCTTTGTTGAGAGGTTTCCGGTTGCCGTCATTTCAGTTGGTGGGAAGATGGCGGCTGTGGCATTCAGGACCCGACAGCAGTGTTCACATGTTCTCCAGTGGATGTTGAGAAACCCTGAGAAACCCTTGAAGCCTGCTGTTGTCGACTTGCGTGAAGATGCCGCCAGGATGAACATGCGACGGAGAAGAGCGGCCAAGCACATGGGGTCATATCCGGACCACCCACCTGCAGCGCAGGCTATCTGCATCAGAATTGCGTTGCCAAAGGCACGTACCACACCTGCATGAACAGAGGGCTGGAGATTGACTTGAACGTCCGGGCCTCAAGGGAGGTGCAGTATAGGTGCAGTAAGGGTGCAGCGTGGGAGAGGCTCTTAATAAGAGTCTCAATAAATCAGTTCTCTCACGTTTTTGCCGGATGCTTCGAAGGTGCGCGACAACTTCGTGATCAAGTTCTACATGCGGATGCCGAAGCGCGCACACACCGCTGCCAGTTTCGGCTTCTACTACGACGGCTACCGTTATTTCCGCAATGAAATGGAGTCGCACTTTCTCCTGGATGCCACCCGCGGCCAGTTCTGGCAAGGGTCGATGGCCAGCGGAAAGTATTGGAACGTGGGCGTTGCGAAGGGTGGTGAAGTTGGTAGAGGGGCTGAGACGTGGAAGCCGGGCCATTGGCACAAGTGGGAGGTGGCCCTGTCGTACGGCGTGCTGCTGATCCTCATGGACGGCGAAGTGGTGGCGCAGCAGAAGCTGACGATTCCGGAAATCCACCACTTTCAACTTCGGCCATGGCGCAATACGATGGACGTGGCCGGGCTCTCCGTCGACTACGCCGTTTCGACCATGAAGGTGAAGGCCATCAGCGACGACACTTGGCGTTGCTTCGGAAGACGTCAACAGCCAGAACCTGTCCGAATCATGTAGGTCCCACCTTCCTGCTCCTCCTGCTTCTGCTTCTGCTTTTTGCTCGCTTCTGCGCCCGAGGCCTGGCGAGGAAGTGATGCAGGAAAGTACTTCGTCGTGGACAGGCAGGACATCGCGGTCGAGTTTGAGAGTGGCACAACCTTTCTGGAGACTCGGCGGATGGCACGTCATGGCACGGCGGTACACTGAATGTACGAATTCTTTGCTTGTCCCGCTTCCGAACTTGGACACGCGAAAGCCAAGGCTATGCAGTGCCGCGGAGGGGCTACCATCTGGCGCGGCCAGGTGAAGATGTGGAACTCGTTGCAAGACCTCGCTTCTTGGCTGTTGGCCGCTTCTTCATGCTGGGGTTCCTCTGCTTTCTGTTTGTCGGGTCCCTGCTGACAGAGCTGCTCTGGGCTCGAATGGGCTCAGGGCGACACCGCGAGAAACCCAATGTCTTAAGATATCAGCCAAGGATTGGATGAAGAAGGTCACCATGCCCATCCACGGCCGCAAGGATCCCTGGGATCAGGTTGAGGTGGGGGACTGGGAAGTCGGTGACTATCTCACCACCGGCATCGTTTGCCCCAAGGATTAGGGCGACCAGCGGCCTGTGCAGTTTCTTGCTTGCTGCTTTACCTGTCGCAGACGCCGGATCCGGGCAAAAGCGATCTTAGAGGTTAAGAGTTCCGTTCTATAGAAGTCTGTACAGTTCTAGACACCTGACCTCTTGCACGCCGTTACGATCAATGATCTGGCACATCTTGGCACTCTGCCCTTTGGTGCAGCTTGAACACGAGAACTCGCTGCAGTCGTTTGCCCAAAAAAGCGCGCAGGGAACTTCAGCGCTGGCCGAGCCAGGTCAGGGCTCTTCTTGCTCAGAAGGCGTTTGCGTTGCTGGGCACACATTCCCAGGCAAATGTGCAGCGTTTGGAGCTGCACTGTTGGAGTTCTTGGCACTTGGGGGGGTTCGGCTGTGGGGGCTCCTGGAGTGCTTGGGTAGCAGAGCAGTGTGGACCCTGGGGATTTCACGTCCGAAAGTGGGGGCGTAAGGAGCTTGTTGGGCCCTCTGTGTGCTGAGGAGTGCCAAAGAAGCCAACGAATAGTGCGCTTTTGCAGGTCACAGCATTTTCTCCAGCAGTTTCAGTTGGAGAGATGGCGCACGGGGAGCAGCGCGTATTGCGAATGTAACGTGGGCGGGGGGAGGCTTGGGAGTGGGAGAGGGAGAGGGAAGAGGAAAGAGGGAAGAGGGAAGAGGGAAGAGGGAAGAGGGAAGAGGGAAGAGGGAAGAGGGAAGAGGGAAGAGGGAAGAGGGAAGAGGGAAGAGGGAAGAAGAGGGAAGAGGGAAGAGGGAAGAGGGAAGAGGGAAGAGGGAAGAGGGAAGAGGGAAGAGGGAAGAGGGAAGAGGGAAGAGGGAAGAGG